>JAGDQO010002059.1:0-271528 GCA_018342035.1 Solanum appendiculatum
ACTCGGTCAGATGAAGCCCTAATCTAACAAATCTTTCAATTGCTCTTTTAATTTCTTAAGTTCTACCAGATCCATCCGGTGAAGAGGAATAGAGATAGGTTGCGTATCTGGAAGAAGGTCAATACTGAAGTCTATTTCTCTTTCGGGAGGAACACCAGGTAAATCATCTGGAAACACATCCAGAAACTCGTTAACAACGAGAACTGACTCAAAGGTAGGGGTTTTGAAATCCATATCCCTAACCCGAACAAGATGGTATATGCAACCCTTAGAAATCATCTTTCTAGCTTTAAGACAATAAGCAAATCGACTCCTAAGAGTAGAATTTCCCCCTTTCCACTCTAGGATGGGCTCATTAGGAAACTTAAACTTAACCACTCGGGTTCTACAATCAATAGAAGCATAACATGAATGCAGCCAATCCATCCCAAGAATAACATCAAAGTCTAGCATATGCTCTACAAGATCAACATGTATAATTCTATGGAATAAGGAGACAAGACAATTTCTATAGCCTCTTTTAGCCATGATAGATTCACCAATAGGAGTAGAGATAGAAAAAGGATCTAACAACATATCCGGAAGGATATCAAACCGCATAGCCACATATGGGATAACAAAAGACAAGGTAGAACTGGGGTCAAGCAAAGCATAAACATCAAGATTAAAGACTTTCAACATACCAGTAACAACATTGGGAGAACCCTCTTGCTCATGACGAGTCAGAAGTGCATAAAATCAGTTTTGCTTTTGACTACCACTAGAATCTAACGGAGGATAAGGTTGAGCTCATCGATGATTATAATCCATCGTGCCACAACCAAAAAATGCATTGGAACCAGCTAGGCATTTACCCTCATGCTTTCTTCCACACTTAGCACAAGTAGACAATGAAGACCCACTACCATTTCCTCCTTGAGGCTTAGGGTTAGACACCCTTTCCTTGTTGAACTTAGGAGCCGAAGCATTGAAAGAACCTTGACCGGAAAACCTTTGTCGAAACTTAGAATGACCATACCCACGGACCTTGAGTGTGAAAAGTCACCTTCACCGGTCTTAGCCCTCTTTGCCTTTCTAAACTTTTCCTTAAGTTTCTCCTTTTCTATTTGTTGAGCATGATCCATTAGACGAGAAATGTTCATATCATGGATAAGCATAGCGGTATGGCATTCCTTGACCACCATTTCATACACTCTCGACACAAACGTAATCATCCTTGCCATAGGATAGGCAACCATAGTAGGAGCATACCTAGACAATTGTGTCAATTTCAAAGCATACTCCTTCACACTCATGTTTCCTTGATGAAGTTTAATGAACTCAAGCACCCTTGCCTCCCTCATCCCAATGGAAAATAACCTATCAAGGAAAGCACTCTTAAACTTCTTCCAATCAAGAGTACCCACATCAATCGCACTCTCTTCCTTCCATTGGTTGAACCAAACTTGAGAAACACCCTTAAGTTGATAAGCGGCCAATTCTGCCTTTACCACCAACGTTACACCCATGATCATTAGCATCTTGTACACCTCATCAATGAACTCTTGAGGATCTTCCTCAAACTTCAAACCATGAAACATTGGAGGATTCATCCTAGTGAAGTCCCCCACTCTAGATGCTGCCTTACCCACATTTGGGTTCACGGGGACCACACCCTCCCTATTGGCTTGAGCCTTCATGTCTTGGGCCAATGCTTGAAAAATAGCCCTAAACTCCACATTAGTCACTTGCTCAGCCAAAGGGTCGACCGAAGCATGAGGAGCTTCTTGTTCAAAATTCTCTCGCATTACTTGTAACATATGCCCTTCGAGTGGCCATATCCTGAAAAGCATCGGATAGGGATTAGGAGAGAGAGACACAGAGTTAAACTCTATCGCACGACTTTAGAATGATGAAAGAAGTGGAGTTTTCTTAACATCTTATAGCCTCTCATTCATAAGTGTGGCACGCTTCATACTCATGAACAAGACTCTACTCACGTGGATTATGAGACATCCTAGGAACTTTTTAAAACCTTGTGCTTTGAATACCAAGTTTGTCACGACCTACAGTACCCCCTAGACGTGACATGACATATAGGATCCCGAAAGGCCCCATACAAGCCACTTAGCATATATCACACAAGATAATAGTAGTTAAGAGTTTAAAAGACAGTTTTCATATCAAAGGAGTTTGACAAAATAGTGGAAGTCTAACATAGTCTCAAAGACATCTAATACATTAATAGAATGAATTATTGGGACGTAACCCATACAAGTTCAAAGGTAAAAAGGCATAAAGCTATAAACGTGGCATTGTCCTTGAAGTATGAGGATTCACCAAGTCTTCTTAATCACAAGCACAATAATCTAGCCACGAGTGGATGAAGAGGAATCATCACGCCTTGCATTAGTGAAACAATGTAGGCAAGAGTATGTGTTAGTACATAGAATGTACCAAGTATGATAACTATGCATAGAAGTTACAAAATCATGCTAAAAAGGAGACATACATAAGATACAATGACCAATGCTAAATCATAAAATAAAATGATGGAAAACATGAGTTAAAAACTATGGTCAATGCAAGTAAATCATCTTAGACCAATCATACTTGAAATACCTTTTACTTTTAGTAAGTAACCTTGGTTCATTATGTGGGAAATTAGCCTTAACCAACTTAGACCATGTGAGCTATAACATGGAATTCGGTGTCTACCCCACACCGAAAAGAGGTGTCCTTACTTGCCAAGGTAAGAACCATAACTTCTAGCTTAAGTGGATCCACTAGCTAATGTCTATCTAAGACAATCATCCTGTGGTGGCACAAAGTTTATGGGACATGGGTAATCGCCACTTGTCCACTCGGTGCTATGCATAAATCCCACAGAATATTCATAATTCATATTTCATCTTCATCATTAATAGATATGGGAAATTGCCTCTTGTCTCATAATTCATGGAAGGCACATCAATAGCCAATCCAATCTAAAGTTCATTAGAATAGCTCCTTAATTCTTGATTCAAAGTTTAATTGAGAAATCCTTTCAACCATTATGAATTCTTTATGTGAGAAAGTCATTTCACATTCATATGTTGAGTAATATATGAGGATTCCTTCCAGAACATAACAACAACATCATTTATGCTTCACTCTCAAAGCAACCTTAAATCATTTATCTCAATTTCATAAAGAACATGTATATCTTCATAATTTTTATCTTTCATGGTTTAAACCTCATCATAAGATCAAAGTATAGAAATCATGGATTTCACATGGGTTCATGGTAATTCAACTTCAAATCATGCAATTAACTCAATTCATGCATAAAAAGACTTAAATCAATCAATAAAATCATAGATTGAAAGAACCCATAAGGTAGGAGAAAAACCCTAATTTTAGTTAGCGAATTCTAACTTGTAAAATTGAGGAATTTAGGAACCCTATGGAGGAAAGGACTCCATAGGTGAAAGCCATCATACCTTGGAGTTCAATGCCCACAATCAAAGGAGAATTGGAGACCTGCCTTGAATCCCTAGCCTTCTTCTTCAAGCTTTAGAGAGAAACATTTGGGGAAAGATTTGGAGGGATTTTGGGGGGATTCAAAGAATGATTAGAAAGATAGATTTTTAGTCTTAGAAGACTTATATAGGTTCTAGGATTAGGGCTAAACCGACTTAGATTAGGTACTAGTCAATTAGGAAAAAGACCAAAAAGCCCTTAAAATAATTGCCAGAAATCATACCTACGGTTCATAGGTCCAACTACGGGCCATCCTGGCCAAGACCTATCTACGGTCCGTAGAAGCAATGACGGACCATCCTGTTGAGTCATAGAAAGGATCCCAAAACTTGACTTTAAAAGTTATTTTCCCCCACTACCTACGGATGCCATCTACGAGCCGTAGGAGCTTCTACGGTCCGTAAGTGGGGATTCGTAGACACATACACCAGTTTAGAAAATTTGAAATTTTCCCTTCTTTTTAAATCCGAGATGTTACATCTAAATGGAGTGCATTGTGAGGTGTTCACAGATTATTGTAGTCTTCAATATATTTTTAGTAAATTTGAGGCAAATGCGATGGTTGGAGTTGCTTAAGGATTACTACATCAGTATATTATATTAGCCAAGTAAGTCGAATATGGTAGCACATGCATTGAGTCAGAAGTCAGTTAGTATGGGTAGCTTGGCTATGTTACACGTGTGGATAGCTTGGATAATAGCTTTGTAAGACCTGATATTTTAGCGCCTTGTAAGGTTCTTGCTCGTGTTGAAGCACACTCTCTTCTATTGGATCAGATCAAGGCTAAACAGTTCGAAGATGAAAAGTTGAAGATAATTCAAGACAAGATGTTAAAGGGTGAAGCCAAGGAAGTAATTCTTGATTCAGATGGTGTTTTGAGAATAAAGGGTCATATTTGTGTCCCAAGAGTTGGTGACTTGACCAAGTTGATTATGGAAGAGGCTCATGGTTCTAGATATTCTATTCATCCTGGAGCAGCGAAAATGTATCGTGATCTAAAGCAACATTATTGGTGGTGTTGAATGAAGAGAGATATTGTAGAGTACGTCTTTCATTGTTTGAATTGACAACAGGTGAAACATGAGCACCAAAGACTAGGTGATATGTCTCAGAGGATGCCCATACCCGAGTGGAAGTGGTAGCGGATTGCCTTACACTTCGTAGTAGGACTGTCGTAAACCTTGAGGAAATTTGATATTGTTTGGGTCATTGTGGATAGATTGACCAAATAAGCTCATTTCATGCCAGTTCAAACTTCATATAATGTGGAGAGGTTGTCTAGAATTACTTTCAAGAGATAGTGCATGTAACATCTTGGGTATTTACAATTATCCTCTGTTTTGTGTTATGGGCCATGAGCCTAACTTTGAGAAGTTTATTGTAACATCGTTCGTTTACAGAAATATTGATTTTTAAAATTAAAATTTGATAAAAATATATTTTTAGTTTCTTCCTAAAATGTCTTAAATATTTATAAAAAAAATAAAATATAATAAAATTCTTTAGTTATGATGTAATTGCATATGTATTTATTTCATAAGAATTTTATAAATTATTAATATTGTTAACGTAGATAATAAGTTTAGCTATGTAAATATATTATTTTATTATAGGAGGTAGACTTTATTCAAAAAAAATTTCTGTTAATTGTGGTATATTAAAAATTTGTATCTATTTTATTGTGAACCTATGCAATACCCAAGTATATATAATGTCATTAGTCAATTTGGGGGATGACATAGCAGTTAATGCTTGCAATAGGTGGCACAATGGCCACCACATAGTATTGAAATATTAATTATATATACAAATTATGTTTGTTACCTTTCTTCTCTTTCATTTTTTTCTACAAAATACTATCTCAAGAAACTACTGCATATTTTACATCCTCACACTGAAGATATTTTGGGGGAAGAAAGTATTTTATAACGCTATATACGGTCACCAAGAAAAATTGTAATAAAGTTTGGCATAGTTTTCTTCGTGTGGTGCATTGACTAGAGATTTTTAGCAATTTTAGAGTTATATATACTGCAAGATTTAGCATGGTGGTGCGGAGAGATTCGTATAGTTTCAAGATGAGGAATAAGGTATGTTAAGGCAAAATTCTTTTTCCCTATCGCATGAATCCTAAATATTTTGAATTATCAAATGAATCATGTCTACTATTCAGTTGTTAGGAAGACCCATTGTGAAGGGCTTTGAGATGTCATCTGATTTTATTTCTTAACTCTATCATATCGTTATCGTACTTTTGATGTTGTGAAGTGTATTTGACAGTTAAAGTTATTTCTTGTCGAGTTTCATATTCCTTATGAATTATTATCTCCATAGTAAGGTTGACATGTTGAAGAATTACCCTATTGTGTCTAATTAAGGGGATTGTTAAACCATTCCTTCTTATCAGAAACCTTTACGAAAATGTTGTTTGAAAGTTATATTAATGCCCAATCTTGAATTCTACTCTTTTGGTTATCTACTTGTCAAGCAACCTTTTTTTAAAAAAGGGCCACACTACTACCAATTGGAGTCATTCTTAAATCATGTTAAGCGTATCAGTAATTTTTTGAGTTCCTAAATGATTAATTTGCTAAATTGAGATTGAGTCAAGAGTTTCGAGTCTATTATGAGTTTTATAGGCCTAAACAGTTGTATGAAAGGTAAATAAAGTCACAAGGAGATTCTTTAAGCACCTTAAGATCTTAGTGAATATCCTCAAGTTTATGTACCTATCTAAAGTCGAGTTAGATATACCGGTTTATTCTTAAAGCATATGAGATTCTACGAGACATTTACATATTGTACGGGATTATGAGAACAAGAGTACGAACGAGTCAAGATTGGAAACATGATTATGGTAACATATATACATTACAATTCCATGATATGACATGCTATGCATTCTACTCTCGAGCTATAATCGAGAGGTATGGAGCCTATTACCTATATTTATACGTATGAGACATAGTTAGCTACGAGTTGGCGAATATAATGTCGATTAGCTACTAGAAGGCACCAGCATTGCTAGCATTTGGTTGGGTATGTCATGCATTTGCATCTATATATATATATATATGAACTCACGACATACGATTACATAAGAATGTCATGCATATTGGATTACTAGGAGGTCAGATGTACGTCATGGAGGCTATAAGAGTTTCAATTTCAGGTGGTATCTCTTTTAACCATTTTATCGCAGCTATTTATGATTTCACTTTTTACCTTACATACTAGTAAATTTTCATTCGTACTGACGACCCATGGCCTGGGGATGCTGCATTTTGTGCTGCATGTTCAGATAGAGTCCTGATCGGCCTTTGCACTGGAGGTGTTGTCTCAGATGAGGATTGGTAAGCTCCATTCTTTTTGGAGCTCCTAGTTGTCTATAGGTTTTGGATAACTAAGTTTTGTATAATTGTTGGTATCGTTGGGGGCCTTTTCCCAACCAGTTGAGCGGTAGTATTCGTAGAGACTTGTGGACATACTTTGTTGGGTCTTCTCAGCTTCCATTTATGGTCTTGTCGGCTTATTTTATATATAATTTTGATTGTAGCCTTGTCGGCTTGCTAGTTTTTATTAGTTAAGTTTACCTTGTTGGCCCTTTCATTATGTCATTAATATTGTTTTCACCTCGTTGATTCTGCTATCTTGTGTCAATAGTTAATTTTGATGGCCTTGTCTGCTATTGTTGTCCTTTTTCCACTAGGTTTCGGGGGCTAGCTCGATCGAGTAAGGTACCGAGTGCCCATTGTTCCCCCCTTATTTTGAGGCGTGACAGTGCATTTGCACGGTGTGCCCATTTTTGTAATTTTTGATTGAGGTACTCAGTTCACATCTAATTTTTGGAAGTCTATGCAAAAGAAGTTGGGTACTAGAGTGGATCTTAGCATAGTTTTTCACCCATAGAAAGTTGGTTTGTCCGAGTGGACTACTCAGGTGTTAGAGGATATGCTACGGGTGTGTGTGATTAATTTTTGTGGCCATTGGTTCCAATTTTTGCCATTAGTTGAGTTTGCTTATAACAATAGTTATCATTACAATATTCAAATGGCCCCATTTGAGATCTTGTATGATAGAAGATGTTGTTCTCCAGTGGGATGGTTCGATGCATTCGAGGTTAGACCTTGGGGTACATATATGTTGAGAGATTCCTTAGATAAGGTCAAGTTGATTCAGAATAGACATCTCACATCCCAGAGTAGACAAAAAAGTTATGCGGATTGAAAATTTTGTGATCTAGAGTTCATCGTTGTCACAATCAAAACTACCCCCTAGACGTGACGACTAAAAAGATAAATTTTTTACTAAGTCTAACAACAAGCCTCTACTAATAATAGGTGTGACTTGGAAAAGCCCTAGCTCACGAAATACTCTGAATACTACAAATGAAACAAAGCAATGAAAGACATATGGTGGCAATGTCCCTGAACCATGAGACAATATCGGCACTAGAGAATGTATACATCAGTACTTGAAATGTACTGAATATGGGGAAAATGCATAAATATAAACTTGAAGCGTGCTAATTCTTAAAAACATGATATTTCATGACTGAGTAAAACATGTCAAATCTTGATAAGCTAAATTCATAAATCATATGATGAGGTCAATGCAATACTAGAAAATCATGACAAAAGCTTAATTCATAGTCTTTTGAGGAAGTCATAACTTGCTTGAGAAAACATAGTCTTCTGTGGGATGTTTACCATTAACCGACATTGACCATGTGAGCTATAATATGGAATTCAGTGTCTTACTCTCATAGCGAAAAGAGATTGTCCTACTTTCAAAGGTAAGAACCATATTCTTAAGCTTAGGTGGATCCACTAGCTACGTCAATCGGGACAACGTCCAATGGGGGCACGTAGTTATGGGACAAGGGGATTGCTACTAAAGACTCGACCTCTACTAATAGGAGAGCCTCCATCCCATATTTCCCTCGATGCTAATTAAACTCCCAAAGAAATAAACATAAACATAATCATATCATAATCATAATACCTCGAAAGGTAAGAATCTAGTAATACCAATCCAATCATAAATTTCATATCATAGAATAGCTCCTTTAAAAATCATGATTTCATAACATGTTCATAAAGACACTTATCTTAATCATCAAAATCATGATCAGCATTCATAATGATAATACATTAATTAGAAGCAACCTTTTCATAAAACATATTGATACTTTATCTAAAAGCATCCTTGATTCATAATTTCCTCAATTGCAAGATGCATGCATATTCTCATAACATAGTTCATAATTATAAAGTAGTCATATAGCATGGGTTCATATGAAAATCATTGAAAACAGATAATTTAGATCAAATCATGCATAATAAGATCAAATGTAGTGAATTTAGTCATAGCCAATTGAACCCATATGAAAACATGCAAAACCCTAGAATTTGGGTTGGAATCATAGAAGAGAAATAGAGAAAATCTTTGTGACTCAATGAATGAAAAAGAATCCATTGATAAAAATTCCACATACCTTGAAAAATCATAGCTTTGGAATTGAAAGAGGAAGCTAGAAGCTTGAAGAACCCTAGAGCTTTCCTTGAATCTCTAGAGAAAAAGACTTTGGGGTATTTTGGGGTTTTGAATGAATGAGAGGGAATGGGTAAAATTTGAAGAGTAAATTCAGTTATAGGGCTTAGGAGTAGTATATAAATGACATATTTTAGGGATTAAAATGGTAGGAAAAGACCCAAATAACCCTTATTGAAAACTCTCGGATCGACCCTACAGATCCATGTACGATCCATACTGTCACGACCCAGGGTAGCCCCTAGATGTAACATGGCGTACAAGACCCCGAGAGGCCTCATACAAACCCTTAGTATACATAGCATACAAGATAATATAGAAGTAAGAGTTCAGAAGAGCATTTTATATCAAAAGTTTAATCAAAACAACGGAAGTCTACATCTCATGTCTCAAAGCCTTCTAACATCATAGAATACGAAGAAAAGTGATAGGGACGCAACCCAATACAATATCCAACATAAGGAAAGACATCAAAGTAAAATCCAACAAGGCTATGTCGTCGGATTGATGAGGACTCACCAATTCTTCTTCTCAACTCTAGGTCAATGCTCTAGCCACGAGTAGGAGAACTGCCACGTCCTACACCAAAGAAGTTGATGCAGGCAAGAGTATGCGTTAGCATAATAAAGTACTAAGTACGATAGCAATGCATATAAACTCATAAAACATGCTAGCAACTGAGATATAAACATGACATGCAATTGGCCAAGATAAACATGAAAAGGCATATAAGCATATAGCATAAAGCATAAACCATGGCCAAAGTTGGCTAAGTCATCTTTCTGTTATTCTTCTTTTCTTTCTTTACTCTTAGTAACCCATGCACCATTGTGCAAGCTGAAGTGTGGGAAAGTCTCAACCGATATGTAGACCATGGAATAACTCAACTTGGAATCCGGTGTCTGCCCTACACCGAAAAAGGTCCATTCTACTTGCCAAGGTAAAATCCTGAACCATAGCCTACGTGGATCCACTAGCTAAGCTGATATGGGCCTCTTAAAGACCACCTATGGGGCACATAGGCATAGGACATATAGGGACTTGTCACCCGTTCACTCGGTTCTATGCACAATTCCCACTATACAATCATAAATATGACATCCATGGAAAGGCACAACTGGGGTTGCCAATCCAAGCTAAACATGACTTCACCTCCTATGGACTAGTCCAAGCTTACTTCATTGGGTGCTTCTTCTTCCATGGAGTTGTCCAAGCTTACACCCCTAGAGTAGCTTCTTTAAGCTCTTGATTCAATTTTGGTTAAGCAAACCTTTTAACAAGTTATGAATCATTTACAATGTGAGAAAACCTTTCACAAGCTTAAGTTGAGCATTTCATGAGAAAACCCTTTCAAGACTCAATATCATCATATCATAGATTTCATATAAAACATGCTTGATTCTATAGCTTCTTTCTTCATGATTCTATCATGCTCTTTCTTCGTAGCTAATGGGTTCATATTGCCTTTATTGTAAACCATGCAACTTGATGCAAGCTAGATCTTAAAAGTCATAATCAAGGCAATTTAGTCATACTTGAAGCAACCCACATAAAAGAGGAAAATCGCTCTTTTTACTTGAACATGCTAACTTCATGTAATTAACTCCAATTCACGCTCAATTTCATCAATTCATATCTCAACCCAACAATCAAAGCATAGATTATCAAATTGGGGAGAATTAGCTTGGGATCATGGGGGTTCATGCAATCTTTACATCAAATCATGTAATTCACGCTAATTCGTGCACTAAGTTACGTTATCATGCTAGATCGTGCACTAGGAATCATAAAATCAATAATTGGAATCATAATTGAGGAACCCATAATGATTGATCACAAACCCTAATTTAGAGTAAACCTTTGAAAATCATGAAGAAGAGGAAGGGCCCATTGGAGGAAAAGACTCCTAATGGTGAACACTATCATATCTCAAAGCAATCAACAAGAAATTGAAGAAGATTGAAGGTCTTCAATGGTGGATTCAACCTCCTTTTTCTTCCTTGAGAGTTGAGAGAGTTTCTTTTTAGAGAAGGAATATTTTAGAGAGGAGAGTTTTGGAATGAATTATAATGAAAGAATTAGGCTTAGAAAGTATTTATAGGTCTAAGATTAATGGTATAACAGACTTAGCTTAATAGGTAATCAATTAGGAAAAAGACCAAAAAGCCCTTAATTAAAAACTGTCGGGGCCAATCTATAGACAGGATCTACGGTCCGTACATCAATTGACGGACCGTCCTATTCTTCCGTCAATTGATTCAGAAAGTTCATTTTGGGCTGCAAAATTTGGCCAAGTCTGGAAGGCATCTACGGAACCCATCTACGGCCCGTAAACTAGACTACGAACCGTCCTGCTGTTACGTAGGTCAAGGTTCAGAAACTTGGAAATCTTGAAATTTCACAATGCCATTGACGGTTCCCACCTACGGCCCGCCAATTCGTCTACGGCCCGTAGGTGGCCTCCGTAGGTCATTGTCTTAAGGTGAGTTCTACATTTTAAAACCTTTGGAAGCTTGGGGTGTTACAATATCTCCCCCTTGGGATCATTCATTCTCGAATGAGTATCAAGACATTCTTGAGAAGGGTAATAGACACGTACTAACAACCCAACCTAGCATGCAATCACATAAATGCACATATTCGAGGAGGAAATATCAACTCCTAGCTAAAGCATGCTCAACACTAAATTCATGAAGACTTTATGCAACTCATACTCAATGCACATATATCATATAAGACTCTTCATGAACATGCATAAAATCAAGGAATCATGGAAATCAACTATGACACATGAGACCAAAAGAATGAACCATGAGGAACTAGGTACCTCAAGCTTGAGGAGGATCGGAAGGAAAAAGATGAGGATAGCGGGACACATATCGGCCTTGCCCTTTTACGAAAGCAACTTCTTTATTTCTCAACTTCCGGACTTGTCGGTCTAAAATATCAATCGGAACCTCTCCATAGGAAAGACTATCCTTTATGCCAAGAGTCTCTATTGCCATTATAGAGGTCGGATCACCAACACACTTTTTCAACAATGAGACATGGAAAATCGGATGCACTGATGCCAACTTATTAGGCAAATCAGGCTCATAGGCAACCTTACCAACACGTCTCAAAATCTAATATGGGCCTACATAACGGGGACTAAGCTTCCCTTTCTTCCCAAATCTCATTACACCATTCATAGGTGAAATTTTCAAGTAAACCCAATCATCAACATCAAACTCTAATTTTCTTCTTCTAACATCGGCAAAAGACTTTTGTCGACTTTGAGCCATTTTTAGCCATTCTCTAACAAGCCAAACTTTCTCCATAGCCTCATGCACCAACTCGGGGCCTATCAAAGCCACTTCCCTAATTTAAAACCAACCTATGGGAGATCTACACCTCCTACCATAGAGAGCTTCAAATGGAGCCATACCAATACTAGAATGGTAACTATTATTATAAGCAAACTCAATCAAAGGCAAATGGTCATCCCAAGTACCCTTGAAATCAATCACACATGCTTTCAACATATCTTCTAAAGTCTGAATAGTACGCTCTGCTTGCCCATCGGTTTGGGGATGAAAGGCCATACTAAGCTTAACACGAGTACCAAGGCCTTTTTGGAACGACTTCCAAAATTGAGAAGTAAATTGGGCACTACAATCGGAGATAATGGATAAAGGAACTCCATGCAGCCTAACCATCTCCCTCAAATACATCTTAGCATAATCCTCCGCCGAATAAAAAGTCTTGACGGGAATGAAATGGGTTGACTTTGTCATTCTATCAACAACAACCCAAATCGAATCAAATTGTCGCCTCGTGCGAGGCAAACCCACAATAAAATCCATATTCACATCTTCACACTTCCAAGTAGGAATACTAATATCTTGGGTCAAACCTCCCGGCCTTTGATGCTCAACTTTCACTTGTTGGCAATTAGGACACTTAGGCACAAACTCCGCAATATCTTTCTTCATTCTGTTCCACCAATAAATTTCCTGCAAATCACGGTACATTTTGGTAGCTCTTGGGTGGATGGAATATCAAGAACTATGGGCTTCTGATAAAATTTGCTCTCTTAAGCCCTTTACATTGGGGACACACAAACGACCTTGAATCGAAGCACACCATCTCCCCCGTAGGAGAAAACCTCTATGGACTTCTTGAGTACCGCTTCCTTTAGTTCAACCAAGTTAGGATCAAGACCTTGCTTAGCTTTCATATCATGCACAAAAGAGGATTCGGAACCATTGTGAATGGTTACTCCACCCTTAGCGAAATCAATCAACCGAACACCCAATCGGGCTAAACTATGAACATCACGAACCAACTCTTTCTTTCCATCCTCAATATGCGCAACACTGCCCATAGACAATCTACTAAGAGCATCCGCCACCACATTAGCCTTGCCGGGGTGATAGAGAACACTCATATCATAATCTTTTAACAACTCGAGCCACCTTCTTTGGTGGAGATTCAAATCTTTCTATTTAAACACATATTGCAAACTCTTATGGTCGGTGAAGACATCTACATGTACTTCATACAAATAATGTCGCCATATTTTCAAAGCAAACACAACTGCCGCTAATTCCAAGTCATGAGTAGGGTAGTTCTTTTCATGCACCTTAAGTTGTCTTGAAGCATAAGCAATGACCTTCCCATTTTGCATAAGAACACATCCTAGCCCAATTCTCGAGGCGTCACAATAAACCACAAAACCATCGGATCCTTTCGGTAGAGTCAATATTGGAGCCGAAGTAAGTCGATCCTTCAACTCTTGAAAACTCTTCTCACATGCTTCGGACCATGCGGATTTAACCTTCTTTTAAGTCAAAGCCGTCAATGGAGAAGCAATGGATGAAAACCCTTCAACAAACCTCCTATAATAACCGGCTAAGCCCAAGAAACTATGGATATCCGAAGGTGATAAAGGTCTAGGCCAATTCTTAACTACTTTCGTCTTCTTAGGATCTACCTCAATGCCCTTACCAAAAAAATGTGACCAAGTAAAGCCACGGACCTTAACCAAAACTCACATTTACTAAACTTTGCAAAGAGTTGTTCGTCCTTGAGGACTTGCAACACAATCCTCAAATGATTAACATGTTCACCCTCATTCTTTGAGTAGATTAAAATGTCGTCAATAAACACAATCACAAACATGTCAAGGTATTGCTTAAACACTCTATTCATCAAGTTCATAAATGTGGCCGGAGCATTTTTCAATTCAAACAACATTACCAAGAACTCGTAGTGACCATACCTAGTCCGGAAAGCCGTCTTCGGGATTCATCTTCTTTCACCCTTAATTGGTGATAGCCCGAACGAAGGTCAATCTTAGAGAAATAACTAGCCCCTTGAAGTTGATCAAACAAGTCTTCTATCCTTGGTAGATGATACTTATTCTTAATAGTAACCTTGTTCAATTGGCGATAGTCGATACACATACGGAGTGAACCATCTTTCTTCCTTACAAACAAGACCGAAGCACCCCAAGGAGAAATACTTGCCCGGATGAAACCCTTATCCAGCAAGTCTTTCAACTGCTCTTTTGGTTCCTTAAGTTCCACCAGAGCCATTCTATAAGGAGGAATAGAAATAGGTTGCATATCTGGGAGAAGGTCAATACCGATGTCTATTTCCCTTTCGGGAGGAATACCGAGCAAGTCATCGGGAAACACTTCTGGAAACTCATTAACAACGGGGACCGACTCGAGAGTAGGGGTCTCAGAATCTATATCCCTCACCTTAACAAGATGGTAAATGCAACCCTTTGAGATCATCTTTCTAGCTTTTAGATAAGAAACAAATTGACCTCGAAACACATAATTTCCTCCCTTCCACTCTAGGATAGGCTCATTTGGAAACTGAAACTTTACCATTCGGGTCCTACAATCAATAGAGGGATAACAAGTATGCAACCAATCCATCCCATGAATAACATCAAAATCTAGCATATCAAGCTCTACAAGATCAACATGAGTGACTCTATGGGATAAGGAGACGGGACAATCTCGATTACTCTCTTAGCCATGATAGATTCTCCAATCGGAGTGGAAACACGAAAATGATCTAGCAACACATCCGGAACAACATCAAACCTCATAGCCACATATGGCGTCACAAAAGATAAGGTAGCACCGGGATCAAGCAAAGCATAAACAACAAAATGCAAAACTCTTAACATACCGGTAACCACATCGGGAGAGCTCTCTTGCTCATGACGAGCCTGAAGTGCATAGAATTTGTTTTGCTTAGGAGCACCTGAACCCGAACTACTTGGGGCAGCTTGCTTACCCTCTCTTCTTTTAGCCAAGAGAGATAGACAATCTCTCATCTTGTGACCAGCTTTACCACAAGTATAGCAACCATCCGAACCAGCTAGGCACTTGCCTTCATGCCTCCTCCCACATCTAGTATAACTAGGCAGAGAAGATCCACCACCGCTCCCTCCTTGAGGCTTAGGGTTTGGCACCCTATCATTGTTGGATCTCGGAGGAGCCTTGGAAGAACCTTGATTAGAAAACCTTTGTCTAAATCTTGAACGACCTTGTCCATAGGACCTTGCATGAGAAAAGTTGCCATCTCTGGTTCTAGCCCGCTTAGTCTCTCTAGATCTTCCTTTAAGCTTTTCTTCCTCAATTTGTTCGGCATAAACCATGAGGCGAGAAATATCCATATCACTCACAAGCATGGTGGTGCGGCACTCTTTCACCAACCTATCGGACACTCTCGACACAAATTTGCTCATTCTTGCCCTTGGGTCGGGAACTATGGACGGAGCATATCTAGCCAATTGTGTGAACTTCAATGCATATTCTTTCACACTCATACTCCCTTGACGAAGATTAATAAACTCGAGCACCTTGGCCTCTCTTTTCTCAAGAGGGAAGAATCGATCAAGGAAAGCACTCTTAAACCTCTCCCATCCTATGGGACCTTCATCATGAGCCCTTTCACTCTTCCATTGATTGAACCAAGTTTGGGCAACACCTTTAAGTTGATAAGCGGCCAACTCCGCCTTCTCTTCCGGTGTCACACACATTATCATCAACACTTTATAAACTTCATCTATAAACTCTTGAGGATCCTCTTCCACCTTAGAGCCATGAAATTCTGGAGGATTCATCCTTGTAAAGTCCCTCACTCTTGATGCCGCCGTACCCACAATTGGGTTCACGGGAGCCACCACCTCTCCATTGGCCTGGGCCATTACGGCTTGAGCCAACACTTGGAAAGCAGCCCTAAACTCCGCATTAGTAACTTGTTCCTCCAAAGGGTCGACCGGAACTTGAGGAGCTTGAGGAGGAGCTTCTTGTTCCACATTCTCTCCCATGTTTCTTCTAGCATAAGCTCTTCGGTCGCCATATCCTGAAACACGTATGATAGGGATTAGGAGAGAGAAATATAGAGTTAAACTCTATGGCACGACACAAGAGTAATGAAAGAAGTGGAATTTCTTAAACGTCTTATAGCCTCTCATTCATAAATGTGGCGTGCTTCACACTCATGAACAAGACTCTACTTGACGCGGCTTATGAGACATCCTAGGATCTTTCTAAAACCTTGCGCTTTGAATACCAAGTTTGTCACGACCCAGGGTAGCCCCTAGATGTAACACGGCGTACAAGACCCCGAGAGTCCTCATACAAGCCCTTAACATACATAACATACAAGATAATAGAGAAGTAAGAGTTCAGAAGAGCATTTTATATCAAAAGTTTAATCAAAACAGCGGAAGTCTACATCTCATGTCTCAAAGCCTTCAAACATCATAGAATACGAAGAAAAGTGATAGGGACGCAGCCCGATACATTATCAAACATAAGGAAACACATCAAAGTAAAATCCAATAGGGCTATGTCCTCGGATGGATGAGGACTCACCAAGTCTTCTTCTCAACTCTAGGTCAATGCTCTAGCCACGAGTAGGAGAACTGCCACGTCCTACACCAAAGAAATTGATGTAGGCAAGAGTATTCGTTAGCACAATAAAGTACCAAGTACGATAACAATGCTTATAAACTCATAAAACATGCTAGCAACTGAGATATAAACATGACATGCAATTGGCCAAGCTAAACATGATAAGGCATATAAGCATATAGCATAAAGCATAAACCATGGTCAAAGCAAGCTAAATCATTCTTCTATTATTCTTCTTTTCTTTCTTTACTCTTAGTAACCCATGCACCATTGTGCAAGCTGAAGTGTGGGAAAATTCTCAAACCGATCTGTAGACCATGGAATAACTCAACATGGAATCCGGTGTCTGCCCTACACCGAAAAAGGGTAAAATCCTAAACCATAGCCTACGTGGATTCACTAGCTAAGCTGATATGGGCCTGTTAAAGACCACCTATAGGGCACATAGGCATAGGACATATGGGGACTTGTCACCCGTCCACTCGGTTCTATGCATAATTCCTACTATACAATCATAAATATGACATCCATGGAAAGGCACTACTGGGGTTGCCAATCCAAGCTAAACATGACTTCACCTCCTATGGACTAGTCCAAGCTTACTTCATTGGGTGCTTCTTCTTCCATGGAGTTGTCCAAGCTTACACCCCTAGAGTAGATTCTTTAAGCTCTTGATTCAATTTTGGTTAAGCAAACCTTTTAACAAGTTATGAATCATTTACATTGTGAGAAAACCTTTCACAAGCTTAAGTTGAGCATTTCATGAGAAAACCCTTTCAAGACTCAATATCATCATATCATAGATTTCATATAAAACATGCTTGATTCTATAGCTTCTTTCTTCATGATTCTATCATGCTCTTTCTTCGTAGCTAATGGGTTCATATTGCCTTTATTGTAAACCATGCAACTTGATGCAAGCTAGATCTTAAAAGTCATAATCAAGGCAATTTAGTCATACTTGAAGCAACCCACATAAAAGAGGAAAATCGCGCTTTTTACTTGAACATGCTAACTTCATGTAATTAACTCCAATTCATGCTCAATTTCATCAATTCATATCTCAACCCAACAATCAAAGCATAGATTATCAAATTGGGGAGAATTATCTTGGGATCATGGGGGTTCATGCAATCTTTACATCAAATCATGTAATTCACGCTAATTCGTGCACTAAGTTACGTTATCACGCTAGATCGTGCACTAGGAATCATAAAATCAATAATTGGAATCATAATTGAGGAACCCACAATGATTGATCACAAATCCTAATTTAGAGTAAACCTTTGAAAATCATGAAGAAGAGGAAGGGCCCATTGGAGGAAAAGACTCCTAATGGTGAACACTATCATATCTCAAAGCAATCAACAAGAAATTGAAGAAGATTGAAGGTCTTCAATGGTGGATTCAACCTCCTTTTTCTTCCTTGAGAGTTGAGAGAGTTTCTTTTTAGAGAAGGAATATTTTAGAGAGGAGAGTTTTGGAATGAATTAGAATGAAAGAATTAGGCTTAGAAAGTATTTATAGGTCTAAGATTAATGGTATAACAGACTTAGCTTAATAGGTAATCAATTAGGAAAAAGACCAAAAAGCCCTTAATTAAACACTGTCGGGGCCAATCTACAGATAGGATCTACGGTCCGTACATCAATTGACGGACCATCCTGTTCTTCCGTCAATTGATTCAGAAAGTTCATTTTGGGCTGAAAATTTGGCCAAGTCTGGAATGCATCTACGGAACCCATCTACGGCACGTAAACTGGACTATGAACCGTCCTGCTGTTACGTAGGTCAAGGTTCAGAAACTTGGAAATCTTGAAATTTCACAGTGCCATTGACGGTTCCCACCTACGGCCCGTCAATCCCTCTACGGCTCGTAGGTGGCCTCCGTAGGTCATTGTCTTCAGGTGAGTTCTGCATTTTAAAATCCTTTCGAAGCTTGGGGTGTTACACATACAAGCCTCTACGGACCATATTGGTCTACCGTAGGATCAAGTACGGGAGACTAAAAATCCAACCACGAGCCACTTCCTACGGTCTGTAGACCTTTCCACGGGCCGCAGGTCGTCTCTGTATAATCTAAGACTACCAATATTTCACCAAGCCTGTAACTTACCTATGAGCCACCTTCTACGGGCCGTAGTACCATCCACAAACCATCCTGTTGGTTTGTGGGAAACTTCTAAAGACTTTACATTTTCCCAAATTTCCATGACTCTTCTAGGACAGCCCTCCTACGGTCCGTAGGTGGCCTTGTACAACATGCACCAGTGACAAAAAATCTGCACTCCTCAGTTTGAACTCAACTTACCAAATCCTGAGGTGTTATAATATCTCCCCCTTGAGAACATTCGTCCTTGAATGAGACTCAAGTTAGCATGAATGTAGTAGGAAAGAGATCTATCAACCCAACATGAATGCAAATCATATCAAAATGCATAAAACCAAGGAGTAATCGACTCCAAGCTAAAACATGAACTTTAAAACATATTCCATGAGCATGCATGCACATGAAAACATGGGAATAGCTAAAGCACATGAATCCTAAAGAGTGAACACGAGGAACTACTACCTCAAGCTGGAACCGGAACAAACGAAAAGAGATGGGGATACTTGGACATCATATCAACTTCTGTAATGAGCCGGAAGGTAATTTTTGGAAATTTTCATAAAATTTACCATTTTACCCCTTTCGATAGTTGTCTCGAGTCATTTATGATTAGTCAGTGAAGTTGGTTTGGGAATTTTAAATTAGTTATTTCACTACAGTTATTTAATTGTCAGGTATTCTTTTAAATAACTAATTTAGTTAATAATAATGGGGTAAGTCTGAAATTTATTTAAGACCCTATATCATTTGGCCCATGTATATTAAACTAAGTTAGTGGGATTTGTCACATTTAGTACATAATTAATTGAAAAAAAGAAAAGAAAAGAGAGGATAAACCTCATGAAGAGGACGTCATAGTTCAGCGACCACCAGACACAAATTTGCACCAGGTAAAGGAAAATCAGCCATGTCTCCTTCTTAATATTTGTGTATATGGATAGTGAGATAGAAGTCAAATTATTACTATTATATTAATTATGCGCAGTGGAACAGAAAGAAGAAAAAATGATTTCTTTGTTTTGCAAATTGAGTAAATGTTGTAGTGTTGACTTGGCGGCTAGGCGTTGATAGCCATTCATTGGGTAATGATTGCCCAATTAGGAGCTAATTATTATAGAGGAATGAAAGTGATAACTAGGTTAAGGTTTTTTAAATATTATTCCACAGTTAGGATTACGGGTTATGCGCTTGGTTTCGGATACAAAATTTTATTTTGATTATCACATGACAATTCGAGTTTTGACATGTTGAGACAGGTAATTAAATATTGGGTGTATTATATTATATGAAAACTATTAGGGTTGTATTGTTTTGAAAAATTAAGACTTAACCCTAGGCTTGAAATTTAGCAACTTGATTATAGATTTGGGTGAGTTTTTGGGTCAAGACTTGATAACGCTCAAATTATCCTAAAAAATCATTAAGACAATAAGCGTTCATCATCAATAAAAATACCCAACTAAGAGTTGGGGTCAAATCCCACAAAGAGAGATATAGTGCAAGAAATTTTATCAAGAAATTTAGATTGTAAATCAATTCATTTGTAGCAATTAAGAAAGAAGGGTGGATGATTCCACCAAATTTGCAAAAAAAGGGTTTTGATATCAAGAGTCACAATTAAACTAAAATTTTAGAAATTCAAATAATGAGGAAACAATCTAGGGGTGCAGGGTTTGGAATTGATGTCACATAGGGGTAATTGTGTTTCTCATCGCCTACTCCAACTAGCTGTCTAACTACATCGTTGAGCGGGGATAGACAGTCCTAATTGGCGAGCATTTATATTTCATCCTGTTTCGTAACCAAACTTGGTTTTCGTCCGAGCATCACTCCTAAACACGAATCTAATCAAGTGATATGCAAGTTAGATCAAGCTCTTTGCATTCTTTGGTCTATCTACCTCTTCGTCTCTTGAGTCCAAGAATAGACAAGATATTTATTTCTATGGTGATCAAGCATGAAATACTAAAACAAGAATATAAAAGTAATATAAGGGATAACCAATATAAATTCAAAACAATCGATGTTCAACAATTACCCGTAGCCGCAGCCCCAGAACAAGGGTCTTTAACTACTAATGCCTAAGAAAAGAAGAAAAGAAAAAGACCCTAAAAAGTATTGACAACTTTTCCTTACCAAGTCTCGTTTACAAAGTATTCTCCAATCCCCCTTTAATAATTATTCTTATGGACTATTTATAGATGTAAAATCCTAAATAAAATAAATGAGTCCTAACCAAATTAGGAATCAAAAACCAAAAGGAATTGAGTTCCTTTTTTCACGTGAAGCTGTGTCGGCGCCTCAACATTGTAGGGGCATTCAATTAGTGACACATGGAAATAGGCTATAACTCATATCAACATTCACTTCCTTTCAATTTTGCGCAAATTTGAATATATATAAATATTAATATAATATTCAATTTAATCAATTAAACTGCCTGCTTGATTTTCCTTCTAGAATATTTTATTTTTAATTCGTTTTAGCTCCAAACTTCTTCATCTACACACCAATTTAATCCTACAAATAAAAAAAAAAATACTATTTAGCACAATCCATAAAAGTCATGCTCAAAAAAGGCAAATACAAATCTAAATTTGAGGTAAATAATGATAAGAAAATATATTTTTGGCCTCACATCACTCAATAGGGCTAAACAATCATGGATAGGCTAGGTCATCTTTAATGACACTTTCTTTCGATCTCATAGTACCAATTCATAGAATCTCCTTTAGGTCTCATCAATGTGAATTACAAATCAACCCATTACCTTACAGAATCTCTCTTTCGAGCAGATTTGCGCAAATAGATTAGACCCATAATCTCTCTTTCAAGCAAATCATAAACATCAAACCTTAATTGCATGTATTAAACTAATTACCCACTCCAATTGATCTCTTTCGAGCATTAATCATAGATCTAAAATAGGATTAAGTTTGCAACCTTAACCCATGAATTAACCCATGCTAATTAGTCAAAATCCATGAATGAACATCAATAAAACAGAGCAAAACAGAATACCCACTACATTAAATCAACACCCAATCCCATAATTGCACTCCTAGAGTTGGGATTTTAGCCACATATCATAGAAAGTAAAGAAATTATACCTATCATTAGAGCAGCCATGTATGTGATGAAATTAAGTAATTATAATCAACACCCACTTTGATTTCAACTTCCAATTGTCAATTTCAAGAGTGAAAGTTAAAATCCCAAAAGTAAGAATATTTCCCTAAGAGTTCGAAAGTTTTCTCTACAAGACTCATACAAAGTTAGGAACTGAAATTCTATTCCCAAAATCTGATACATTTTTTCTCTCCTTTGGGCTATTTATAGTTTCCCAAAATTTGGCCCAAAATTCACTGCGTGACCAATTCAGCAACGTTAGTCGAGCTCGCCAAGCAAACTCGGCGGATCACCATTTGTTCCTTAGCTCACCTTTCTTTTGCTTTAGGCTTCACGTGTTTGAACCTTAGTCGGCAAACTCGTTTGAGTCTTCCTTTCAAATTTGACAGATTACCGATTACCACCTTTGATCACCTTTTAAGCCTTCATATTTCATCCAAGTCCTATCACCTTCATCGATGGTCGTTATGTTTGCCTTTTACTTTCAGTGAGTTGCCATTTTGCTCATTAGTTTGCTGACCTGCCTTGAACATCTTCAATAATGAGCACTGTCTCTTTAGGAGAGGTCAGGCCATTTGGGAATCCATCCTTTTGATTAGGGGACTGCCAGTGTAGAGTTTATACTTCTTTCCCTATTTTTGGCCATTCTTTTAAGTCTTCATACTTTCATTGTCCCTTAGAATTCATTGCTGCAAATCATCAAAATATCATTAGAGTAGGACATAATTAGGGATTGAGGACACCTGATTGTTGAAATAAATAGGCCTTAACTGAGTGTAAATTTACCACTCATCAACACCCCCCAACTTTTTCACGACCCAAAGTATCCCCTGGATGTGACATGGCGTACAAGACCCCGAAAGGGCCTTATACAAGCCACTTAGCATACATACATACAAGATCATATAGAAATAGAGTTCAAAAGACAATTTTATAACAAAGCTTTTTAAAGAAATAGCAGAAGTCTACATCAATGTCTCAAAGCCAATCTATCATAAGGGTACGAAATCAAGTTTGGGACGTAACCCAATGCAGTGCTATAATGAAAGAAAGAACATGGAAATAAAAGGTCCAATAAGGTTATGTCCTCGGATAGATGAGGACTCACCAAGTCTTCACCAGTTCTTCTCTAAAGCTCTAGCCACGAGTGGATGGAGTATCGCCGAACCCTACATCAAACAAGTTAATGTAGGCAAGAGTATGCGTTAGTAGAATCAAGTACCAAGTATGATAGCCATGCACATAAGACATATAAAATATGCTAAAAGGGGACGTACTCATAAACATGCAATGACTAAGCTAAAACATGATAAAGGGTTAGGCAATATAACATAAACCAGCGTCAAAGCAAGCTAAACATCTTTACTTTACTTGAGAAAAGCCTTTCAAGTCACTTTCATTCATTATAGTGGGAAATAGGCTTAACCGACATATAAGACCATTTGAGCTATCAACATGGAATCCGGTGTCTACCCCACACTGAAAAGGGGTGTCCTACTTGCCAAGGTAAGACCATGAACTTCTAGCTTATGTGGATCCACTAGCTAATGTCTAATTAAAGACAACATCCTATGGTGTACATAGGTTATGGGACATGGGTAATCGCCTCTTATCCACTCGGTGCTAAGCATAATTCCCACGGATTAATCATAGTTCAATCATCATGCGTAGACATGGGTAATCGCCTCTTGTCTAGCCTTAGTTCATAAGTTCATTAGTAGTAGACATGGGTAATCGCCTCTTGTCTCTAGCCTTAGTTCATAAGTTCATTAGTAGTAGACATGGGTAATCGCCTCTTGTCTACATTAGGGAACATGGGTAATCGCCACTTGTCCCTTACTTAGAATAGCTCCTTAGTCATAAATTCAAGCTTAGTTGAGCAAACCTTTCAACAAGTTATGAACCATCATTTATGTGAGAAAACCTATCACATTCATAGGTTGAGCATTACATGAGAAATCCTTTCATAACTCAACTACAACATCATCATATCATAGACATTGGTGCTTGAATCTCAAAACACCCTAAGTTCATAATTAACTTCATAAGAGACATGCATAATCTTCATAGATTTCCTCTTTTGATAATTCATCAAGCTCATAGTTCATAATTCATAGAATTCACATGGGCTCATAAGAGTTCAACTTAATTCATGCAATTCAATGCAAATTCATGCAATTCAATGCAAATTCATGCTTAGGAAGCCATAAACAAGGTACTTTGCCCATATTTGAAATAAGCGACATGTTATAGGAAAATCATGCTTTGTTCATTCATAATTCATACATGGATTCATAGAGATTTCATAAAGTTCATCATTCCATAAATCAACTCACCAATCAAAGCATAGATTTGGAAATTGGGGAAAATAGCATAGGTTCATCCAATTTCTACATCAAATCATATAAATCACGCTAATTCGTGCACTAGATTATTTTATCATGCTAGATCATGCGCACTAGGAATCATAAAATCAACAATTGAAATCCATAATTGAAGAACTCATAATAATTGATCAAAACCCTAATTCAATTGGGGAATTGAACCTTGAAAACTTGAAGAAAACTATGGACCCATTGGAGGAAGGGCTCCAAATGGTGAATACTATCATACCTCAACAAAGCCCACAAGCAATTGATGGAAATTGAAGACCTTTAATGGAGGATCCAAGCCTTCTTCTTCTTCCTTGAGAGTTGAGAGAATTCTTAGAGAGAGAAATAATTTGAGAGAGGATATTTTTGGGAATGAGTTAGAATGAGAGAAATTAGGCTTGGGAAATATATATAGGGTCTGGGTTAAGGGTATAACCGACCTAATTTAAGAGTTAAACATTTAGGGAAAAGACCAAAAAGCCCTTAGTTAATAACTGTCAGAGTCCATCTACGGTCAGGATCTACGGTCCGTACATCAATTGACGGACCATCCTGTTGCTCAGTCAAAACATTCAGAGACCTCATCTTAGGCCTGGAAATTTGGCTAAGTCTGGAAGGAACCTACGAGACCCATCTACGGCTCGTCGACTGATTGACGGGCAGTCCTGGCAGACCGTTGTTCAGTTACTGAGGTTTGAAAATCTTAAAGTTTTGGGCTCCCACCTATGGTCCCCACCTACGGCCCGTAAGTGCATCGACGGACCGTCAATGGCTTCCATAGGTGCAGGCACCAGATGAAAACCTGCACTTTCCTTCTTTTGAAATCTGGGGTGTTACAAACTTAAACTTTTGCTTGTTTTCAAGTAAATCAAGAACACAGTTAGTTCAACAAAGGTGTCTACAACAGTTCTCAATGAGAGATAATATGGAAGTACCACTACAAGACTACTCTCAAGCAAATGCATCACTCAATCATGAGGAAAAAGCTTCAAATTATGACTAGCTGGTATCAATTTAAGCTCAAGCTCACTATTGCTTCTTTCCTAGTGCAAAACCATGTTACAACAAATGCATTCAAATGCCCTCACATCAACAACTGTTCCATGCTCTCACAAAGTAAATCAACAACGAAGTTAGGAATCAATACAACTTCCACTCCCCGAAAGAGAAATACACGAGAGCTTTATCTCATAGGTTTGCCCATATTTTCCTATCATCATACAACCTAGTTTATGCAAGATCTCAAGGGTCTTTTAGGCTTGTAATGGAGCTGAGGGTAAAGGTATGGTCAATTTGTCTCAGTGGCTTCATCTTTTCAAAGCATTGTTGCAATCATCTTCACCTTTTCTCAAGTTCTTTCTCTTCTTTTTTTCACTCAAAGACTCAAACTTCAATTTTTCAATCATATTATTTGACACCCCTTTTATTTCCTCATACTTTCTTTTTCATTTCAATTTTTAAATTTTTGCTCTTTCTTTCTTTTATAAGGAGGGGTTCCTTGTTTTTGTAACACAATTCAAAGTTGAGTCTAACTTTTTCTTTCTTTTCTTCCACTTGTCTTTCTTTACTCCTTCCTTTCCACACCCCCAACTTAGAATTTTGGCCTCAGTTGGCTATTCAAATAAACCAATGCTTAGAAAAGGATTTATAGGTGAGTAGTTAGGGAAATTTAGCTCAAGAGGTTTCAACAAGGTTTCCAGCAAACGATTTAGGCTCAAATGGTACCAAGACGATTGCACACCCTCTCAAGATAGTCACAAAAGGTATGAACATTTGGGTTTTCTCTCAAAATTTGTGCACAAGATCATTTCTTGCCGTCACTAAAGCTAGAAAATTGGACTAACAATGCAAATTCTAGGATTCAACAAGAATGATTTCATGTAAAACCTCACCCCACAAGGAACCTTAAACACAATCATTTAGCAAAACCCTACAAGATCAAAAGCTTACATGCGATGTTCATTGCAACACTCACATCAAAACGCAGCTAGTCAACAAAAGAGTCAAAAAGATCATTCAAAAGTGCAGCCACACTGATTTCTTCGTGCAACACCAATACTAAACACATTTCTCATCAAAAGTACTATCCACGACATCGATATTGAACACAATCGATCCTCAAACATTACTATAAAAACTCAAGAATCTCAAAAACTTCCACACTAATGGGGAAAATAAATAAGGAGAGAGAAAATGAGCTAAACCAGTAATTATCATAATAAAAACTAAAATAAAAAAATACTACAAGTGTCTAAAATTGAAAATAACAAAATACAATCCAAAAGGGGAGTATTGGCACAAGTTCCCTCACCACACCAAAATAAAATCACTAGTGTCCTTAATAGAGAATGAAATAAGTACGGGAGGAGACAAATAAAATTCCCCCTTATAGGCTATTCCTTTGGAGTGCTCTGAACTGGAGTCTCGGAGGAGACAACATCATTCTGGGCATCAGTGCCAGGCAAAGTAGGAACATGAGGCATCACAGTAGACTTTACCCGGGGCATTAGTTCCCGACACATCTAAAGGAGGAGTAATAGGGTTTAAAGACACCCCACTAGGGCCGGCTGTGGAGGTCTCCATATGAGACCTCTCCATCGTAGCCTACACCATTGTCTCCTCGATATCCTGTAGCTCCATCAGTGTCATAGCAATCCACTGCTTATCCTCTCTCTGTGTCTCCTCCTCACCCGTCTCCTTGGCTAAATCCTCACCAGCCTCATCCTCAACTCTCTCACCATCATCAACAATATCAATTTCACTAGGCTGTTCAGCCACACTACTAGGAACCTCAACATTTGGCATGGAGGTAGGAAGAGACTCGGGTACATCGGGCAAGGGAACCTCACCCCAAAGCATAAAAATATCAGTGGACCTTAGCGGGTCCACATCAGCCCTAAGAGTCTTGAGCTCAACCCTTAAAGCTATCAACTCATTTGAGCTATTGGCCATAGCTAAAATTCACTCAGTCATGAAAGACATAGTCATCTCAAGCATGACGATTCACCGAGTTGGTTTCGGCAGACTAAGAAAAGTCCATTGAAAGTGACAGTGAAAAATAAAAGGAACAGACACAAAAGGCGATGTCTTCTCCCACTTCGCGATGTGCCGAGTGGGTTTCAGCGATCTAAGATAAGATTGCCGAATGGGACAGTACCCAGGTCACACATTCAAGCACAAAAGGTGATTTCGGGCTTACTCGGTGATTCACCCTATCACCTTGGCGAGCTAAGACAATCCTGCCAAAGAAGTAATTTCAGCCCAATGCCTAATTTTCACAAGTTCGAACACTAATATGCAATAATACCCAATATCCAATCAGTTTTACAAGATACCCATATGCTTTTCTATCCATGGGTACTCAGACATCATCCAAATTTTACAAAGCATTACCCAAAATGATGACTTGCCCTTAAGAAAGTCGTCACTCTATCTGTCATTGGGCAAATAAAAGTTGTCGGGAAAACACCGGGCTAATCAGACTTCACCCACATTCAATTTAGGCAAGACCTAACATATTTAAAGAATCATTTTCCAATTTTAACCTTCACAATCAATTTTCACATTTTCAGGCACTAAATCAATTATCTAACTCACGGGCATAGTTCAATATGATACATTTAGCACTATCCACTCAAATTAAATAGAAAGATATCATTGACAATACTATGCCCATATCAGAAGCATCTAATTTTAGCACAAATAACAAGGTAGAACTTGAAAACCTACCTCAAAGATGATAGCTAGGCACAAAATCAAGGGAGACGGGTCTAGGATTGAGAATCTAACACTTCAACACACTCCAAACAAGCAAAATCACACAAATAAGGTCACACAATCACCAAAACAAGTGTATGGGGAGTTTAGAAAGAAAAGGAGGTCAAAACATGAATGGTTTTCTTTTAGAACTTGGAAAGACTCTTGGCCTATTTAACTCAGGCACACTCTACGGACTGTGACTAACATCACCAAACGTATTCGTCAAATTTCCAAAGGAGTGTAAGCTCATCGATAAGGCCTGAACAAATACCAAACCTGAATGTGAACTTAGTGGACTCGACGAAGTCCGCTTAGTGTACTCTGGCGGATCGTCGATTAGAACCCTATTCGCTGAAGTTGAAAGTACCATTTTTCAAATTCTTTAAGCCAGAAGGCGAACATAAAGATGTCCACACAATGATTTCGATGGATTGTCGACTTGGTTTTGGCATCGCCTAACTTACCTTCCTCAACATTTTGACTTTTTTCAACCTGCACTCACAACACATGTTATTAAAAGTAATATAATAAAATTGGATTACCTCCCAGGAAGCGCCTTATTTAACATCGTGTCACGACACAATTCTTACTCATAAAGTATCATTTTTAGGATTTGGGACGGTATCACCAGGCAACGTTCCCTTTTGCCTTGGATTGAGATGGGTGAAGAGTTGACACAACTGAGTTTTAAGCGGTTTGATTGACACTGAATGAGAAGTAACCATTTGGGTTAAGGTGGAGAAGTTATTTTTCAAATCCTTCAACACCTTTTCGGACCCTTCAACCATGTTGAAGACTTTTATAAGCATTTCATAAGTGCAATTTTCCTCTGGTCCAGCTGGTTCCTTTGGTGTGGGATTATCGTGAGGGGGAATGTACCTATCTTTTAAAACTTTCCTATCTCTCCAATTTCCACTTCGATCTCTCTAGCCTTTCCAACCAATGTCTCAATCTTTGTTCTAACCTTGGTTCCCACCCGATCTAGGGTAGTTTGGATGAGAGCCTTCCATTTGATTTCCCAAGTATTGTACTTCCTCATTATATAATGTCTCAAACTTGGCATCCTCCGGGGATTTTCCAATGCTTGTACCAATCACATTCACCATTTTGAGTCCACCTCCCGTGACATGTTTAGACAGCAAGTCAAGTTGGGTCATCATTTTAGCCATGTTTTCATCACGCTCATGATCCTTTTGCATTTGTTCTTTGCTCATGCTCCATTTTTTAGAAGATTCTTGATCTTCTCTAGTATGCCATGCTCGGTTCGCTTTTTTCATATTATCTAGAAACATCGTTGCTACATCGAACGGTAGTCGCATCAACCCACCCTAAATAAGTTGATCAGCCAAACCTTGTGTCATGACCTAAAGTATCCCCTAGACATGACATGGCGTATAGGACCCCTAGAGGCTCTACACAAGCGACTTAGAATACATCATACAAGATAATAGAGTTAAAGAGTTCATAAGACAGCTTTTCATATCGTAAGAGTTTGTCAAAAGTAGCAGAAGTCTAACATAGTCTCAAAGCCATCTAATACATGATAAAGGAGGTGATTGGTACATAATCCATACATCACATACAAAGTTTGGAATGGAAAGACATAAAGCTATAAAAGTTACATCGTCCTCGAAGTATGAGGACTCACCAAGTCTTCTTAATCACAAGTACATCGATCTAGCCATGAATGGAGGGAGAAAAGTCATCACGCCCTACATTAGTGAAACAATGTAGGCAAGAGTATGCGTTAGTACATGGAATGTACCAAGTATGATAGCAATGCATAAGCGTTATAAAATCATGCTAGAAAGGGACATTATGACATGCAATGACCAAGTTAATTCATAAAATAACATGTTAGAGAACATAAGCATAATCATGGTCAATGCAAGCTAAACATTATTTAAAACACATTTGAGATACCTTTAGAAAGTAACCTTAGTTAATTATTGTGGGAAGTGAGCCTTAACCGACATAGACCATGTGAGTTATAACATGGAATCTGGTGTCTATCCCACACCGAAAAGAGATGTCCTTACTTGCCAAGGTAAGAACCATAAACTTCTAGCTTAAGTGGACCCACTAGCTTATGTCTATCTAAGACAAACCTATGGTGGCACATAGTTTATGGGATAAGGAGATTGCTACTAGAAACCCGGCCTCTACTATTGGAGAGCTTCCATATCAATATCCTCTCAGTGCTAAGCATAATTCCCACGGAATAATCATAATTCTTAACTTGTATTATTATCCATGGAAGGGCACATGAAATAGCCAATCCAAGCTAGAGTTCATTAGTAGCTCCTGAATATTGATTCAAAGTTTAGTTGAGAAAACCTTTCAACCCTTATGAATCCTTTATGTGAGAAAATCCTTTCAACTTTTATGAATCCTTCATGTGAGAAAATCCTTTCACAACAAAACAACAACAACAACATTGATGCTTCACTCTCAAACCAACCTTAAATCTTTTATCTCAATTTCATAAATAACATGCTTATCTTCATAATTCCATCTTTCATAGTTCAAAACCTCATCATAAAATCAAAGTCTAGAAATCATGGATCATGCAAGGGTTCATGGTAATTCTACTTAGAAACATACAATTATATCAAATTTCTCCATAAAAAGACTTAAATCAATCAAATAAATCATAATTTGAAAGAACCCATGATATAGAAGAAAACTCTAATTTCAATTGAAGAATTCTAACTTGTAAAATTAGGGAATTTAGGAACACTATGGAGGAAAAGACTCCATAAGTGAAAGCCATCATACCTTGAAGTTCAAAGTACAATACAATGGAGGATTTGGAGGCTTGACTTGAATCCCTAGCCTTCTTCTTCAAGCTTTAGAAAGAAAAATATTTGGGGCAGAACGTTTGGAGGATTTTGGGAAATTTGAAGAGTGACTTAGAATAGGTAGATTTTTGGCATAGAAGCCTTGTATAGGGTCTTGGATTAGGACTAAACAAACTTAGTTAAGGTATAAATAAATTTGGGAAAAGATGAAAAAGTCCTTAAAATAACTGCCGGGCCATGACTTTCGGTTGGGACCTATGGTCTGTAGGTCCAAATATGGTCCGTCCTGGTCAAACGTAGAAAGATTTAGAAACTATCAATTTTGGACTTCAAATGACGGGACCTATGTACGGTCCATTGGTCCACTTACGAACCATACATACAAACCATCACTCCACCCTTTGACCCTCAAAATTTCACTAAGTCAGGGAGTGACCTATGAGACCTATCTATGGTCTGTAGAAGAAATGACAGACCGTCCTGTTGAGCCGTAAAAGGGTTCTGAAACTTGATTTTTGAAATTTTTTCCCCACTATCTACGGATTCCATCTACGGCCTGTAGGAGCTCCTACGATCCGTAGGTGGGGATCCGTAGACACAGACACTAGTTTAGAAACTCTAAAATTTTTCCTTCTTTTTGAATCCGTGGTGTTACAATATCTCCCCCATGGGGACATTCGTCCTCAAATGAAACTGAAGAAATCATAAGGAGGGCAGAAAATGCATTCACATAATGCACATATCCGAGGAGGAAACACCAACTCCAAGCTAAAGCATATTCAAAACATCATTTCATAAAGGTCTATTTGCGACTCATACTCAAATGCATATAACATGAAGAGATCAATCAAGTTAACTTATTTTCTCAAAAATTAAGCTTTTCATGAACATGCATAAATGCGGAGTCATGGGAATATCTAAGGGACATGAGACCAAAAGAGTAACCCATGAGGAACTAAATACCTCAAGCTAGAGTAGGGATGGAGGGAAAGAGATGAGCATAACGGGACATCATATTGGCCTCAGCCTCCCAAGTAGCACCCTCAACCAACTAATTTCTCCAAAGAACCTTTACGGAAGAAACTTCTTTATTTCTCAACTTCCAAACTTGTCGATCCAAAATCTCAACCAGAACCTCTTCATAAGAAAGACTCTCCTTTACACCAATATTCTCCAATGGTACTATGGATGTCGGATCACCAACACATTTCTTTAATAAGGAGACATGAAAAACTGGATGAATCGACGCTAAATCATTAGGCAAATCAAGTTTGTAAGCCACCTTACCAATACGCCACACAATATGATAGGGGCCCACATAAAGGGGACTAAGCTTCCCTTTCTTCCAAAATCTCATTACGCCCTTCATGGGTGAGATTTTCAAGTAAACCCAATCATTAACATTAAATTCTAGATCTCTTCTTCTGACATTGGCATAGGACTTTTGTGGACTTTGAGTAATTTTTAACCTTTCTCTAATAAGCCAAAATTTCTCCATAGCCTCATGTACCAATTCGGGATGTGTCAAAGCAACTTCACCAACTTCAAACCAACCTATAGGAGATCTGCACCTCCGACCATAAAGAGCCTCAGATTGAGCCATACCAATACTCAAATGGTAGCTATTATTATAAGCAAACTCAATCAAAGGCAAATGATCATCCCAATTACCCTTGAAGTCAATCACATAAGCTCTCAACATATTTTCCAAAGTTTGAATAGTACACTCTGCTTGCCCATTGGTTTGAGGAATAAAGGCTGTGCTAAGCTTAAAACGAGTACCAAGGCCCCTTTGAAATGATTTCCAAAACTGAGAAGTGAATTGCGTACCACGATCGGATATAATGGATAGGGGAACTCTCCATGCAACCTAGCCATCTCTCTTAGATACAACTTAGCATAGTCTTCCGCCGAGTAAGAAACTTTGATGGGAATGAAATGAAATGATTTCTTTATTTGATCCACAATAACCCAAATCGAGTCATGTTGTCACCGAGTGAGGGGTAAACCTACAATAAAGTCCATATTGAAATCTTCCCACTTCTAAGTAGGAATACTAATGTCTTGGGACAAACCTCTCAGCTTTTGGTACTCGACTTTCACTTGTTGACAATTGGGACACTTAGCCACAAATTCTGCAATATCTTTCTTCATCCCATTCCACCAATAGACCTCCCGCAAGTCACAATACATCTTGGTGGCTTCCGGGTGGATGGAATATCGAGAACTATGGGCTTCCAATAAAATCTGCTCCCTCAAATTATCAACATTGGGAACACACAAATAACCTTGATATCGGAGTACACCATCTCCCCCTTGGGAGAAAGCCTCAACGGACTTTTTAAGCACCGCTTCCTTCATATCCATCAAGATTGGTCAAGACCTTACTTTGCTTTTACATCTGACACAAAAGATGATTCTGAGCCATTATGAACCATAACACCACCTTTAGTGGAATTAACCAACCGTACACCCAATCGGGCCAATCTATGGACTTCTCAAGCCAACTTCCTCTTATTTTTCTCAACATGAGCAACACTACCCATGGATAACCGACTAAGATCATCTGCCACCACATTCGCCTTATCGGGGTGATAGAGAATTCTCATATCATAATCCTTTAGAAACTCTAGCCACCTCATTTGGCAAAGTTTTAGATCCTTTTACTTGAACACATATTGCAAAATCTTGTGGTCGGTGAAGATGTCAACATGAATACCATATAAGTAATGCCTCCAAAACTTCAAAACGAATACCACTGCCGCTAGTTCTAAATCATGGGTAGGATAGTTCTTTTCATGAACTTTAAGTTGCCATGAAGCATAAGCAAGCACTTTTTCATTTTGCATAAGAACGCATCCTAGTCCAATCCTTGAAGCATCACAATAAACCACAAATCCATCGGACCCTTTCGATAAAGTCAACACCAGAGTAGAGGTAAGCTATCTTTCAATTGTTGGAAACTCTGTTCACATGCTTCAGACCATACAAACTTAACTTTCTTTTGGGTCAATGGCGTCAATGGAGAGGGAATTGAAGAAAACCCTCAACAAACCTTCTATAGTAACTAGCAAACCCAAGAAACATCGAATATCTGAAGGTCATAGAGGTATAGGCCAACTCTTAACCACATCCATATTCTTAGGATCTACCTCAATACCCTTACCAAAATCAATGTGACCAAGAAAAGCCATAGATCTCAAACAAAACTCACATTTACTAAACTTTTCAAAGAGATGTTGGTCCTTGAGGACCTGCAACACAATTCTCAAATGATCGGTATGCTCATCCTCACTCCTTGAGTAAATCAAAATATCGTTGATGAACGCAATCACTAACATATCTAGGTATTGTCTAAATACCCTATTCTTCAAATCCATAAATGCAGCTAGAGAATTTGTCAAACCAAACAACATTACCAAGAATTCGTAATGACAATATCTAGTCTGAAAAGCCATCTTTTGAGTGTCATCTTCCTTTACCCTCAATTGGTGATAGCCTGACCAAAGGTCAATCTTGGAGAAGTAACTCGCTCCTTGAAGTTTGTCAAACAAATAATGTATCCTTGGAAGAGGACACTTATTCTTAATGGTAAACTTATTCAATTGATGGTAGTCGATATACATGCAAAGTGAACCATCCTTCTTTCGAACAAACAATACTGGAGCACCACATGGAGAGATACTCGGTCGGATGAACCTCTTATCCAACAAATATTTCAATTGTTCTTTGAATTCCTTAAGTTCTACCGGAGCCATTCGATAAGAAGGAATAGAGATAGGTTGCGTATCTGGGAGAGGGTCAATGTTGAAGTCTATTTCCCTTTCGGGAGGAACACTGGGTAAATCATTGGGAAACACTTCTAAAAACTCATTAACAATGGGGACCGATTCAAAGGTAGGTGTTTCAGAATCCATATCCCTAACCCGAACAAGATTGTATAAGCAACCCCTAGAAATCATCTTTCTAGCTTTAAGACGAAACAAACTGACTCTTAAGCATAGAGTTTCCCCCTTCAATTCTAGAATGGGTTCACTTGGAAACTGAAACTTAACCACTCGGGTTCTACAATCAATAGAAGTATAACATTAATACAACCAATCCATCCCAAGAATAACATCAAAATCTAACATATCAAGCTCTACAAGATCAACATGAGTGACTCTATGTGATAAGAAGATGGGACAATCTCTATAGACTCTTTTAGCCACAATAGATTCACCATCATGAGTAGAGACAGAAAAAGGATCTAACAATACATCCAGAAGAATATCAAATCGCATAGCCACATATGGCATCACAAAAGATAAGGTAGCACCGGGATCAAGCAAAGCATAAACATCAAGTTGAAAGATTTTCAACATACCAGCAGTAATGTCGAGAGAACCCTCTTGATCATGTCAATTTTTGAGTGCATAGAACTGGTTTTTTTCAGAGCATTTGAACTCGAACCAGTAGGCGGAGCTTGTCTACGTTCTCTTTCCTTAGCCTTAAGTGAAGGACAATCCCTTATCTTATGACCGCTCTTACCACAACCAAAGCAACCATCCGTACCGGCTAAGCATTTACCCTCATGCTTCCTTTCATATTTAGCATAAGTAGTCGATGAAAATCCACCACCTTTCCCTCCTTGAGTCTTAGGGTTAGACACCCTATCTTTGTTGAATATAGGAGGAGCATTGGAGTAAACTTGACTAGAAAACCTTTGTCAAAACTTAGAAAGACTATATCCATCAGACCTCGAGCGTGAAAAGTCACCATCACCAGTCTTAGCCCTCTTTGTCTTCGTAGATTTCTCCATTAGTTTCTCCTCTTCAATTTGTTGAGCATAAACCATTAGAAGAGAAATGTCCATATCATGGATAAGCATGGCGGTATGACATTCTTTGACCACCATTTCAGACACCCCCCGAAACAAACTTACTCATCCTTGCCCTAGGATCGACAGTCATAGTAGGAGCATACCTAGACAACTGTGTGAATTTCAAAGCATACTCCTTCACACTCATGTTTCCTTTACGAAGGTTGATGAACTAAAGCACCTTTTCCTCCCTCATCTCAAAGGGAAAAAGCCTATCAAGGAAAGCAACCTTAAACTTTTACCAATCAAGAGGACCCGGATCAACCGCCCTCTCACTCTTCCATTGTTCAAACCACACTTGGGCTACACCCTTAAGTTTATAAGCAGCCAATTTCGCCTTTTCCACCGGCGTCACACCCATGATCATTAGCACCTTGTACGCCTCATTAATGAATTCTCGAGGATCGTCCTCAACCTTTGAACCATGAAATTTCTGAGGATTCATCCTAGTGAAGTTCCTCACTCTAGTTGCAATCGAACCCATATTTGGGTTCACAGGGACCATAGCCTCCCTATTGGCTTGAGCCAGCACTTGAAAAGCAGTCCTAAACTCCGTATTAGTCACTCGCTGGACCAAGGGGTCGATTGGAACTTGAGGAACGTTTTTTACCATATTTCTCTCGCATTCCTCCTAGCATATTCCCTTAGAGTGGCCATATCCTGAAAAGCATCGGATAGGGATTAGGAGAGAGAGACATATAGAGTTAAACTCTATCGCACGACTTTAGAGTGATGAAAGTAGTGGAGTTTCCTCAACGTCTTATAGCCTCTCATTCATAAGTGTGGCGCGCTTCACACCTATGAACAAGACTCTACTCGACGTGGCTTATGAGACATCCTAGGACCTTTCTAAAAGCTTGGGCTCTGAATACCAAGTTTGTCACGACCTAAAGTACCCCTTAGACGTGACATGGTGTATAGAACCCTGAGAGGCCCTACACAAGCCACTTAGCATACATCATACAAGATAATAGAGTTAAAGAGTTCAAAAGACAATTTTTCATATCATAAGAGTTTGGCAAAAGTAGCAAAAGTCTAACATCGTCTCAAAGCCATCTAATACATGATAAAGGAGGTGATTGGGACATAACCCATACATCACAAACAAAGTTCGAAATGGAAAGACATAATGCTATAAAAGTGACATCATCCTCAAAGGATGAGGACTCACTAAGTCTTCTTAATCACAAGTACAATGATCTAGCCACGAATGGAGGGAGAAAAGTCATCATGCCCTACATTAGTGAAACAATGTAGGCAAGAGTATGTGTTAGTACATGGAATGTACCAAGTATGAAACAATGCATCAAAGTTATAAAATCATTCAATAAAGGGACTTTATATGACATGCAATGACCATGTTAATTCATAAAACGACAAGCATAATCATGGTTAATGCAACCTAAACATCATTAAAACACATTTGAGATACCTTTAGAAAGTAACCTTAGTTCATTATTGTGGGAAGTGAGCCTTAACTGACATAGACCATGTGAGCTATAACATGGAATCCGGTGTCTAACCCACACCAAAAAGAGATGTCCTTACTTACCAAGTTAAGAACATAAATTTCTAACTTAAGTGGATCCACTAGCTAATATCTATCTAAGACAAACCTATGGTGGCACATAATTTATGGGATAAGGAGATTGCTACTAGAAACCCGGCCTCTACCATGGGAGACTTTCCATCTCAAAATCCTCTCGGTGCTAAGCATAATTTTCACGGATTAATCATAATTCTTAACTTATCTTATCATCCATGGAAGGGCACATCAAATAGCCAATCCAAGCTAGATTTCATTAGAATAGCTCCTTAATCTTGATTCAAAGTTTAGTTGAGAAAACCTTTCAACCCTTATGAATCCTTCATGTGAGAAAATCCTTTCCACAACACAACAACAACAACACTGATGCTTCAATCTCAAAGCAACATTATATCATTTATCTCAATTTCGTAAAGAACATGCTTATCTTTATAATTCCATCTTTCATAGTTCAAAACCTCATCATAAAATCAAAGTATAGAAATCGTGGATCGTGTATGGGTTCATGGTAATTCAACTTAAAAACATACAATTATCTCAATTCATGCATAAAAACACTTAAATCAATCAAATAGATCATAATTTGAAAGAATCCTTGCGATAGAAGAAAACCCTAATTTCAATTGGAGAATTCTACCTTGTAAAATTAGGGAATTTAGGAACCATGTGGAGGAAAAGACTCCATAGGTGAAAGCCATCATACTTTTGAGTTCAAACCCCACGATCAATGGAGGATTTGGAGACTTGACTTGAATCCCTAGCTTTCTTCTTCAAGCTTTAGAGAGAGAAATATTTGGAGGGATTTTGGGAAATTTTAAGAGTGACTTAGAATAGGTAGGTTTTAGGCTTAGAAGGCTTATATAGGGTCTAGGATTAGGACTAAACTGAATTGGTTAAGGTATAAATCAATTTGGGAAAAGACCAAAAAGCCCTTAAAATAACTGTCGGACCACGACCTATGGTTGGGACCTACGGTCTGTAGGTCCAACTACGGACCATCCTGGTAAACCGTAGAAAGATTTAGAAACTATCAATTTTGGACTTCAAATGATGGGACCTATGTACGGTCCATTGGTCCACTTACGGACCATACATACCAACCTTCAATCCACCCTTTGACCCTTGAAATTTCACTAAGTGAGGGAGTGACCTACGATACCTATCTACGGTCCGTATAAGCAATGAAGAACCGTCCTGTTGAGCCATAAAAAGGGTTCTAAAAGTTGATTTTTGAAAATTCCCCAATATCTACAGATGCCATCTATGGTCCGTAGGAGCTCCTACAGTCCGTAGGTGGGGATTCGTAGACACAGACACAAGTTTAGAAACTCTAAAATTGTTCCTTCTTTTCAAATCTGCGGTGTTACACCATGTTGACCGAATCAAGGCTACAATAAAAGTATTGCAGTAGCAAATTTTTTGGAGCACCATGTGTTGGACTTTGTAGAAGCAATTTCCTGAACCGCAGCCATGTCTCATGTAGAGGTTCATCTCCCTCTCTTTTGAAGTTTTAGATGATGTCCCTAAGCTTTACAATTTTTGAGGGAGGAAAGAATCTCTCTAAGAATTCGGTCAATTCTTCCCATGAAGTGATAGAATCATTCGGCAACTCAACCAACCATAAAGTAGCTTCCCCCATTAAGGAGAATAGGAATAATCACATCCGAATAGATTCTTGTGAGATGTTCTTGAAGACGAACGGCCCATAAATATTAACAAAATTTTAAAGGTATTCATGAGGATCCTCATGAGCTAAATCCCTGAACATTCCTCTCATTTGGAGTAGCTGTAGCATTGTTCCGGTTACATGAAAATTTCCCTCCCTGTTGTAGGAGGTAACTTGATAGGTCTCATGGTTCGAATGATGTTCATGTGCATGTCATTCAAGTCACCCATACTATCGTTTTGTCTGTAGTGACTATCGTTGTCACTACCATGATCACTCATGTTTTATACGTGCAAATCAGCAAACCACAACACCAAGCAACAATGTACTACAACTACACAAATTTACAAACTAATTTCTCAAATGGAATTCTTAGCCATCATTTCCCGGAAGCGACGCTATTTTTTATAACGCTCAAATTATCCTCATAAACCATTAAGAGAATAAGCAGTCATCGTTAATATACCCAACTAAGAGTCGGGGTCGAATTCCACAGAGAGTGATATAGTGCAGCAAGTTCTACCAAGAAATTTAGATTGTAAATCAATTCATTTGTAACAATTAAGAAAGAAGGGTGGATGATTCCACCAACTTTGCAAAAAAGGGTTTTGATATGAAGAGTCACAATTAAACTAAAATTTCAGAAATTCAAACAATTAGAAAACAATCTAGGTGTACAGGGATTCAGATTGATGTCACATAGGGGTAATTGCATTACTCAATAGTGCTAAACAATCATGGATAAGCTGGGCCATCTTTAACGACACTAATCTTCTTTTGATCTCATAGTACCAATTCATAGAATCTCATTTTGGTCTCATCTATGTGAATTACAAATCAACCTATTACCTTACAGAATCTCTATTTCGAGCAGATTTGCGCAAACAAATCCGACCCATAATCTCTCTTTCAAGCTTATCAATAGACATCAAACCTAAATTGCATGTACTAAACTAATTACCCACTCCAATTGATCTCTTTCGAGCATCAATCAAAGATCGAAAATAGGATTAAATTTGTAACCCTAACCCATGAATTTGCCCCATGCTAATTAGACCAAATACATGAATGAACAACAATAAAATAGAGCAAGACACAATACCCACTACATTAAATCAACACCCAACCCCATAATTACACCCCTAGAGTTGGGGTTTTAGCCACACATCATAGAAAGTAAAGAAATTATACCTATCATGAGAGAAGCCATGGATGTGATGAAATTAAACAATTATAATCAACACCCACTTCCATTTAAACTTCCAATTGTGAATTTCAAGCATAAAAGTTAAAACCCCAAAAGTAAGAATATTTCCCTAAGAGTTTAAAAGTCCTCTCCAAAACTCATACAAAATTAGGAATTAAAATTCTATTCCAAAAATCTGATATATTTTCTCTCTCTTTTGGGCTATTTACAGTTTCCCAAAATTTGGTCCAAAATTCACTATGTGACCAATTCGGTGATATTATTCGGGCTCACCAAGCAGACTCGGTAGATCACCGTCTATTCCTTAGCTTGCCTTTCTTTTGCTTCATGCTTCACAAATTTGAACCTCAGTGGACGAACTCATTTGAGTCTGCCTTTCACATTCGGTGGATCGCCGATTACCACCTTTGATTTCCTTTTAAGCCTTCATGTTTCATCCAAGTCTTGTCACCTTTGGCGATGGTCATTCAGTTCACCCTTTACTTTCGATGATTCACCCTTTTGCTCAAATCTGCCCTTTTGATTAGGCGACTACCAGTGTAGAGTTTACATTTCTTTCTCTGTTTTTAGCCATTCTTTCAAGTATTTATCCTTGCCTTGTTCCTTAGACTTCATGCTGCAAATTATGAAAATATCATCAGAATAGGATATAATTAGGCATTGAGGACACTAATTGTTGAACCAAATAGGTCTCAACTAAGTATAAATCTACCAAGTGCCAATTATTTCATTTCTTTTTAACTTTTTTTAAAATTTTTCCTTTTTAATTTTTTTTTTCATCCTTCTATTTTTTTATTTATCTTATGCTTTCTTTTATTAATTTTTTTCTCCATTCTCAAACTCTTTTTTAGTAAGCCTTCATGTGGTAAGCATCCCATCTATGAGGTTCCCATAATATCCCCAACTTAGGTTTTTAGCCTTAACTTTCACAATTCTCAAGTTCAAGGAGGGAATGGTTCAAAAGAGGGTTACTTTTTCAAAAAGGACAAGGCTTGTAATGTGTTTGCCAATAAAAAGAATAACGCTAAAAGGTGACAACTAAGGATATATTAAGTGCAAAGGTGAGATTTTTAGGCCAAGTGGACTTCAAGTACATCAAAAAAATCCTAAGATCATTTCTCCACCTAAACTCAATCAAGACCAACATTTCAAGACCAACCAGGCAAGTTCTAGGTAAAAAAATGAACACAAGGAATTATTCAATCACTCACCACACATGGCATGCAAATCAACTAAAATAGTTCAAAATCTAATTTCCTTTTCAAAATTCCAGTGGTATCAAACATTTAAACCACCTACGAATCAAAAGTTACAACAAGAGTTGTAAGAGTTGTCACAAAATCATTCACGCATGCTTAACTTTAAAAAATGAAGGGGTATGTTCAACACTTTCCACATGCAGGACTATGTTCTTAGTCCTAACCAAGCCATAATCTCCCAAAAAGACGACAATCTTTTCCTTAAGAAAGCGGTCAACCAATCCATCATCAGGGAACCTCATTCATCTATTCGGGGTCAACTACTCAGACTTCACCACATCCAACACCAATCAAAAACTCACAAGCAATCGATGATTTACCCTTAAGAAAGTCGTCACTCTATCCATCATTGGGCATCGTCAATCCATATCTTAATCATCAAAACAAAAATGAAGAAGCTACAAACTACAAATCAAAAACTAAAATAGACTAGTTCAACACAATATCAACAGAAATTATCCATAATATCAAAGCCTAACAAGGGCACACCAATCCAGAACAAAGAAAGTAAAGAGTACACAAGACAAGGACACAATCACAATATGCTGAACAATCAACAAAATAACTTCAAGGGAGGCAACCCCACTGAAAATGGGACTATGTCCTCACAGTCAACATATCAAAATAGAATATGAGGGACTCCTTGAACTGCATCACTTTGAACTAGAGCCGATAGGAAATGTGAGATCCTCCTTATCTGAAGCACTACTGTCACATAGACCCCTAAACTTTCCCATTATCTTGCTCAGGAACTTTCCCTTTGTTTGCTCATACTCTTGAAATGTGCTCTGCCTCTACTCTATCTTTCCTTATCTTCGACTCAAGTGCTCAAGCCTACCAGAAATCACTTTCTGTGCCGTAGCTACAAAAGCAACAATATATGGTAGAACACCCACTGAGCTAGGGGCTCCAGATAAGCCAGAAGGAATGCTCGCCATCAACTCTCTAACCTCATGGATCTGGGCAAAGAAGTGCCTCGTGGTAGATGGTCCATAATGAAGAGGCCCTGTAGATGAAGAAGCACCAGATGTAGACTCAGTCTCAATGAACTAGCAAAACTCAGGGTTGGCCACTCTATCTTTCTCTTCTTGGTCCTGTCTTCCTGTCTCCCCTTTTTCAAGGGATGAATCTCTTTTCCCGATTAATTCTCCTCATTTGTAGGGAATTTTACCACCCCAGCATCATAGCACAACCGGGTAATCAGAGATAGGAATAGGTAACTCTTGGATCTCTCCCGAGCCAACTCAGAAATCTGGTCCATGATCAATCTCCCAACATCAATCCCCATACCATCTATAATATCAACAATAGGAACAACCATGTCTAATGCCACCTCAGTGTCGTGGGTTGAAGGAATGATCCGAGAGCATATTAGATAGCCAAGACTTAATCTCAGTTGTGAACTCATGCGAATCAATCCCTCAATTCGTTGTAAACCACTCCGAAGGCTCACCATCATAGAGTTTATCGAAAAGCCACTGGTTGCCCAACTCTTTGTACCTATTTTTGAACCCCTTATTATTATCATCCTAGAGTCCATCATGACATTTATGATAGCCAGAACAAAGTAGACTTGAACACCTCGGACTGTGGTAACCACCTCTCCACCAAAGTCAGTCTCAAGAGTATTGGCATAAAACTCAACCACTAAGTTTGATTGGCGTTGATAGGCTTATCGCTGAAGCACATCCATCCACTAGTAATCAGCCGGCCATAGAAGTACGGCATCCCCTCCTCGAGCTTTTCTAGGCAAATGCCTTTCTCCTTCACTACCGCTCAGCCCAAGTACTCATCATATTTCTAGGCACATTGTGCCGATAGGAACCTGCTCTAGTCATATTACCCTTCCTCCTCAGTTTCTGGAGCCATTTCTTGATCATTCGGATCAATTTTAGAAGACATTTTTAGCTCTAAACACTTTTATGGTTGAGAACAAATGCGAAGACAAGTAGGCCTTATTGATTTAATTCCAAAGAAGAGAGCTTTTTGGAGAGGATTTTTAATTTTTGGGCAATGGAAACTGCTCTCTCTGCTCAACTTGTACCTTTTTATACCTGAGGCTTGTTCACTTGCCCATGTTCATAGAACTGGTGGTGTATTCGTGTCATTTTGTCTGTTGGAAATCCATGTTTGTGGTGAAAAGGATGCGTTCACGGAGGATTTAACCTCCATGTTCATGGACCCACATTTATGTTTGCAGAAGACCCCTGAATCCTAAAAAATTTATGTGACCTTATTGTCCGATTTGGTGAGGATTAGGTCAAAATGGTGATCTGCCCAATCACAATGGGCATGCCTGGGCGCCAAAAAACCATCCCAAGTCCTACTTTAAAGGTGTTTCAAACGTAAACTTCAATCCCAATCTTCTTTTTGCTTCCAAATCTGTCTAACAAATCATCAAAAACTTTGAAATCATGAGGTTTAGTGAAAAACAAAAATCAAACCTAATCTAGAAATCAAAAACTAGAAATTAAATTTATTTTGATACATCTAAGCCGCTCCCGGATTGACAAAATATCGAGAAGAGTGAGCCTCCTCCAGAACCAATCTAACCAACTCACCCACCTTGGTCACACAAATCCTACCTCTGATCCACAACACTCCATCAAAATAAAGTGCAACCTCCTTGGCTTCACCCTTCAACACCTTGTCTCGAATAAGGAATAACTTCTCATCATCAAACTATCGCTCACGGATCTGCTCAATCAAAGAAGACTAGGCCTCAATAAAAAAAATCATACCACCACTCTCCTCTAAAATCTATGATCGAATATGACTATTAGCTAATCTTTGAACATCTCGAGCCAACAATATCTCCTCAAAACTGAGCGCGACAAGTCTCCCCATGATAGAAGTCTTCCTACTCAAAGCGGCGGCCACCACATTGGCCTTCAGTGAATGATATAAAATTGTTATGTCATAGTCCTTCATCAACTGAAGCCATCTATGTGCCTTAAGTTCAGATCCCTCTGGCTGAGGATGTACTGAAGACTACGATGATCGGTGAAGATCTCACAGTGCACCCCATACAAATAGTTACACCATAACCTAAGCACAAAGACCATGGCCGCCAACTCAAAATCATGAGTAGGGAAGTTCTTCTCATGGGTCTTCAACTGCCTAAAAGCATAAGAAATCACCTTCCCCTTCTGCATCAAGAAACCGCCAAAATTGACTCGTAAAGCATCCCAATAAATAGTAATGTCCGCACCCTTCTCGAGTAGAGTTAACACAGGAGCCGAAGTGAACAAAGTTTTGAGCTTTTGAAAGCTCTCATCAAACTAATCGCACCTCTGAAAACCCACACTCTATCGAGTCAATCTGGTCAATGGCATTGCAATGGTAGAGAAACTTTGAATAAACCATCGGTAATAGTCTACAACTCCCATAAAACTCCAAATCTCAATAGGAGAAGCAGGTCACGTCCAGCCTCTAACTGCCTCAATCTTGGCTAGATCTACACTTAATACCCTCCTTGGACACCACGTGTCCCAAGAATGCCACAGAATTAACCCAGAACTCACACTTTGAGAACTTGACATACAAGTTCTCTTCCCTCAACCTATGAAGTACAATCCTCAAGTTTCGAACATGATCCTCGCCAGTCCTGGAGTATACAAAAATATCATCAATAAGACAATCAGAAACGAGACTAAGTAAGGTCGAAATACCTAGTTCATCAACTCCATGAACATTGTAGGGGCATTAGTCAACCCAAAGGACATCATTAGGAATTCATAATGCCCATACTAGGTTTGAAAAGCTGTCTTCGAGATATCTCATGCCCTAATCCTCAACTGATGGTACCCAAACCTCAAATCAGTCTTATAGAGCAACGATGGTCCCTAAAGCTGATCAAATAAGTCATTGATATGTGGAAGAGGATATTTTTTCTTTATTGTTACTTTGTTCAACTGCCTGTAAACAAGACATATCCTCATGGTCCCGTCCTTTTTCTTCACAAATAGCACTAGGGCACCCCAAGCTAACAAACTAAGGTGAATAAACCCTTTACTCAATAAATCATGCAACTAGTCTTTCAACTCCTTCAACTCTGCTAGAGCCATATGGCAAGGACGGATAGAAATAGGCTTAGTGCCTGGCTCCAAATCAGTAGAAAAATCAATATCCCTATAAGGAGGAACACATAGAAGATCAAAAGGGAACACATCGAGAAACTCCTGAACCTCAGGAACGAAATCCATGGGAGGTGGCTAAACACTAGTGTTCCGAATGAAGGCTAAGTAAGACAAACACCCTCTCTCCCCCAATCTCTGAGCATGGATGAAGGAGATGACCTTGCTAGGGTAAGAACCACTAGATCCCGTCTACTCAACCCTTCAAACACCAGGCATTGCTAAGGACACAGTCTTAGCATTACAATCGAGGATAGCATGATAATAGAAATGTCACACCCCAGATTTTGAAAGAAGGAAAAAATTTAGGTTTTTCATATGGTGCCAGCACCTACGGAAGTCATCTACGGACCGTAGTTGGACCTACGGGCCGTAGGTGTGAACCGTAGGGGGCAGGGCAAATGTTTTAAAAAATGTCAAGTTTCAGGGTCTTTTCTACGACTCAGCAGAACGGTCCATTGTTATTTCTACGGACCATAATAAGGTTTCATAGGTCTCCCCTGACTTAGTGACACTTTCAAAGCCTAAAGTAAGACATACGGTGGCCATGTACGGATCGTAAGTTGAACCACAGACTGTACATGGTGACCCGTCGTTGGGGGTCCAAAGTTGAAAAACTCTCTGAATCTATCTACGGTTGAACATGATGGTTCGTAGGTTGACTTACGGACCGTTGGTCCAACCGTAGATAGGGGTCCAACAGTTATTTTAAGAAGGGCTTTTTGATCTTTTCCCAAAATATTTAATTTCTATTCTAAGTCGGTTTGGCCCTTACCCTAGACCCTATATAAAACTTTTAAGCCTAAATTTTTTCCATCCCTAAACATTCCTAAAGCTCTCCTCTCCCAAATAATTCTCTCTCTAGAAAAGCTTGAAGAAGAAGAAGAAGAAAAGAGCTAGGGTTTTCAAGATCAAGCCTCCTAATCCTCCATTGATTTCAAAGTTTCGACATTGATGTATGATGATCTTCATCTATGGAGCCCTTTCCTCCATAGAGTCCCTAAATTTCTCTATTTTACAAGTTAGAATTCTTCATTGAAGTTAGGGCTTTTCTTCTATGTCATAGGTTCTTTTCAATGATGATTTAATTGATTGTTTTATGAAATATGAAACATGAATTGAGTTGAATTTCATGAATTAAGATGAATCCCCATGAACCCATGTGATTTCCCCAATTTTGGAATTAGGTTTGTTGATGGGTTGAATTGTGAAGAAGATGAATTTTATGAAGATTATATGAACCCATGCATGATGTATGATTTCTAAAAGCTATGATTTCATAATGAATTATGAATGATCAAAATATGGGTTTTATGAAAGTATGCATGTTCCATGATGGAAATTATGATGATTTATGAATTGTTTTGAGATTGAAGCATGAATGATGTTGTTGAGTTGTGAAAGGATTTCTCACATATTACTCAAATTATGAATGTGAAAGGATTTCTCACATATTACTCAAATTATTAATGTGAAAGGATTTGCTCACATAATGGATTCATAACATGTTGAAAGGTTTTCTCAACTAAAGTTGAATCAAAGTTTGAGGAGCTATTCTAAATGACATAAGCTTTGACTATTCCATGGAAGATGAAATGTCAAAATTAGTGAACTTTAGCTTGGATTGGTAACTCTAGTTGTACTTTTCCATGGATAATAAGATGAATGAGCATTATGACTAAACTCTGTGAGATTTACGCTTAGCACCAAGAGGATATTAAGATGGAAGCTCTCCCGTAGTAGAGGCCGTGTTTCTAGTGGAAGCTCTCTCGTAGTAGAGGCCGGGTTTCCAAAAGTAATCTCTTGTCCCACAAACTATGTGCCACCATAGGATGATTGTCTAGATAGACATTAGCTAGTGGATCCACGTAAGCTAGAAGTTTATGGTCTTACCTTGGCAAGTAGGACACCTCTTTTCAGTGTGGGGTAGACACCAGATTCCGTGTTGGTAACTCACATGGTCTTACATGTCAGTTAAGGCTACTTCCCACAAATAATGAACTAAATTGACTTTTAAGGTATTTCTCAAGTAAAGTAAAGATGTTTAGCTTGCATTGATCATGATTTACAACCTATGATTTCTAACCTTTCTCTCATGGTTTAGCTTGATCATTGCATGGTTATGAAAATGTCCCTTTTAGCATGTCTAAATATTTTTATGCATGGTTATCAGACTTGGTACATTTTTGTACTAACGCATATTCTTCCCTACATTTTTCTATAAGTGTAGGGTCCGGCACATCTCCATCTTCTCGTGGCTAATTCGTGATAGTAGAGATCTTGAAGAATTTGGTGAGTCCTCATATGTTCTAGGATGTAACCACCTTTACTTTCATGTCATTTACTTTGTTTTGTAAACTTTGTATGGGTTACATCCCAACGTTCTTTTATTCCTATGCTAGATGGCTTTTGAGATTATATGTAGACTTTCGCTATTGCTTAAACTCTTTTGATATTGAATTATATTTTGAACTTTTAAATCATTATTATCTTGTATGATGCATGCTAAGGGGCTTGTATGAGGCCTCTAGGGATCTTGTACGCCATGTCACGTCTAGGGGGTAATTTGGATCGTGACAAACTTGGTATTCAGAGCACAAGGTTTTAGAAAGTTCCTAGGAAGTCTCATAAGCCACGTCGAGTAGAGTCTTGTTCATGGGTGTGAAGCGCGCCACACTTATGAATGAGAGGTTATAAGATGTTTAGGAAATTCCACTTCTTTCATTACTCCTATGTCGTACGATAGAGTATAAATCTATATGTTTCTCTCCTAATCCCTATCCTATGTGTTTTAGGATATGGCTACTCAAAGATCTTATGCTAGAAGGAATACGGGAGAAAATGTGGAACAAGAAGCTCCTCCTCAAGATCCTCAAGTTCCGGCCGACCCTTTGGCCGAACAAGTGACTAATGTGGAGTTTAGGGCTGCTTTTCAAATGTTGGCTCAAGCCATGACGGCTCAAGCCAATAGGGAGGTTGTGGCTCCCATGAACCCAAATGTGGGTACGGTGGCATCTAGAGTGAGGGACTTCACAAGGATGAATCCTCCAGAATTTCATGGTTCTAAGGTTGAGGAAGATCCTCAAGAGTTCATTGATGAGGTATACAAGTTTTTAATGATCATGGGTGTGACACCGGAGGAAAAGGCAAAGTTTGCTGCCTATCAACTTAAGGGTGTGGGTCAAGTGTGGTTTGAGCAATGAAAGAGTGAGAGGGCGGATGATGCAATTCCTCTTGATTGGGAAAAGTTCAAGGTTGCTTTCCTTGATAGGTTCTTTCCCCTTGAGATGAGGGAGGCAAAGGTGCTTGAATTTATCAATCTTCATCAAGGAAGCATGAGTGTGAAGGAGTATGCTTTGAAGTTCACAAAATTGTCTCGATATACTCCTACTATGATTGCCGATCCTAGGGCAAGGATGAGTAGGTTCATTTCAGGAGTGTCCGAGATGGTGGTCAAGGTATGTCGTACTGCCATGCTTGTTAATGACATGGATATTTCTATTCTCATGTTTCATGCTCAAGAGATAGAAGAGGAGAAACTTAAGGAAAGGTCTAGGGAGACAAAGAGGGCTAGGACCGGTGATGGTAACTTCTCACATTCAAGGTCCGATGGACATGGCCGTTCTAGGTTACGACAAAGGTTTTTCGGTCAAGGTTCCTCCAATGCTCCTCCTAAGTTCAACAAAGATAGGGTGCCTAATCCTAAGCCTCAAGGAGGAAATGGTGGTGGATTCTCATCGGCTACTTGTGCAAAGTGTGGAAAGAAGCATGAGGGCAAGTACTTAGCCGGTACGGATGGTTGCTTCGGTTGTGGTAAGAGTGGTCATAAGATAAGGGATTGTCCATCTCTCACGGCTAATGGAAGAGACAGTAAGCAAGCTCCACCTAGTGGTTCAGTTTCAAATTCTCCCAAGCAAAATTGATTCTATGCACTTCCAGCTCGCCATGAGCAAGAGGGTTCTCCCGATGTGGTTATCGGTATGTTGAAAGTCTTCCATTTTGATATTTATGCTTTGATCGATCCCGGTGCTACCTTGTCTTTTGTGACGCCATATGTGGCTATGAGGTTTGATGTTCTTCCAGATGTGTTGTTAGATCCCTTTTGTGTGTCTACTCCTATTGGTGAATCTATTGTGGCTAAGAGAGTCTATAGAAATTGTCCCGTCTCCTTATCCCATAGAGTCACTCATGTTGATCTTGTAGAGCTTGATATGTTAGATTTTGATGTTATTCTTGGGATGGATTTGTTGACTTTTTGTTATGCCTCTATTGATTGTAGGACTCGAGTGGTCAAGTATCAATTCCCAAATGAGCCTATCCTAGAGTGCAAGGGGAGAAATTCTATGCCTAAAGGTCAATTTGTGTCATGTATTAAAGCTAGAAAGATGATTTCTAAGGGATGTATATACCATCTTATTAGGGTGAGGGATGTGGATTTCGAAACCCCTACTCTTGAGTCGGTCCCCATTGTTAAGGAGTTTCTGGAAGTGTTTCCTGATGATCTACCCAGTGTTCCTCCCGAAAGGGAAATAGACTTTGGTATTGATCTTCTTCCTGATATACAACCTATCTCTATTCCTTCTTATCGAATGGCTCCGGCAGAACTTAAGGAGTTAAAGGAGCAAATGAAAGATTTGTCGGATATGGGTTTCATCCACCAAGTATCTCTCCCTGGGGTTCTCCTGTTTTGTTTATTCGAAAGAAAGATGGTTCACTTCGTATGTGCATTTTCTACCGTCAGTTGAACAAGGTTACCATTAAGAATAAGTATCCTCTTCCAAGAATAGATGACTTTTTTGATCAACTTCAATGGGCAAGTTACTTCTCTAAGATTGATCTACGTTCGAGGTATCACCAATTGAGGGGGAAAGATGATGATATTCCGAAAATGGCTTTTTCAGACTAGATATGGCCATTATGAATTCCTAGTGATGTCGTTTGGGTTGACGAATGCTCTGGACGCATTTTTGGATTTGATGAATAGGGTGTTTCGACAATATCATGATATGTTTGTGATTGTGTTTATAGATGATATTTTGATTTACTCAAGGAGTGAGGATGAGCATGCCGATCATTTGAAGATTGTGTTGCAAGTCCTCAAGGACCAACAACTCTTTGCGAAGTTTAGTAAATGTGAGTTTTGGCTAAGGTCCATGGCTTTTCTTGGTCACATTGTCTCTGGTAAGGGTATTGAGGTAGATCCTAAGAAGATGAATGCGGATAGGAATTGGCCTAGACCTCTTTCACCTTTGAATATTCAGAGTTTCTTGGGTTTGGCTGGCTACTATAGGAGGTTTGTTGAAGACTTTTCTTCAATTTCTTCCCCATTGACGTCTTTGACTCAAAAAAAGGTTGAGTTCACATGGTTCGAAGAGTGTGAGAAGAGTTTTCAAGAATTGAAGGATAGACTTACCTCGGCTCCGATATTGACTTTACCGGAAGGGTTCGATGGGTTTGTGGTGTATTGTGATGCTTCAAGGATTAGGTTAGGGTGTGTTCTTATGCAAAATGGGAAGGTCATTGCTTATTCTTCAAGGAAACTCAAGATTCATGAAAAGAACTATCCTACTCATGACTTAGAGTTAGTGGCGGTTGTATTTTCTTTAAAGATTTGGAGGCATTATTTGTATGGTGTGCATGTTGATGTTTTTACCGACCATAAGAGTTTGCAATATGTGTTCAAGAAAAAAGATCTAGATCTTCACCAAAGGAGGTGGCTTGAGTTATTAAAGGACTATGACATGAGTGTCCTCTATCACCCCGGCAAGGCAAACGTGGTGGCAGATGCTCTTAGTCGGTTGTCTATGGATATTGTTGCTCATGTTGAGAATGGTAGGAAAGAGTTGGTTCGTGATGTTCATAGATTGGCCCGATTGGGTGTTCGGTTGATTGATTCTAGCAAGGGTGGTGTTATGATTCACAATGGTTCAGAATCATCTTTTGTGTCCGATGTGAAGACTAAGAAAGACCTTGATCTTAATTTGTTTTAGGTGAAAAAAGTGGTGCTCAAGAAGTCCGTAGAGGCTTTCTCCCAAGGAGGAGATGGTGTGCTTCGATATCAAGGTCATCTATGTGTTCCCAATGTAGATGGCCTAAGGGAACACATTTTGTTGGAAGCCCATAGTTCTAGATATTCCATTCACCCGGGAGCTAGCAAGATGTACCGTGATTTGCGGGAGGTCTATTGGTGGAATGGGAGAAGAGGGATATTGCAGAATTTTTGGCTAAGTGTCGTAATTGTAAACAAGTGAAAGTTGAGCATGAAAAGTCGAGAGGTTTGTCCCAAGATATTAGTATTCCTACTTGGAAGTGGGAAGATTTGAATATGGACTTTATTGTTGGTTTACTACTCACCCAGCGGCAATATGATTCGATTTGAGTTATTGTGGATCGTCTGACGAAATCAGCCCATTTCATTCCCATCAAGGTTTTTTATTCGGCGGAGGATTATGCTAAGTTGTACTTGAGAGAAATTGGTAGGTTGCATGGAGTGCCTTTATCCATTATCTCTGATCGCGGTGCACAATTTACTTCTCAATATTGGAAGTCTTTCCAAAAGGGTCTTGGTACTCGTGTTAAGCTTAGCACGACCTTTCATCCTCAAACCGATGGGCAAGCAGAACGAACTTTCCAAACTTTGGAAGATATGTTGAGTGCTTGTGTGATTGACTTCAAGGGTAATTGGGATGATCATTTGCCTTTGATTGAATTTGCTTATAATAATAGCTACCATTCTAGTATTGGTATGGCTCCATTTGAGGCTCTTTATGGTAGGAGGTGTAGATATCCTATAGGTTGGTTCCAAGTTGGTGAAGTTGCTTTGATAGGTCCCGAGTTGGTACACGAGACTTTGGAGAAAGTTTGGCTTATTAGAGAAAGGTTGAAAATGGCTAAAAGTCGACAAAAGTCCTATGCCGATGTTAGAAGGAGAGATTTAGAATTTAATATTGATGATTGGGTTTACTTGAAAATTTCACCCATGAAAGGTGTAATGAGATATGGAAAGGAAGGGAAGCTCAGTCCCCGTTATGTAGGCTCATATCAAATTTTGAGACGTGTTGGTAAGGTTTCTTATGAATTTGACTTGCCTAATGATTTGGCATCGGTGTATCAAGTTTTTCATGTCTCATTGTTGAAGAAGTGTGTTGGTTGTCCGGCATCTATAGTGCCATTGGAGAGTCTTGGCATAAAGGATGGTCTTTCCTATAAAGAAATTCCGTTTGAGATTTTAGACCGGCAAGTCCTGAAGTTAAGAAATAAAGAACTTGCATCCGTGAAGGTTCTTTGGAGGAATCAATTTGTTGAGGGAGCTACTTGGGAGGCCGAGACCGATATGATGTCCCGATATCCTCATCTCTTTCCCTCTGACTCTACTCAAGCTTGAGGTATCTAGTTCCTCATGGTTCATTCTTTTGGTTTCATGTGTCATAGTTGTTTCCATGATTCCTTGTTTATGCATGTTCATGAAGAGTTAAATTTTGAGAAAATGAGATAACTTGATTGATTTCTCTAAGATTATATGCATTTGAGTATGAGTTGCATAAAACTTTTATGAAATTATATTTTGAACATGCTTTAGCTTGGAGTAGATGTTTCCTCCTCGGATATGTGCATTTATGTGATTGCATGCATGTTGGACTGTTAGATCTTGATCTTACCACCCTTTTGATGTTTTGAATCTCATTCGAGGACGAATGTTTCCAAGGGGAGATAATGTAACACCTCGGATTTTGAAAGAAGGAAAAAAATCTGGTTTTTCATATGGTGCAAGCACCTACGGAAGCCATCTACGGACTGTAGGTGGACCTACGGGCCATAGGTGTGAACCGTAGGGGGCAGGGCAAATGTTTTAAAAGATGTCAAGTTTTAGGGTCTTTTCTAAGACTTAGCAGGATGGTCTGTCATTATTTCTACAGACCGTAGGAAGGTTTCGTAGGTCTCCCCAGACTTAGTGAAACTTTTAGGGCCTAAAGTCAGACCTACGATGGCCATGTACTGACCGTAGGTTGAACCACGGACCGTACATGGTGACATGTGGTTGGGGTGCAAAGTCGAAAAACTCTCTGAATCTATCTACGGTTGAACAGGATGGTCCGTAGGTTGACTTACGGACCATAGTTCCAACCGTAGAAAGGGGTCCGACAATTATTTTATGACGGGGTTTTTGGTCTTTTCCCAAAATAGTTAATTTCTATTCTAAGTTGGTTTGTCCCTTAACCTGGACCCTATATAAACCTTTTAAGCCTAATTTTTACCCATTCCTAATCATTCCTAAAGCTCTCCTCTCCCAAATTATTCTCTCTCTAGAAAAGCTTGAAGAAGAATAAGAAGAAAAGGGCTATGGTTTTCAAGATCAAGCCTCCTAATCCTCCATTGATTTCAAGGTTTCGGCATTGAGTTATGATCATCTTCATCTATGGAGCCCTTTCCTCCATAGAGTCCCTAAATTTCTCTATTTTACAAGTTAGAATTCTCCATTGAAGTTAGGGCTTTTCTTCTATGTCATGGGTTCTTTTCAATGATGATTTAATTGATTGTTTTATGAACTTTGAAGCATGAATAGAGTTGAATTTTATGAATTAAGATGAATCCCCATGAACCCATGTGATTTCCCCAATTTTGAAATTAGGTTTGTTGATGGGTTGAATTGTGAAGAAGATGAATTTTATAAAGTTTATATGAACCCATGCACGATTTACAATTTCTAAAAGCTATGATTTCATGATGAATTATGAATGATCAAAAGATGGGTTTTAGGAAAGTATGCATGTTCCATGATGGAAATTATGATGATTTATGAATTGTTTGTGATTGAAGCATGAATGATGTTGTTATTGAGCTGCGAAAGGATTTCTCACATATTACTCAAATTATGAATGTGAAAGGATTTTCTCACATAATGGATTCATAACATGTTGAAAGGTTTTCTCAACTAAAGTTGAATCAAAGTTTAAGGAGCTATTCTAAATGACGTAAGCTTGGACTAGTCCATGGAAGATGAAACGTCAAAACTAATGAACTTTAACTTGGATTGGTAACTCTAGTTGTACTTTTCCATGGATAATAAGATGAATGAGAATTCTGACTAAACTCTGTGGGATTTATGCTTAGCACTGAGAGGATATTGAGATGGAAGCTCCCCCGTAGTAGAGGTCGGGTTTCTAGTGGAAGCTCTCCCATAGTAGAGGCCGGGTTTCCAAAAGCCATCTCTTGTCCCATAAGCTATGTGTCACCATAGGATGATTGTCTAGATAGACATTAGCTAGTGGATCCACGTAAGCTAGAAGTTTATGGTCTTACCTTGGCAAGTAGGACACCTTTTTTCGGTGTGGGGTAGACACCGAATTCCGTGTTGGTAGCTCACATGGTCTTACATGTCGGTTAAAGCTACTTCCCACAAATAATGATCTAAAGTAACTTTTAATTTATTTCTCAAGTAAAATAAAGATGTTTAGCTTGCATTGATCATGATTTAAAACTTCTGATTTCTAACCCTCTTCTCATGGTTTAGCTTGATCATTGCATGGTTATGAAAATGTCCCTTTTAACATGTTTCAATGTATGCATGGTTATCATACTTGGTACATTTTTGTACAAACGCATACTCTTGTGTACGTTTTCTTATAAGTGTAGGGTCCAACACATCTCCATCTTCTCGTAGCTAGTTCGTGATAGTAGAGATCTTGAAGAATTTGGTGAGTCCTCATATGTTCGAGGACGTAGCCACATTTACTTTCATGTCATTTACTTTCTTTTGAAGACTTTGTATGGGTTACGTCCCAATGTTCTTTAATTCCTATGTTGGATGGCTTTTGAGACTATATATAGACTTCCGCTATTGCTTAAACTCTTTTGATACTGAATTGTCTTTTGAACTTTTAAATCTCTATTATCTTGTATGATGCATGCTAAGTGGCTTGTATGAGACCTCTCGGGGTCTTGTACGCTATGTCATGTCTAGGGGTACTTTGGGTCATGACAGGGAAAGCAAATCCATACCGAAGATAACATCAAAGTCTACCATCAAGTCTACCCAAGTGTCATACCCCGCCGGAGAAACAAGACTGGATCGATACACTAGATCCACCATTAAGGGCTCACCCATGGGTGTAGAAACAAGAATAGGCACATACATGCTATCACACATCATATCAAACCCAACAGTAAAATAATCATACACATAAGATAAAATAGACCCTAGATCAAACAACACAGATGCAGATAGATGGAAGACTGGGAAATACTTGTAATAACTGTATCAGACGCCTCAGTCTCAGGTCTTCCTGGGAAAGCATAAAACTTTCCCCTTCTGCCACCTCCAGTCTGGGTGGTACCTCTACCCCTACTTTACTGAGCTATAGTACCACTACCAGTAGCTCTACTGCCTTTACCTGACTGAACTCTGACCTGGCCTATGCCCTGTGGTATCACTGGTTTAGTCTAAATTGAAGAACTAGGCTAGGGTCCTCCCCAACCCTCTAAAAAGGACACTATTGTATCATATAATCGTGATCTCCACAACTAAAGCAAAACCTCTGACTCAGGAATTGCTATGCGGATCCTAAAGAACCACTACAATTGACTCACCTCGTAGGTCATTATTGTGAATGTACGAGCCCTAACCTGCATTATAAGACCCACAAGATGTTTGAACCCCCTCAGATGTCAGCATAGATGCATGAATGGGTCCCCGATGCTGGAAGGAACCACTCCCTCCGTAGGATCCTCTACTTCTAGATTAGGCATCATAAAACTAAACTAATGTATGGGCCCTCTTGGGATCACCAAACTCCTCTCTCTCCATCAATTCAGCCTCCTTGGCGGCACTAACAATGGACTAGAAGGAATCTCCCTCTCGAGATACCCTAAACACAGCTGATCTGATAGGGAAAGTTAGTTCCCTCACAAATCTATAGATCCTCTCCATCTTATCTAGAAAAATGGCCAAAGTATGCCTAGAAAATTGGCAAAAATGGGCCTAATAATCTGTAACGAAGAAGATGTCGTGTCTCAGATTCTCGAACCTGAAGCGGCTCTCCTTCCTCATGCTCCAAGGAATGAAGCAATCATGAAAGGCACTGGAGAATATCTCCCAAGTCACTGGAGGAGATCCAATAGGCAAAGGCTCTGAATAAAATCTCCACCACTCTCTCGCTTGCCCACAAAGTTGGAGGGTAGCATACCAAACCCCATGTGACTCAGCTAACCCAACCACCTCTAGCAACTTTCGTCATGTAGTTAGAAATTCATGAACATCCTTGCTCTTCCCACCGTGAAACTGGGGTGGGTCCATCGTATAAAATTTCGTATATTTCTACTTCTCATCCTCTATCAGAAAAACAAAAGGTGTACTTTGACACCCAAATGCCGGTGCAAGATGATTTCCAACCATGGGATCCACTGGTGGCTGCCCCATCAGATCCTAAATAACTAGAGTATGCTGCTGCTCTAGGGTCTGAGCCCCACTCTAGTCTGAGAGCCCTATGGTGTGCCGGTTACACCACCACCCTAACCAAAGCTCTTAAGCACATTCAACACCATCAATAAGGTATCCTAAAGCAAAGGTGTGGTTGTGTGCCCTGGAGGAACCTGGTCCTCTAGAACATTAATTTGAGGCTATGGAGAAGACTTTCAAGCACGGCCCCTCGCTGGTGCTTCTCAACGGGCACGACCTTTTGCTAGTGCCATTCCACGGGCACTGCATCTAACTCGGGCTCTACCCTTACCCCTAGCTGGGGCCTCACCTACTATCTCAGGGATTGCCTCCCCTATATCACCAACAGTAGTAGCTTGAGTCCTAGCCCTCTGTTAAAACAACACGCCACAACTTAGTACTAATGAAGGTAACCATGCACGAAGAGAAAGAATAAAAAAAGAAGTTTCCTAATAGTCTTAATAGCCTCTCAGAAATAGGTACATACGTCTCTGTATCGATCCTCCAGACTCTAGTTAGACTCAAACTGTATACACATGAGACCTAGGAACCTGGGGCTCTGATACCATATGTCACGACCAAAAAAGGGATGTGATGTCACTCGTCTTATCCCACCAAGACAAGTCAGCCTAAAACTCAACCATTACGATAAAGCATAGAAATAAAATAAAAATAAAAGTTTAATAATGATTAATGATTTGGATAACAAGTCAACTTAACTAAATCCCCAAAACCTGATTGTCATGTGTAGAAGCCTATAATGTATTACAATAGATTTAAAAGAAAAACAAAAGTCTCAAATGATATTGTCTCAAAAGTAAAACAAAATCATAAATAGGAGTAAGAAGGTCCGCTGAGAAGAAAAACAACAACCTCACAACACTTCACATGAAGCCTTGGACAGTAGGGAAGAGAGAATATCACGAAGATCCAGGCTCATAACTTACAAAAATGTAGAAGCTACTAAACCACACGTTACTCAACAAGTAAACTACTAAACACAAAGCTAAGAGTATAAAATACGAGTACTTTTTACACTCAAATTGAACCTCCACAACTACAACTGGCATACAACCAACCCAACCTAATAGTTCACAATTTACATTGCATATAGTTCAACAATATCACTTCAACAATTGCATATCAGCAACACACAAGATCAAGTTCACCAATCACAACCTTCATAGAAAAGTACTCGCAAGTTTACAAATGATAAAAATACACAATGCAATAAAATACAATGTCAAATATAGTGATGCATGTCTGACCTAATGATACACACCCGCTGTCTCTCAGTTCGGGACCCATGGGAGACATATCTGCCTACTCATCCATTGTGGTGTGTGACACAACCTTGATAATAGAATCTGTCATGGCATACGACATGTACCTCGAATCATAATATCCATCGTGGCACATGACATGTCCCTCAAAATGGTACATCCTCTTTCTGTCCTTATTCTTTCTCAATTCATATAACACTTGTCCAACCATGTCTCAGAACCAATGCAAATGACATGTTCACACAATTAATAAGGAGATGACCATTTCCATATGAATGCACAATTCCCAACAACACAATCATAATACAACATCAACAATGAATCAATAAATCTTTCCAATCATTCTCAACACATCACACATCAATATATAATCAAGTTGCCTTTTATTATACTTTTTTTCCATTAGGATAATTCAATATGAAAAAATCGACCCATCACCAAGTCCCATTACTCTCCAACACATACAACAAGGAAATACATGATTTTATACACTTAACAAGGGGTCGAGAAATTCACTTGCCTGAAATAATCAAACAATCACTCTAGGACTTGAGCCTTCCCCTATTTTTGTGCTTCCAAATTAATACAATCTATGCAAATAAACAATCACAATAATATTTTGAAACTAACCACATCCATATTACTATTTGTTTAGCCTTGTCCAAAAAACTCAACCAAATCTATAATCAATTTTCTAAATTTGAAGCCTAGGGTTAAGTCTTAATTTTTCAAAAAATACAAACCTAATAGTATTCATATAATACAATACATCCAATATTTAATTACAAATCTCAACATGTCCAAACTCCAATCATTATGTGATAATCATAATAAAATTTCGTATCCAAAACCAAGGGCATAACTCATAATCCTAACTTTGGAATAATGTACATAACCTTAACTTAGTTATCACTTTCATTCCTTTATAATGATTTGCTCCTAATTGGGCAATCATTACCCAATGATTGGCTATCAAAGCCTAGCCGCTATTTCAATACTACAACATTTACTCAATTTGCAAAACAAAGAAATCAATTTTTTCTTCTTTCTGTTCCACGAAATATAATTATTATATTAGTAATAATTTGAATTCTATCTCACTATCCATATACACAAATGCTGAGAGTGAGACATGGTTGATTTTCCATTAGCTGGTGCAAATTGATGTTTGGTGGTCGCCGAAATGTGATGTCCTCTTCATGAGGTTATCCTCTTTTTTCTTTTCCTTTTTTTTCCCATTAATTATGTACAAATGTGACAATTCCTATTAAATTATTTTGATATACATGGGCCAAATGATATAGGGTCTTAAATAAATTTCAGACTTGGCCCATTATTATTAACTAAACTAATTATGTAAAAGAATACTCGTCAATTAAATAATCATAGTTAAATAACTAGTTCAGAATTCCCAAACCAACTTCACTAATTGATCAGAAATGACTCGAGGCAACTGTCAGAAGGGGTAAAGTGGTAATTTTTACAAAAATGATCAAAAATGACCTTCTTGGACGTTATAGGCTCACTGATGCAGGGTTTGTAAAAGCGATCTCTCCTTACTAAAGCAAGCGTTAGTTACACGGAGGGCTACCCAAAAAAGTGAGTCCTGCATTTTCATTTAAGGTTTTGCGGGTGACCACAAGGCTTCTTAAGCAAGACCTGAGACTTAAAAAGTCACAAATAAGAAACAAACAGTCCAAAAAGAAAATAAAAAGGTTCTATCTCTGGCTCTCCTTCATTATATCCCTGTTCTTCTGCTCTCTCTCACTCTTTAGATGGAAAATTCGCCCTTGACGCTTTCTATTGTGTTACTTAAAAGTTGGGGGTATTGTTTGGGTGAAAAGTACATAACTTGAGGGTAAACTTTTGTTTTAGTTGGCCGAAATTTGCTTGCTAAATATTGACTACATGAGTCTGGGTTGAAATATAACATTGGGAAGTCTTAAGTACCCATTTTGTGTTCAAATAGTGGAGGAAATAGGTTGCCCACCAACTGTTTGATAAAATGCTCTTGAGAACTCGAATTTGATTTAGAAAGTGTTTGTGATGAATTGATTTAATATTCATATTTCTTGTTGATTGTTTTTTGAGTTGAACTCATTTGGAATGATTTTTGTAGTGAAAAATTGGATGAAAAAGTTGATTGTTCATGTTGGGGGATGATAGGTTACAAAAGCAAACCTCTTAGTGCTAACACGATCTCATGAAAGTGTCCACCCCTTTGCTTTCACGATTCTTGTGAACGCGAACTTCTTGTTGCTGATATGATGTTAGTGAGAGTGAGCCCCGGTTGCTTTTGTGATATCAGAGGCCAAATTCTGCCAGTGTACAGATTTTCAGCAGGACTTAAATCGGTCCTAAATTTATTTTTAATGATTTTCTTTGACTTCTACCTGTAGCATTGCATTATTTAACACATGTTTCTTAAATTTTCATGCTATTGTGATATTTCTAAATTTTCAAAAAGTCAAGGATGACACGTCATTTGGTTGATGAAGCGGAAGTTGGTGACGACTATGATCAAAATCATTTTATCTCTCTCTGAGGTCAAAACAACTAATATGATGATCTGATGAGAAAGAACTTGTTCCTTGAGAGAGGGGTTTCACTTGAAAAAGTTGTCGAAATGCTTCCCGAATTCTATCAAAGGTTAGAAATCTCTGGATGAATATGCTTTGGTCCCGAGCCTTGCAAGGAAAATGAACAATGAGTGAGGGAGTTTTTATGCTAACCTTATGGTGACAGACATGAGAACCAAGTTGATGACTATTCGGAGAAAGATTGTTAACTATGGGCCGAAAGTGTTAAACGTAGTCTATAGGGTTTAAAACCATGACATTGAGGCCTTCACAACAAAAGATCGTGTGCTGGATAGTTTGCTGGCATCAAAGCTATGCCCATGAAAAATTATGCCTTTGGTCAATTAAAAAACCGGAATCCTATCCACCGAGTTTACGATCGAAGCTAGAACTTGGATGTCAATTGTGTGTAGTTGACTCTCCCGAGTTGGGACACTAGCAACATTCTGGCGTTGAGTGCGCAAATTGTGGCCTGCATACTTGATGGTATTCCATTAAATGTTGGTCATTTGATAGTCAATGAGCTCCAAGAGTTCAAGCTCCATGACAACCCACTTCTCATGTTTCCTTCTATGATAACAAAATTGTGCAAGCGGGATGAGGTTGATAAGTACCCGAGTGATACTTTGGTAGGTCCCAAAATTCCAATCTTTCCTCTTAAAATGTGAGGTGAAGGGACTACGGTCAAAAGCAAGAAGCGGAAGATGGATTTCGGGAAGTCGGTGAATGTGGAAGAGGGCTCTTCTAGACCTTTAGTGATGGGGCCATTTGATTCATTGGCTAGCGAGTTGTGGATTGTTAGAGAGATGGTGACTAGGCTGCCTCCAGGGCAGGGTGAGTCATCTTCGGGGCCTATTTCATTTGTACCACAAAGCGAGTTTGATGCTTTCTTAGAGGACCAAAAGAAGTAAAAAGCTCAGGTAAGCTAATTTGGTGAGTTGAGTCTCTCTCATAGCAAGATGAAGAAGAGGGAGAAGAGTAAAGATAAATTTTTCACCCGGATATGGAAAGGGGTGAATGGATTGTGGAAGGTCTTGAAGGCCAATGAACCACTTCCTTCTTCGAGGCCATATGAGACTAGAGATGTTCCAACTGAGTGGTCTGATAATGAGAGAGCTAATGATGTAGAGGATAGCGAGGCCACCGAGAGTGAGGATGAGGATCAGTCTAGGGAGCCCCTCATATTCTCTTTGTGATTTTCATATTTGTACTGTGAGGACACAATACCATCTATAGTTGGGGGTGCTTCCTGTTGGGTGTTTTTGATGTTCTTGCATTATGTTTGGATTGATATTGTTATGAACCAAAGTGCACCCTAGATGTGACATGACGTATAAGACCCCAAGAGGCCCTACACAAGACATATGACATACATATACACAAAATAATAGAGAAAAGTAAAGAATCTCATATAAAAGAAAGTTTGATATTAAAGCAGAAGTCTAACATAGTCTTGACAAGCACTTCTATTACATCAAAAGAAGTGGTCGGGATGTAACCTGTACACCACGTACAATATCTGAGACTACAACATAAGGAAAATCAAGTAAAGATGTCTTTTTCTTCGGAACATGAGGACTCACCAACTCTACGAACTCCAATGATCACCAACTAGCCACGAATAGAGGGAGAGGAATCGTCATGACCAACATTAATGAAACAATGTAGGCACAAGTATGCATAAGTGCATGGAATATACTAAGTATGAGGGGAATGCACTAAAACATGAGACATGATCATAAGGGGACATAATCGAAAGCATGTTGTACTTGACCAAGCTAAACATAGTAAAAATCTTTAAAGAGAATCATAATCATAAACATGGTCAATGCATCTTAAATCATAAGGAAAGCTTCATAAAACATTTTAAAGTAACTTAGTTCATTTTGTGGAATATTTACTATTAACCAACATAGACTATGTGAGCTACAACATGGAATCTAGTGTCTTGCTCCCACATCTAAAAGAGATATCCTTGCATGCCAAAGCAAAAACCTTAAACCTCTAATTTAGGTGGGTCCACTAGCTATGTCACTTAAGACAACCTACAGGGGAACAAAGTTAGGGTCACGAAGATTTCTACAAGAGACCCGTCCTCTACTAACGGGAGAGGCTCCATATCAATATCCTCTCGGTGCTAAGTAAAAATCCCAACGGAATAGTCATATAAATAAACTTTTCTTCACCCATGGAAAAACACAATTAAGTTACTAATCCAAGCTAGAAACACCATAGAGTAGCTCCTTAAATCATGTGTGAAAAAACCTTTCACCATTCATGATTTCTTAAGTTTGTGAGAAAACCTTTCACAATTTCATATATATGTGAGAAAACCTTTCACAATTTCATATATATGTGAGAAAACCTTTCACAATTTCATTGATTCTTATCTTAAAACAACCTAGATCATAAAACCTTCCTTTTCATAAATCATGTATAAGTTCATGAAAACATCATTTATTGATTCATAATTTTTCTTCAAATTCATGCAAATTAGGGTTCACAATCAAAATTATGATCAATGCATGGATTCATATGGAATTGATTGGAAACATGTAATTGAATCTAAATAATCATAATATGATAAAAATCAACAATTTAAATCAATACATATAGAACCCATGAGGAGTTGAATGAAAACCTAATCAATTTAGAGAAATTGAATTGAAGAATTGGAAAATCTTTGGGCACTCAATGGGTGAATGAAACCCACTGATGAACTCCCTACATACCTTGATATCAAGGCCCTAGGCAATGATGAAGAAAGGAAACTTGAACTTGAAGAACCCTAGATTCCTTGAGAGCCTTAGAGAGAATTTAGAGAGATGAATTCGGTTGAAATTTGGGAATTAGGGGAATGAATTTAGAATGGGTAGTTTTAGGAATTGAAAACATTATATAGGGTTAGGGATTAAGGTCAAAACGACATAGCTTAGGCTATAAGCACGTAGGAAAAGACCCAAATACTCCTTAAAAATAACTGCTGGAAAGGGCTACAGTTGTGACCAATGGTCCGTAGGGTCTTCTACGGCCCATATTGGTAAACCATAGAACCAACTTCAGAAACCCAAAAATTCAGTCATTTCCTATGAGACCATTCTACGGTCTATCAAACTTTCTTCGACCCGTCAAAACCTTCCGTAGACCTGAGGTCCTAAATCAAATATCTGAATCCATTCTATGAGTGCTCTCTATAGCCCGTCAAAACTCCTACGATTCATCTTATCAAGTCGTAGGTCAAACTTCAGAAATTTAAATTTCCAAGAACTCATCTCCAGGTCTACGACTTCCTTCCTACAGCCCGTAGGACTTCCTACGGTCTGTAGGTTTGACTCGTAGAAACTGCTTCAATGCTTAAATCTTAAAATTTTCTTTTCTTTTGACTTTCCTACTTCCGAGATGTTACAAATATGTTGGATTTGGATGACCTTTTTGGGCTTCGATTATTATGTTGGATTAGGCATTTCTTATTTTATGTTTTATGTTAGTTTTGTATTTTCGTTGTAGTTTCTTTTGTGATGATGTTGTTGAGCAACGATGCTTATCGAGAGATATAGTGACAACTTTCTTGAGGGAAAATCATCATGATTGTGTGATTGTTCTTCTTGTGTGCACGATGAAGCCTGAGTAATCGTTACGTTCCTTGGAGTAGGGAAAGTCTGAGTACCCGTAGCTAGTATAAATTAGGGTTTTCCTCGATGAAGTTTAAGTAGCCAATTGTTATTTCCCATGGTGAATTTTGAGTAGTCGATTGCTATTGCCTATGGTGAAGTCTGAGTAGCCGATTGTTGTGGCCATGGTAAAATTTGTGTAACTGTGATATTGTTGACCTTGTTGGTGATTTGATGTGAGATTGTGATTTTTTTGGTTCTAATATACTTCTTTAAGCATCATGAATCTTAAATGAGCACCCCTACTAAATTTTTGTGAAAAAGCAATATGTGGAATAGAATAATGTCTCGACAATACTTTGACTCTTTACTTACTAGGTGGTGAATGTGAAAAATGACCCCTTTGTTCTTTGCTAGGAAGTGAAATTTGTATATCTAGAATAGTTTGCATGCCATGTGTGTTGAGTCATTGAAATAATTCCTTGTGTTCACTTGTGCTAACTAGAACTTGCCCGGTTGGTATTGAAATGTTGGTCTTGATTGGTTTTGGTTGGAGACATGATCTTAGGCTTTCTTTGTGATTTTTACAAGTCCATCTAACCTAAAAAGCCTACCTTTTTGTTTTAAACGTATCCCTAGTTGACCCCTTTGGGCTTAATACCTTTTTCTTGGCAATCTCATTACCAACCTTTCTTGTTTTGTAAAAAGTAATCCTCTTTTGAACCCTTCCCTTCTTGAACTTGAAAATCATGAAAGTTCAGGCTAAAAGCCTATGTTGGGAGTGTTTTAGGGAAACACATAGAGGGGATTCTTATCACATGAGGGCTTGATTTTGAGTGATATAAAAAAAGAATCAAAGAATGGAGGAAAATGTTTTAAAGAACGAACTATCTTGAAAAAGAAGGAAAGATGAGAATAAAAGAATATTGAATCTTCCAAGGTATGAGAATGTTGCATGTGGGGCATCTTGAATGAAATGAGAAGAAGTGTGCATTGAGTTGAAAAATAAAGAAAAGTGGTGATGGATTAAAATGAAAAATTATTGTGTGTAGTGTTCAAGGAGGGTGTTATCACTTTTACCCAAATGTTATCCAAACATTCCCTAAGCCTACATTACAGGCTTGATAAAAGTCCATTGTGATCTCCAACAAATTCTTTTTGAGCCAATGAAGATTGAAAATAAGGGCAAGCCTATGGTGTGATGCTTGTGTACATGAGATGTTCTTTGTGAGTGTATGTGTTTTTTTCCCTTGTCTAGTTAATACTTATGTGTGCATTTGTGAGAAACTTTCTTTCTTGTGAGGGCATGGAAATTAGAATGGATTGGTGAAGTTGATAAATTCCGAAATTGAGTCAAGGGAGGTTGTTTGGTTGACTAGTGGTTGTGAGTCACTTCTTGAGAATTATTGTTGTCACTTGATCATTCTTGAAAAGTTGTTTTGTTGTTAACAGTGTGCTAGAAATCGTGGGGGTTTTTTGGATAGAAAATTACTTGCTTACTTGCTAATTGTTAGTACAAACCAAAGTCATGATCATGGTGCTTAGTTGAAATGGAGAAAATATTATGCTTAAATTGAGTGTCTCTCGTGGTTTTGATTTTATTTTACTTTAGGACAAGTCAAGTTGTTAAGTTGGGGGTGTTGATGAGATGGGAATTTCTGACTTATTTACATTTTTTTATAATTTTGAGTCACTTAAGTAGAGAATGAGGCTAATTATCCGTTTAATTGTGTTTGTTTCAGGTATTTGTTGCTTAGAAGGAATTTGATGGAAGTTGAGGAAATATAAGGAAGAAAAGAGAGGAAAAATAAGAACTTTGAAGGCAGTAATCAAGTTCTAGAAGTCGCAAACGTGACCCGAAGGTCACTTTCACGAAGGTCAACAATAGGTCAAAGGGTCGCTTAAGAGACCACGTGGACTTTGATTTAGTGAAGGGTCCATGCAGTCATTGGTCGCTTTCATGACCAGTTTGGTCACGTTAGCGAAGGATAAGAAATAGGCGAGCCTCACTTTCATGAGGGACTAGGTGGCATTAGCAATGGATTGGTCACTTTAGTGAACACCAGTTTTCTGATCAGGAGCAATTCTAGAAAATCACACATTTTGGACCCCAATTCTCACAAAAGCTAAAGGAGTGCTGATGAAAAATATCTTTTACACTTTCGTATTCTTGGACATATTGAAACAAGAACACTCCATAGCTTGGGCTAGGGTGTTGATAGCAAGTTTCCTTACAATTCACCTTTGGATTGAAGATTGAGTTCTTAAGGTAACACTTTTATGCTTTCTTCATTTCCTTGCTCTGTACTTCTTGAATTGTGAGTGTAATTGATCATTGGAAAATTCGGGTCTTGTGCTAGAAATAGACTTTTTGGGTTGTTGATTTTATTCTTTTTCTTTTGTAATTGATTGAATGCTTCTCATTTATAATATGGGTATTTGATTATCTAATCAATTTCATGCTTAAATTGTTTTTCTAATGGATTTGATCACTCCATGGACTTGCCCATTTACTTTGATTGAGGTTGAAAGAGTTAATTGAGGTTGAGAATTATTGATTGGTGCTTTATTTGAGGTGTAAACACCTATTTAGATTCTATCTAGAGATAGTGGATTCTTGCAATGCATATAATTGGACTGATTGTATTGCTACTTAGCTAGGTTCGATATAACTAGTTGAGATATATTTGCCTATGTTTGAAAGAAGTAGGTGGATAATTGTGATTTCAAGGCATATATGATTTTACCCATTAATGAGTTTATATGAGATTAATATGCAATGGATATTGTGAATGTTAATTAGCTTCTCATTCCCTATTTCCCTTTGATTACTTGCTTGAAAAGACCTTTTCCCCTATCTATGATTGTTACTAAAATCATCTTCATATCTTGGGTAAATATGTTGTTAATGATCGCCTACTCATTGAAATGTTATACGAGTAATCTGAGCGTTATCAATCTTATTGTGAGGTGATGAAACAATTGTGTCTTATGGTTCTTAAAGCATATGTGATATCATCTCTTGGATTCTTGATGCCATTAAGACCATTGTGGTTTCCTTGTCTCATGATGTTGCTAATAAACATTTCCTTTGTACCTTGTATGATGAATGGATCTTTTTTGACACAAAGGATTGTTAGTTATATTTCAAATGTCTGCCTCTTTGGCGAGTTGGTATGGTTGATAACCCATGTACTAACCCTCAAGCTATGAGGAGATATATGTTATTTGTCCTTTTCATGGTTTAGCAAGGTTCAGATTTGTCACGACCTTATTTCTTAGGTCATGATGGAACCTATGATGTCCTATCAATAGGTAAGCCTAAACCTTAGCTCGGAGCCATAAGCAATGGGCTACCACGTGGAAGATAACATAGAAGAAGGAAAAGCTAGTAATAATAAGAAGAGAGGTAGATCAACAGAAACAATAAAAGAAACCATCTCCAAGACTTGGCATTAGTCAGTAGTCGAGCATCTAATCAAATAAGTGTAGAAGGTTTTTACAAATACAATACAAGTATAAGCTGTCTCTGAATACAATATAAAGACTAACCTAGCAACAATAGATGGAAACCAATAACCCTGAACGCCACGAGGTCACCCTAGTCTTCGAAACCCAAAAGCTGCTCCGCACAAAGTCCAAGTCAACAGCGGGAGCTCAAACTATGATATGCATGGAGCAAAAGGGTAGTATGAGCACAAATGAGCGGTACTCAGTATGCATCAGCTAACTTAGCTCCAAAGATAATAAAGGTAAAAGCAACAAGTAATAAGGAAAGCATAGAACAAGTAACTAAACAGGAGATTATATGATAAACAAGCAATAAGGAGCAAAAATAGGATACAAACAATATGAAACCATGTCAAGAACGTTCCAGGAAATGCAAGCCAACAACCTACTCACAAGAAAATCGAAAGTTAGGAGGACTACCGGCCACAAATATAAATCACAACCTATCAGCTATCAGATCAACAACAACAGAGAACATAATATAATCAAACAATAACCTAATTAGACTCATATAAGCACGTAAGGTACAAATAGCAAACATAACCCAACCGACCCCAATAAACTGGAGGGTGCAAACAACAAACAATTATACTGGTGATGAGCAATGCATATGAATGCAAAGTATGTTGTAGAACATCAGTAACCAAGTGTATAGACCTACCCCTTGCCGTGCTTGTGAGGTAGGACCCATGCAGCTCCCTCTTCCAGTGTTATGGTACTCACAACCAGAGGGAATCATAAAGGACACGAGAAGTTTGTATACACTTCCTGGGCCCGAATCCAAGTCTTACAATAAGTCATCTTCGTCATAGTAGTAGCCAAAACCAGCAAGAAAGGGAGTCGATGGGCCGGATAGTCAAATAAAAGTTGAGCACATCCCGATGCCTCTCAAGTTTCAAGTAGAAAAGGAGCACATCCTAGATGCCTCATAAATTTTGAAAATTAGTGTAACATATGATCCATGTGGTACAACTCCCATCAAAACCAATTTAGAATAGTAACGAAGTGAAAACTGTCCTTCTCCATGAATGATAATGATATAACAATGCATGAACCAGGATCGTACCAAAAAACACGTGAGAATGAATAATCAATGCAATGCATGCCCTCACCAGCATCCAAATAAGGTACTGGAAATCATATATATATATATATATATATATATATATATAACACCAACTCTACCATGATACCAAGGTGGATAGTACTAACTCGGGATCCAATTAGTACTTGAACACGGCCTCGGACCCAATAATATAACAACAGCTCAATAAAGTACAATAGGCCAACTTCTAAACAACAAGCTAAGGGATCAAGAAGAGCTTTCGAATCAACAAAGGGGGGGAGAAATAACTCAAGGATCGATGCCTTACCCCAATCATACCGCTTTGGCCCACAATTAAGCACAACTAATGACAACCTATGGCTACGACGATCCACTAAGGTCTCAAGTACTAACACAAGATAAGTAACCCAATACAAACCCTACAGGAAGCAACTAACAGCTACAAGGGCGATAATACACACTTTAAGGCATCTAAGGCTCAACCCTAGCCTAAGGCCATAAGTAGCAATCCTAAAAATGATAAACATGCTAAGGCATACTACAAGTAAGGCTACAAGCCTAAACTAAGGATTTCGTTGCCCACCATAAGACCAATGGTTCTATGGGAATCAAGAAAAGATAAAATAACATAAGGAGGACTAATACCCGACCAATACTGTCCCAAACCATATGCAATTCATACTAAACATTATCTATAAAGCCCAATCAAGAAAGTAGATCAAATCCTATCTTGAAGCCGATCACGTGCGCTCTAAATCCACCACACAAGATCTATCCCCTTCTAAAACACCTCCGATCACCACCACGCTAACTAACTATTGATCACAGCATCATTATGGACGTTTAGACACCAAATTCACAATATTCGGAAATGGACCTAAATTCAAGTCAAAACAAGAATATAGGACCTACATCTAGAATCCCAAAATTGACTCTATTAAAAGGTCCTAAATGACTTCTCGAGATTTTTAGGACACAACTTGATGCTCAGAAAGCAAGAAAGCAGTCCATCCAATAATTATCCCAAATACACATTAGTAAGGAGCCTGGGCAGTCCCTTTCTAGGCAAATATCACATCAATACGATGACTTCCAAGATTTTCCGATCAATCCACAAGTAGCCATGCCAGTTTTGGATGAAACACAAATTGAATCACCCAAAATGGAGCTTCCTAGCTCAAGATATCATAGTTATAAGTTGAAGAATTAAGATGAAAATGAACGTGGTCTTTATTAAAAGACTAGACAAAATGACCCTCGAGAACGCAAGAACCAGGTTCATGAATGCGTAGGTCAGCATGACCATTCTTCATGAATGTGAGAAGCAGATTCGCGAAAGCGAAGCACAATCCAAGATGCTCATTAGCTGAACTTTAGAGTTGAAAAATACTCCGATGGGGTGCTCGAGATTCGTTCAGAAACCCGTGCTCACAAACAAAATATGCTTACTCACTAAATTTGACATTCCAAACTCAATGGAACCATCTAAACTTCCAACCAAGGTTGTCTCGACGAAAAGTAGGTCCTACATCGAAGCTCAATTTAAAGCAAAATTTACTAGAGGGATCAGAATGAGACTAGAAGCCTTGATAACCACACGAAAGGTCATTCTAGACCAAACTCAACATTCCACAGCTAATCGCGCTAATGAAATTTTCAAATGAGCATGTTTACTAAGAATGTTGATACAATTCAAACTTTGGCCAAAACATCAAAGTTAAAATATCTAACGACACAAACTTGCATCCGAAGTCTCAAGGCCTAGACCAACCATTCCCCTTGGCCAAAATGACCATTTTGGAGCTGATGGAACCGTCAAAATTGCATCTGAGGCCGTCTTCCTGGACTTTTGATGAAAGTCATCCGTTTAAGTTTTAAAGGCTCCAAAATAAGGAAACTTACACAGAACTCAAATGAATAACTCAGTGATTGAATTCTCAGTCCTAGCAAGTCATAAATGACTTGGGATATCTATAGGATAGCTATAAATGCTGAAAACATGAGAAAACAGAGGGAATGACCTGGAGGGTCATTACAACATCCACTACTAAAAAAGAATTTCTTCGGCAAACGTAGAAGGACAGCTACAGCGTGAAGGCATAAAAATATAAGGATACCAGGCCTGCATGCTCCACTAGACCCTCAGACACCCTCTCAGATCAAAAAATGCCATCACAAAACTCAGGCTAAGAGCTAAATCCTCAAGTTTACTTCGAAACTCCAAAAACTCTTCCAATTACTTTTTGGGCTCCAGTTCATACCTAACTAAATCGAACTTGATTAAAAGAACTAGATCCATCTGAGAAAACCAATAGCACACCAAAACCACCGAATTAAGCAAACACAGGACAATGGTAGATGCAACCTAACTCACAGATCGAAATACTCACCTTATGCTCCAAAGTTAACATCTTGTATCTATCAATAGCGTTCTATCAATCCTAAGCTTTCCTGAACATCTCTAGCACTATCCAAAACCTTCCTACACTCTCACACAAAACAAACCTCGCAAGAAGTACATACCCCATCTATACAATGAAGAATAACAACCACCAAAACAAGGAACTCAGTCCATAACAAAGCCCAAAATCCTTTCCCAACTCTTAAAACCATCAATCAAAGCTAGAACTCAACCTTCTGAAGCTAATCACTCTCCTTTAAATGAACATATGAAAAGCCAACACCATGAGCCTACAAGCTACTTTGCCACCACAAATCTAAACTAACCACCCCAATCTAAGGGAAACCAAGCCGGTAGGTGGCATATAAGTATAGTCAACTGACCAGTAGTGGACCAAGAGTACCAATTCCCATCAATGAACTCCGCAAGCTACTAAGTATGATAAAAGCAAACCTCGCATCCTGAACAAGAACTAAATCATAGATTCTACAAATTACTTTGACCCATTCCTGAAGATGAACCTTTTTATCAAACATTCCATTTTCCAACAAAAGATACAGTCTAAAGCCACGGATGAGAACCACCACTCTGACTCCGAATCCCTAACCAACCTTGAGAGCTATCAACACAATCACTGATAAACAACTAAAGAAGAAAAAAGGCAAAACAAGGAATCACATCTCCAAATTGCAGCTAGCCATAACACACTCCAGGACCAAAAGAATTAAGACTGACCAAAAAAGACCGAACGAGTGAAAACATAACTTCACGGCCAAGAATAAGACAAAGTCAAAGGAAGGAAGCGGTCAACCAGGACTACCATAAAACTGTAGAAGGTGATACTGCCCCTTACGCGACTCTGACAACTAGCAATCTCCCAACTATAACTCCAGAAGGACAACATGCATTTAAGGTAACCTCCTAAGCTGACTAGGCCCAACAACACACAAAATCTCAAACCGGGCAAAGTTGATCTAGGCACCTATCTAATCAAGGATTGACATCACAACAAAATCATACAACAAGGGTGGGAAAAAGGGAAATCAACAACCCTGACACCATTATCACCACAAAACTACCAAGGCAAGGGCACGGGGATTTACTCAACCACTACTCCCAAACAAGAAAACACATTCTAGTAGATCCACTACTAAAAGAAATCAACTACTAGAGGCAAAACACATACACAATCCTAAAAAAACTGTCATAACAAGCCATCTATAGTTAACAAGACAAATAAGCATGAATGGGCATAAAAAACCCCAAAACCACCCAAAATAAGAAATAATGGGATAAGGAAATGAATCATATCCAAGAAGGGATACCTGGAGCCTCAGCCTCTGGCTGGCCTGTAGAAGCATATAATGGATTATTCTTGGCCTCAACTTGAAAACCTGATGTAGAACCCACAAAACCAAAGGCACCACATCTAGCTGAGGGTGCCATCGACCCACGAGACTGACCTAACTAAACACCTCTCACCATGGTCCCATGTTGGGGATAAGATCTTGACCGATGGCCAACCTCTCCACAAATATGAGAAGACCCAACTACTCTAGTCTAGGGAGTATCAGATCTTTGTAATGCCTGGAACAATGGCCCCTACCTAGGGCACTCCCTGGACAATTGGTCAAACCCTCCACAATCATAGCAACCTCTATAGTCTGAATCTCGACATGGAGAATGTAGTGAGCTACCTTGTCTACCTCTACCAAACTCAGAACACCTCGAGCCAACTGCACTGGGCCCTACGACAATCTTTGACATAGTGGTCTACCTCAGCACACTCATAGCAACTGTCACCAAGAGCAACCTGTTGTGAAGACCAAGGTGGAGCAAAATAAGACCCACACCTGAAGGTTCAAAATGATAACCACAAGAAGTTTGACTTGAGCCTTGCCTACTATAGACCCCATGACCTACCTCATAACTGCTAGGACATAAGATGCTACCACTATAGGCCTGATAGATCAAGAAGGAAGAAGACCCTTACTGAATTGATACTCGTCTGGAAGTGGAATGTTGTCACCGCTTTATTGATGGCAAGGCCTCTTGCCACTATCCTTGTAAGTCTGAAGGCATGCCTTCTCCACGGCCCTCACATGACTAACAACCTGGCAAGGTAGGACCCACTATTATCAAATGCTCTGATACCAACCGGAGTAGCAAAGACAACGCCCTTGGCGAACTCCTGACTCAAATCCTAATTCGTAGGGAATAATGTGAGGTTATTCCTGAGCCCACATAAGAAGTCCCAAAACGTACTAAGAAATTGATAATGAACCATGTTGAGGACCAGTCCACTAAACTTTGTCTTGAGAAGCACCTGTTGCACTAGGAGCTGCACCCGCCAATGGTGTACACTTGGAGAAGCTTGGACCTCCTAACGCTAAATCTCAAGGAAGTGAGGTAGTCCATGACTTTGTCAGAGCCTAGGCTTCCCCAGACTCTTTGAATGCTGAAGAATGTCTCTAACCTCAAGGTCTATGCCCAAATCAGGCTCTCTAATCCCACCACATGCTGAAACTCTGATAGGATGTGCGATGCTCCATCCACATCCATTGAATACCTCGTGTTTTCCATGTAAGAGAGAGTAGATTCCAAAGAAGCAGTTTTAGAGGTTAATCAAAGCAAAGGCACACAATAAACAGTCTAGAACAAAATTTCCTAAGTATTCCCTAAAGCCTCATGAAGATAGGATATATATGAACGTCTCCGCACTGATCCGTAGGACTCTACTAGGCATTTATTGTCATACCAAGGATGCTAATCAACCTAGCGCTCATATACCAACTGTCATGACCTGATTTCTCAAGTCATGATGGAACCTACTATGCCCCACCTGTAGGTAAGCTTAACCTTTAGTCTAGAGCCATAAGCAATGGGCTACCACATCGAAGATAACCAAGAAGAAGCAAAAGATAATAATAATAAGAAGAAAGGTAGATCAATAGAAGTAATATAAGAAACTATCCCCAAGTCCTGGCATAAGTTGGTAGTGGAGCGTCTAATCAAATAAGAGTAAAAGGCTTTTACAAATACAATATTAATACAGGCTATCTCTAAAGACAACATAAAGACTAGCCTAGAAAAAATAGATGGAAACTGGTAACCCTAAATGAGAGGAATTCACCCTAATCTCTGAAACCCAAAAGCTACTCTGCATGAACTCCAAGTCAATAATGAGAACTCAAACTATGATCTACAGGGAGCATAAATGTGGTATAAGTACCAATAAGCGGTACTTAGTAGGAATCGGTCGACTGAGCTCCAAAGATAATACATGTATAACCAACATGTAATAAGGAAAGCATAACACAAGTAACTAAATAGGAGATAATATGAGGAACAAGTAGTAAGGGGCAGAAATAGGATACAAAGAATAAGGAACCGAGTCAAGAATGTTCCTGGAAATGCAAGACAACATCCTACTGATGAGCGGGTGATTTTCACTCATTTGGAGGTCTTACATTATGATTTTCTGGCACTCGAGTAGTTAAAGAGGCTAATTATCCCTTGAATATGGTTGTTGCAGGTATATTTTGGTTGGCAAGGAGTTTAGATGGAAAAGAATGGAAATTGAGGCAAAATGGAGCTAAAATAGAGAATTTAGAGCTAGCAGCAAAATATTCTCCACGAATGCGGTCAATTCACCCGCGAATGCAAATCTTTAGTCATCCATTAACCGCGAATGAGGGAAATTCTTCCGCAAACATAGAATACAAGTCTGGTGGGACCCGTGAATGTGGTAATACCTCCGCAAATGTAGAAAAGAAAATGTGCGAGGACTTTGGGCAGTTTTGGAAATTCACATGTTTGATCCCAATTCACAATATACACTCAGGCACAACCATTTAGGGGAAGCAACATTGAAGAAAGGACAGAAGAAGATATTTTGGAACTAGGGCGTAACTTTGAGAGCAATTTTTCACAATAAACAACATTAGAGTGAAGATTAAATGGTTGATTTGTAACTATTTTTCACCCTTTCTTCAACTCTTGTTTTGTTATGCTTAAATTCTAGGTATAGTGTTTGGTTGTTGATTTGAATATTGAATTACTGATAAATAATATCTTGTTCATCTTTACATTGTGCTTTTGTAGTTAGTTGAATACTTTTTCATATATGAAATAGGTCTTTGATTATCCAATCAATTTCATGCTTTGATTGCTTTCCAATGGATTTGATCACTCCTAGGACTTGCCCGTTTACTTTGGTTGAGCTTGTGAGAGTCAATTGAGGTTGGGAAAGGTTGATTAATGTATAATTTGTCGTTTAACAATCCATATACCGGATAATAGCTAGAAATAGTGATTCTTTTCAATGCCTATAATTTGATTAATTGTGTTATCACATGACTAGGTTCGTGAGAACTAGTTGAGAATTATGTGCCTATATTCGAGAGGAATAGGTCTTTAATTTAGATTTCAAGGCATATATGATTTTACCCATGATTAATTGAGATTGTATGAAGCTAATATGCAATGGATCGTATAGGTGTTGATTAACTTCCCATTCCCGAATTCCATTGGTATCCTTGTTTGAAAAAGCTTTAGTCCTTGTTCTCCTCTATCCTCTATCCTAAATTGTAACGTGATATCTTCACATCATAATTATATCTTTTATTTTGGGTTCAAATTAGTAGCTTGTAATTCTTTATTTCTTCAATAGCCTATACATTATTCCTCGTGGGATCAACCCCAACTCATCGTTGGGTTTATACTTGTTAGCAACCGCCTACACTTCGAATCATAAGGGGTATAGTTGAGCAACATAAAAAATGGCGCTGCTATCGGGGAGCAATTTGGCGTATTGAATTGATTTAGAATTTATAGTTTACTAGTTTCTATCTAAATTGTGAATATTTGTTTTTGCTTTGTATTTGTTTGGTTCTGTGGATTTTTGTGAAGAAACAATGTTTGGTGATTGCAAGCCCTATGTTGATGACCCATGGCTTTGTTGTTGAGGACTTCATGTTGGGAATAGTTATGTGGATGCCTCTTTAGATGAAGAGATGGGTGTTGTGAGTCAATCTTGGCTCTTGTACTTGTCTCAGTGACTTCCAAAGGTTGTGATGCTAAGAGAACTAATGTTCCAAATGAGGGGTAAATTCTGCAACTTGCACCTAACTCGGTGTCATGAAATGGTCCAACTCGAGCTTGGAATTTCTACTTTGAAGACCAATGTGAAACCAATAATTGGAGTATGTAATGCTCATTGTCAAATGGTAAAAATTAACACGTTGAAGTAGGAATCTCAAGAAAAAGGGGCTGTCATAAACATGGATGAAATCTTGGGTATTTGCAACAGAGTCAAGCCAATAAAATTCCAAGATGCAAAAATCAAGGAAATGATACTAGAGTTGAAAGAAAAAGCAAAAAAGATCATATCTGGAAACTCTAGTTCATTTGAAAGTGATGGTGTCATTCACTTGAGAGCCAAGGATTATGAAGTTCGATGTTCGAATGGCCTAGTTACCCTCTCACTATTGCCCAATGCTCCTCCATGAAAAAATGATGTAAAGTTGGGTAAGAAATTCAAATCTTCGATGTGGAGAGATCGAGTGAAATTTTTGATGCTCTCATATTGTCCCCATGCTCTTCGAAGAGAAAGTACTTTAAAGTTGGAGAGAAGGTTCATTACCTCGAAGTGAAAACACAATGGGTGATGTAACCGGTGTCGTGCTGTGACGTTAAATTGTGCGCTTGATGAGAGAAACCCCACTGGTTTCCAAAAATTTTAATTCTTAGTTAATTTTGAGTTTTAAGGATATATTAGGATTTTATTTTTGACTAATCCTCATGATTTCAAATTGTTCGAAAGTGTTTTGAATAGGTGTGAAAGCACAAATTCAATTGGGATTGAAGTTTGGGGTTGAACTACCTTCAAAATGAGGTTTGGAACACTTTTTGGGAGCTGAAAATCCCCAAAATGTGTTGGGCGAGTTGCCGAATTAACCCAGCCATCGCCCAAAGTCTAGAGAGTTGCCAGTTGTTCAAGCATTAGGTGTTCTTCGTGAATGTGGAAGGGTGTCTGCTAACGCGGAGGTAAAAGTTACAAACCCTTCGTGAACACGACCTCCTCACCACAAATGCGAAGTTCAAAGTTTATCACCTGGGTGCAAATGCACCCATTTGTCCGCGAACGCGGAAGGACAGACATTTTTAAGGTATTGAAGAGACAAAACTGTAAAGAGGGTAAGCATAAGTTTTTCTTTCACTTACAAGAGACGAAAAGTTCCTCAAATTCTCCCTCATCTAAATTCCTCCCGAGTATATAGCTTTGTGTTCAGAATCAACTCTAAAGGTATGTTCTTTCACCCCTCTCTTTATTCCAATTTTTGTAAGTAGAGCTTTAAAAAGGTGCTTTAATGTCTTTTGCTTTGAAATTGAATTTTTGTGTGCAAAAGTTGGTTTATGGGGTAGATTTGGTATTGGATGTGTTGTGATTATTTGTTAGATTAGTTTTGGGGTATTATTAGGGGGCGAAGTTCTGAGAAAGTGTGTCAAAACCTAGTGCCCTCAAGGTGTTCGACAAAATGCCACAAAGAATCTGAAATTTTCTGAGGGAGAAGACAAATCCGCGTACGTGGACCTCTAGCCATAAATGTGGAGGAATCTGATTCCATATTCCCCGCGAATGCGGTAAGTTTGCCAGCGAACGTGGAGGTCTGAGTCATGCTGAGCTGCGAACGAGGAAAAGACAGTGATGCTGTCCCAAAAATAATAGCTATGGACAGCGTAGCTCGAAACTTCTTTTAATTATTTATTTGGCCTAAATATTTCCTAATACATTGTTTTAAGTGTCCATAAGATTTTTTAATATGTTGGCTTCTTTTGTTTGTACTTTGAGCTCAAAATTTCTTCCGATACTATCTCCCATGCTCCCCAAATTACACCGAAAATAGAAGAAGAAGATTCTTTTGATGCGAGCAGGTTCTAATCATCAAAATGTGCCCGGAAATATGATGAATACTTGGGCCGAGCCGTGGTAAAAGAAAAGGGTATTAGCTTGGGAAAATTTTAGGATGGGATGCCGGACTTCTATGGCCGGCTTGTGACTAGCAAATGGATATTTTTTGCTGCTGAGCCTATCAAGGCTAACCACATATTAGTGGTGGAATTTTATGCCAATGCTCTAGAAACTGATTTTGGAGAAGCCGTGGTAACCACCATTCGAAGTGTGCAACTCAATTTCAGCCCAACGGTCATTAATGCATTATATGGTCTCCTAGATGCTGAAAATAAGGTGTACATGTACCGATACAAAGAGTTGGGAAATCATTGGCTTGTGGACAAGTTACATGACAGAGAGCCTCTGGAGTGGTTTGTGTCCAATGCGGGGATTGAATCACGTGACTTCACCACCGAGGCCAAATCTTGGCTTTTATTTATATGTGCTCGGATCATCCTTCCACTCATGATATCGAGGTTACTTTGGACAGAGCACTTGTTATTGGCGCGATCTTGGATAGCTTGGAGGTAGATGCGGGGTGGCTTATTGTTGACCATATATGTGAGTTGGCAAAGGAGAGAGCCAACAACATCATTATTCCATCGTTGATTACTCTGTTGTGCTATAATGCTGTGGTGTTAAAGCACCCTACCGATGAGGAGAAGAAACCGAGCAAGGAGATTCACCTATTAAAGAAGAAGGGTAGCCAGGGTAGCAAGAACAAGAAGAGGAATATTAATGTTTTAGACCATGAGTTTGGCCAGTTCACCGAGCCTGATTCTGTGATCGGTGCCTCCACTTCTGCAGGACTTCTTCAGTTTAGACCTGCCACTATACGTCACATCTCTTCCCAGATTTATGGAGTTGATACTCAGGTTAGAGAGTTGGTTGCTAGCCTTCCTTCTGGCTCAGCTGGTGCCCCCACCTCAAATGGAGTCCATCCACTCACTATTGCTTCTGTAGCTGTTGCACAGAAGGCGATGTCTGACCAACTTTAGCATATGAGTCAGAGACAAGGGAAGATTGAGAAACGCCAGAGGAAATTTAGGGAGCAGGAGAAGAAGAAGAGCCAGTTCCTTAGCAAGATGATGGGCAAGCTTAGGAGCTTATTATGTGGTAGCGGTGCGTCTGATGATGAGAATTTGACTTTTCCATCCGGCTCGAGTTCAGAGTGATGTATTTCAGGGAGCCTCTCGTATTCTCTTTTTGATATTTGTACTGTGAGGACACATTTTCATTTTCAGTTGGAGGTGCCTCCCTTGTGATCATTTGTTATGTACTTCTTTTTTGGGATTACTATTTTGGATGCTTATTTTATTGTTATGTGGATGATGTGTCCTTGTCGGGCTTTTGATTTAAATTGTGATGGATTAGTTGTTTTTGTTTTATTAGTTTTTCATTTCTTTTGATAGATTCTTTATTTTTTTAATTTATTTTGTGATGGTGTTGTTGGTGTTGTTGACTGGCGATGCCGTATGATGGATAGAGTGACAACTTTCTTAAGCGTAAATCGTCGGTTGGTTGTGATTACGTTTGACTGTTATTGTGTGGTGAAGTCTGAGTAGCCATATGTGTGTGGTGAAGTCTGAGTATCCATATGTGGTGAAGTCTTAGTAGGTGATCCCGAATAGATGTATGAGTTTGCACAATGATGGATTGGTTGACGACTTTCTTAAGGGAAAAATCATCGTCTTTTTGAGAGATTGTGGCTTGATTGGTACTAAGAACACAGTCTTACATGTGAAAAATGTTTTGAACATACCCCTCCATTTTGAAAGTTGAGCATGTTTTGAATGATTCTGTGACAACTCTTGTGAGTCTTTTTGTGACTTTTGATTAGTTAGCGGTTTAAATGTTCGATGCCACTTGTATGTTGAAAAGGAAATAAGATTTTGAACCATCTTGAGTGATTTGCATGCCATGTGTGGTGAGTTGTTGCATAATGCCTTGTGTTCTCTTGTGCCACCTAGAACTTGCCCGGTTGGTCTTGAAATATTGGTCTTAATTGTTGAGTTGGAAAAATGATCTTCGGATTTCTTTGATTGTTCTTGAAGTCAACTTGGCCTAAAAATCCCACCTTTGCACTAAATATATCCTTAGTTGTCCCCTTTGAGCTTAATTCCTTTTTATTGTCAACCTTATTAAAGGCCTTACCTATTTTGAAAATACATTTCTCTCTTGGAGCCTTTTCCTCCTTGAACTTGAAGTTGTGAAAGTTAAGGCTAAAAGCCTAAGTTGGGGGTGTTATGGGAAACTCAAAGAAGGTATATATATCTAAAGAGAATAATGAATGGAGAAAAAGTCATAAAGAAAGAAAAAGTTTAGAAAATTAAAAAAAAAAGAAGAAGAAAGAAAGTGATTAAATGAGTCTTAAATCTGCCAAAAGTTGAAAATGGTTGCATATGGGGCATCTAGAGTGAAAATAAGAAAAGTGAAAATGTGAATATGCATTGGGTTGGAAAGTGAAGAAAAGGTGGAAAAGTTGGAAAATGATTAGTTGTTAGGTAGAGTTCAAGGAGGGTGTAGTCACTTGTACCTAAATGATATCCTAACCTTCTCTAAGCCTACATTACAAGCTTAACAAAGGCCTGTATGATTTCTAACCAAATAAAGTTGAGCCAACGTTGATTTAAAATATGGGCAAACATATGGTGTGGCATTTGTGTTCATAAAATGTTCTATTGTGAGTGTGAGTGTTTGTGCTTTTGACCCACGTTTGTAAATACTTTGTGAGTGTTTTGGGACATTTCTTTTTGTGTGAGGGCATGTAAGTTGATTATGTGGTGATTTTGAAAATTTCTAATTGAATCAAGTGAGCATGTAAAAGAGCTAAATAGTTGAGTCACTTCTTGACTTTGAGTTGTTGACACTTAATGATTCTTGGTTCTTGAAACATTTACCATGAGAATGAGGGGTTTCTTTGGTGAAAAGTTTGCTTGATGACTATTTGTTAGTACAAACCATAGTCATGATCATGATCCTTAGTTGGAATGAAAGTGTGTTGTGCTTAACTTGATTGCCTCTTGTGGTTTTGATTTTGTTTTGCTTGAGGACAAGCAAAGTTACTAAGTTGGGAGTGTTGATGAGTGGGTGATTTTCACTCATTTGAAGCTCTTTTCTTATGATTTTTTGGCACTCAAGTAGAGAAAGAGGCTAATTATCCCTTGAACATGGTTGTTGCCGGTATATTTTGGTTGGCAAGGAGTTTTGATGGAAAAGAATGGAAATTGAAGCAAAATGGAGCTAAACCAGAGAATTTAGAGCTGGCAGCAAAATGTTCTCCTTGAACGCGGTAAACTGATTCGTGAATGCGGAGCTTCAGTCATCCATGAACCGCGAACGCATAATTCAAGTCTTCTGGGACCCGCGAATGCGATAATACCTCCATGAATGCAGAAAAGGAAATGTGCCAGGCATCTGGGCAGTTTTTGAAATTCACTTGTTTGATCCCAATTAACAGTATACACTGAGGCACAGCCATTTAGGGAAAGCAGCACTAAAGAAAGGACTGAAGAAGATATTTTGGAACTAGGGCATAGCTTTGAGAGTAAGTTTCCACAACAAACACCATTAGAGTGAAGATTGAATTCTTGATTTGTAACTATTTTTCACCTTTTCTTCATCTCTTTGTTTTGTAATGCTTCAATTCTAGGTGTAGTTGTTGTTTGGTGATTTGAATATTGTGTTAATGATAAACAATATTTGGGTTGTTAATCTTTACCTTTTGCTTTTGTAGTTAGTTGAATACTTTTTCATATATCAAATGGGTCTTTGATTATCCAATCAATTTCATGGTTTGATTGCTTTCCAATGGATTTGATTACTCCTAGGACTTGCCCATTTACTTTGATTGAGCTTGTGAGAGTCAATTGAGGTTGGGAAAGGTTTATTGTTACATAATTTGTGGTGTAACAATCCATATACCAGATAATAGCTAGAAATAGTGATTCCATGCAATGCCTATAATTTGACTAATTGTGTTGTCAGTTGACTAGGTTCGTGAGAACTAGTTGAGAAGTATGTGCCCTATATTCGAGAGGAATAGGTGGATAATTTAGATTCCAAGGCATATATGATTTTACCCATGATTAATTGAGATTGTATGAAGCTAATATGCAATGGATCATATAGGTGTTGATTAACATTCCATTCCCAAATCCCATTGGTATCCTTGCTTGAAAAGACTTTTGTCCTTGTTCTCCTCTATCCTCTATCCTAAATTGTTACTTGGTATCTTCACATCATATAATTGTATCTTTTATTTCGGGTTCAAAGAAGTAGCTTGTAATTCTTTATTTCTTCAACAACCTACACATTGTTCCTCGTGGGATTGAACCCAACTCATTGTTGGGTTTATACTTGTTAGTGACCGCCTACACTTCGAATCATAAGAGGTCTAGTTGAGCGTTATCATCTACTCATATGCAAACTAAGATACAAGAGTCAATTACCCAAGGTCAAGAGGACTAACAGCCATAAATCTAAATCACAACCTATCATCTATTAGATCAACAACAACACAGTACAAAGATATAATCAAATAATAACCTAATCGGACATAAACTAGAAGGTACAAACAACAAACATAACCCAACTAGTTCCCATAATCCAGAGGGTACAAACATCAAACAATTATACTGGTGATAAGAATGCATATGAATGTAGAGTATCTATTAGAACCATGAGTAACCAAGTATACAGACCTACCTTCTTCCATGCGGTCGAGATAGGACTCATCATCTCCCTCTTCCGGTACTATGGTACTCACGGCTAGAGGGACTCATAAGAGATACAGAAAGTTCATATACGCTGCTTAGGCCCGAATCCAGGTCTTACAACAAGTCATCTCCATTGTGGTTATGGCGGAGTTAGTAGTCAAAACCATATAAGAAAGGGCGTTGATGCACCGGCTAGTCAAATAAAAATTGTGCACATCCCGGATGCCTCTCAAGTTTCAAGTAGAAAAGGAGCACATTCTTTATGCCTCATAAATCTCGAAAATCAGTGTAATATGTGATCCAGGAGGTATGATTCCCGTTAAAACTAATTTGGAATTGTAACCAAGTGAAAACTATCTTTCTCATGAATGATAATGATGTAACAGTGCATGAACCAGGATTGTACCACAAAACACGTGAGAATTAATAATCAATGCAATGCATGCCATCACCAGCATTCAAACAACGCACTGAAATCATATATATATATATATATATGTATATATATACATATATTACACCAACCCTACCATGCTACAAAGGTGGAGAGAACTAACCTGGGATCCAACTGGTCATCGACTACGGCGTCAGAACCAACAATATAACTACATCTCAATAAAGTACAACAGGCCTACCGCTAAACAGCAAGCAAAGGTATCAAGAAGAGCTTCTAAATCAACAAAAGATGAAGAAATAATTCAAGAATTGATGCCTTATCCCAATCATACCGCTCTGGTCCACAACTGAGAACAACTAATGCCAACCTAGGCGTACGATGAGCCACTGATGTCTCAAGCACTAACACAAGATAAATAACTCAATACAAGCCCTACGGGGAGCAACTCATAGCTACAAGGGAGATAAAACACACTCTAAGGCATGAAAGGCTCAACCCTAGCCTAAGGCCACAAGTAACAATCCTAACATTGATAAACATGCTAAGGCATAATAAAAGTAATGCTACAAGCCTAAACTAAGGATCTCGTTACCCACCATAAGTTCAACGCTCCTATGAGAATCAAGAAAAGATAGAATAACATAAGGAGGGCTAATACCAAGCATATACAGTCCTAAATCACATGCAATTCATACTAAACATTATCTAAAAAGCCCAATCAAGAAAGTACCTCGAAGCCGATCACGCGCGCTCCGAATCCACACGTAAGAGCTATCCACTTCTGAAATACCTCTGATCACTGCCATGGGAACAAATTATTTATCAATTATTATAGAGGTTTAGACACCAAATTCACAATAATTGGAGATAAACCCAAAATCGAGTCAAAAATAGGAATGTGGGACCTACGTCGGTAATCTCAAAATTGACTTTGTCAAAAGGTCTTAAAATACTAACAAACCTTTTTGGACACAATTCTATGATCGGAAAGAGAGAAAACAGCTAATGCAATAATTATCCCAAAAAAACACCATTAAGGAGCTTAGTGTCACGTCCTAGAGTACCCCTAGACGTAACATGGCATACAAGACCCTGAAAGGCCTCATAAAAGTCACTTAGCATACATACATACAAGATCATAGAGATTTAAGAGTTCAAAGACAATTTCATATCAAAGCTTTTAAGAAAATAGAGGAAGTCTACATCAAATGTCTCAAAGCCAATCTAATATAAGAACGAGAAATAACATTTGGGACGTAACCCAATACACAATGTCAAAATGAGAAAATATAAAAGTAAGAACAACAAGGGTATGTCCTCGAATGTATGAGGACTCACCAAGTCTTCCAAAACCTTCTACTAAGCTCTAGCCACGAGTAGATGGAGAATCACCAAGCCCTACATTATGAGACAATGTAGGAAAAGAGTATGCGTTAGTACGAGGAATGTACTAAGTATGATAGCAATGCACCAAATCATATAAACATGCTAAAACGGGACAATTTCATGACATGCATTGACCAAGCTAAAACATGAAAAAAAGTTAGCAAAACAAATCATAAACCATGGTAAAACAAGCTAAATATCTTTACATCACTTGAGAAATATTTTAAAAGAACTTTAATTCTTTGTTTATGGGAAGTAGCCTTAACCGACATGTAAGACTATGTGAGCTATAAACATGGAATTCGGTGTCAAACCCCACACCGATAGGGCCATCCTACTTGCCAAGGTAGGACCCTTTACTTAACATATAGCATACGTGGATCCACTAGCTAGAGTCTATCATAGACTATCATCCTATGGTGGCACATAGTTTATGGGACATAGGTAATCACCACTTGTCCACTCGGTGCTAAGCATAATTCCCACGGATTAGACATAATTCATTTATCATAAGTAGATATGGGTAGTTGCCTGTTGTCTATCATTAGTCATAAGTTCATTATTAGTAGGCATGGGTGATCGCCTCTTGTCTACATTAGGAAACATAGGTGATCGCCTCTTGTCCTTTCATTAGAATAGCTCCTTAATCATCAATTCAAGTTTAGGTGAGCAAGCCTTTCAACAAGCTATGAATCATTACATGTGAGAAAACCTTTCACATTCATGGGTTGAGTATTATATGGGAATTTTCTTTTACAACTCAACAACAACATCAACATATCATAAACTTTGATGCCTAAATCTCAAAGCACCCTTACTTCATCATTCGCTTCATAAGAGACATGCATTATTTCATAAACTTCATCTTTACATAGTTCATCATGCTCATAATTTACAAATCATAGAGTCTACATGGGTTCATAAGAATTCCTCTTAAATCATGCAATTCAATGCAAACTCATGTTTAGAATACCATAAACAAGGAAATTTGACCATAATTGAAGGAACCCACATAATAGAAGAAAATCATAGTTTTTGATTGAACGTGCTTACCTTCACAAAACCATCATTTGGTCATTCATACTCTCATCATTAAAAGTATTAGATTAGAAATCATAATTCAAGCATGGATTCATAGAGATTTCATATAATTCATCACTTTATAATTCAACCCACCAACAAAGCATAGATTTCGAAATTTGGGGGATTTGGCATGGGTTCATGGGGATTCATCTAAATTCATGAATATAAACTCAATTTATGCTTCAAAATTCATACAATAATCAATTGAGATCAACATTGCAAGGAACCCTTAACATTGAAGAAAACCCTAACATCAATGGAAGATTTCTAACTTGAAAATTGAAGATTTAAGGACTTCATGGAGGAAAGGGCTCCATGGATGAACACTATCATACATTAGAGTCCCAATTCCTTAAGCAATGGATGAAGAAAAGCTTGATTTCTTGAACCCTAGCTTGCCCTCTTCTTCTTCTTCTTCTGCTAACTTCTAGAGAGAGAATTATTTGAGAGAGGAGAGTTTGGGGAAATTTGCAAAGTAATTGGAAAGGGTAGATTTTAGGATAAAAAGGCTTATATAGTGTTAGGAATAGTTAGGAACCGACCTTGATTGATAATTAAGTCATTAGGTGACAAGACCAAAAGACCCCCTTAAAAATTAACTGTCGGACCCCTTTGATGGGTTGACCTACGGTCCGTAGGTCCAACCACGGACCGTCCTGGTCAACCGTTGTTGGGTTCAGAGACTGATAACTTGGACCCTGCAATGACGGGTCCCATCAATGGCTCATACACTGGACGACGGCCCGTCCTGGCAATCCATCGTTGGGGTCCTTAAACTTGATACTTCTAAAATATTAGCCTGCCACCCACGGTTCCCACCTACGGCTCGTAAGTCAACCAACTATCCGTAGGTGGCCTCCGTCGTTACTGGCACCAACCTAGAATCAAAAAAATTTCCACCCTTTCAAATCTGGGGTATTACATTATCTCCCCCTTGGGAACATTCATCCTCGAATGAGATTCAAGACATCACAAGGAAAATAGAAACTAGAGCTAACAACCCAACATAGAATGCACTCTCATAAATGCACATATCCGAGGAGGAAAACATCAACTCCAAGCTAAAGCAGGTTTAACACATCATTTCACGAAGATTTCATGCAACTCATACTCAATGCACATAATCATAGATAAATCAAAGAAGCTAGCTCATTTTCTTAAAATTAGACTCTTCATGAACATGCATAATCAAGGAATCATGGAAATAACTAAGACACATGAAACCAAAAGAATGAACCATGAGGAACTAGATACCTCAAGCTAGAGTAGGATCGGAGGAAAAGAGATGAGGATATCGAGACATCATATCGGCCTCGGCCTCCCAAGTAGCACCCTCAACTAATTGATTCCTCCAAAGAACCTTCACGGAAGCAACTTCTTTATTTCTTAACTTTCGGACTTGCCGGTCTAAAATCTACACACGAACTTCTTCATAGGAAAGACTATCCTTTATGGTAAGATTCTCCAATGGCACTATAGACATCGGATCACCAACACATTTCTTCAATAATGAGACATGGAAAACCGGATGCACCGATGCCAAATCATTAGGCAATTCAAGTTCATCAGCAACCTTACCAGCACGTTTCAAAATTTGATATGGGCCTACATAACGGGGATTAAGCTTCCCTTTCTTTCCAAACCTCATTACACCCTTCATGGGTGAAATTTTCAAGTAAACCCAATCGTTAAACAAATATTTTAAATCTCTCCTTCTAACATCGGCATAGGACTTTTGTCGACTTTAAGCAATTTTCAACCTTTCTCTAATAAGTCTAACTTTCTCCATAGCCTCATGTACCAACTCAGGACCTATCAAAGCAACTTCAAACCAACCTATAGGATATCTACACCACCTCCCATAAAGAGCCTCAAATGGAGCCATGCCAATACTAGAATGGTAGCTATTATTATAAGCAAACTCAATCAAAGGCAAATGATCATCCCAATTACCCTTGAAATCAATCACACAAGCTCTTAACATATCTTCAAAAGTTTGGATAGTACGTTTGCTAGCCCATCGGTTTAGGATGAAAGGCCGTACTAAGCTTAACACGAGTACCAAGGCCTTTTTGGAAAGATTTCCAAAATTGAGAAGTGAATTGTGCACCACGGTCGGAAATAATGGATAAAGGCATTCCATGCAACCTAACCATTTCCCTCAAGTACAACTTAGCATAATCCTCCGGCAAATAGGAAACCTTGATGGGAATGAAATGGGTTGATTTCGTCATTCGATCTACAATAACCTAAATCGAGTCATATTGTCGCTGGGTGCGTGGTAAACCTACAATAAAGTCCATATTCACATCTTCCCACTTCCAAGTAGGAATACTAATATCTTGGGTCAAACCTCTCGGCTTTTGATGCTCAACTTTCACTTGTTGATAATTGGGACACTTAGCCACAAATTCCGCAATATCCTTCTTCATCCCATTCCACCAATAGACCTCCCAAAAATCACGGTACTTCTTGGTAGCTCCCGGGTGAATGGAATATCGAGAACTATGGGCTTTCGATAAAATTTTTCCTCTTAAGTCATCCACATCGAGAACACACAAACAACCTTGACATCGAAGCATACCATCTCCCCCTTGGGAGAAAGCCTTAACAGACATTTTGAGCACCGCTTCCCTCAAATCGACCAAATTAGGATCAAGCTCTTGTTTAACCTTCACATCATGCACAAAGGATGATTTCGAACCATTTTGAACCATAACACCACCTTTAGTGGAATCAATCAACCAAACACCCAATCGGGCCAATCTATGAACATCACGAACCAAGTCTTTCTTACCATCCTCAATATGAGCAACACTACCCATAAGCATCCGACTAAGAGCATTCGCCACCACATTAGCCTTACCGGGGTGATAGAGGATACTCATGTCATAGTCCTTTAACAATTCAAGCCACCTTCTTTTGCGAAGATTTAGATCTTTTTGTTTAAACATATATTGCAAACTCTTGTGGTCGGTAAAAATGTCAACATGAACACCATACAAATAATGCCTCAAAATATTTAAAGCAAACACAACCGCCGCTAATTTTAAATCATGTGTAGGATAGTTCTTTTCATGAACCTTGAGTTGCCTTGACGCATAAGCAATATCTTTCGAGTTTTTCATAAGAACACATCCTAGCCCAATTCTTGAAGCATCACAATAAACCACAAAACCATCAGACCCTTCCGGTAAGGTCAACACCGGAGCCGAAGTAAGTCTATCTTTCAACTCTTGAAAACTCTTCTCACACGCTTCAGACCAAGTGAACTTAACCTTCTATTGAGTCAAAACCGTCAACGGGGAAGCAATCGAAGAAAACCCTCTGAGGTAAGGGTGCGACGGTTAGTCTAGAGATTGAAAAGAAACTGAAAAAGGATACTTTATCGAATATGCCAGGCCCGCGTCTTCCATCAGTCTAGAGAATACGGGTCTCTCAAAGGGTCGGGAACACTGTTAGCTGGATTCCCAACAAATCTCCTATAATAGCTGGCTAAACCCAAGAAACTACAAAATATCTGAAGGTGATAGAGGTATAGGCCAATTCTTAGCCGCATCCGTCTTCTTAGGATCTACCTCAATACCCTTACCGGAGACAATGTGACAAAGGAAAGCCACATACCTTAGCCAAAACTCACATTTACTAAACTTCACAAAAAGTTGTTGGTCCTTGAGGACTTGCAATACAATCTTCAAATGATTAGCATGCTCATCCTCACTCCTTGTGTAAATCAAAATATCATCTATGAACATAATCACAAACATATCAAGATATTGTCTAAACACCTTTTCATAGAATCCATAAACGTGGCCAGAGCATTTGTCAACCCAAATGACATCACTAGGAATTCATAATGGCCATATCTAGTCCGGAAAGCCGTTTTTGGAATATTATCTTCTTTCACCCTCAATTGGTGATAACCCTAACAAAGGTTGACCTTAGAGAAGTAACTAGCCCCTTGAAATTGATCAAAAAAGTCATCTATCCTTGGAAGAGGATACTTATTCTTAATGGTAACCTTGTTCAATTGGCAGTAGTCAATGCACATACGAAGTGAACCATCCTTCTTTATTTCAAACAAGACCGGAGCACCCCATTGAGAAATACTTGGTCGAATGAAACCCTTATCCAGCAGGTCTTTCAATTGATCTTTTAGTTCCTTATATTCTACCAGAGGCATTCTATAAGGAGGAATAGAGATAGGTTGCGTATCCGGGAGAAGGTCAATACCGAAGTCTATTTCCCTCTCAGGTGGAATACCGAGTAAATCATCGGGAAACACTTCTGGATACTCATTAACAATGGGGACCGACTCAAGAGTAGGGGTTTCAGAATCCACATCCTTTACCCTAACAAGATGGTATATGCGCCCCTTAGAAATCATCTTTCTAGCTTTAAGACATGACACAAATTGACCTTTAGGCATGGAATTTCCCCCCTTCCACTCTAGGATAGGCTCATTTTGGAATTGAAACTTGACCACTCGGGTCCTACAATCAATAGAAGCATAACAAGAATGAACCCAATCCATCCTAAGATTAACATCAAATTCTAACATATCAAGCTCTACAAGATCAACATGAGTGACTCTATGGGATTAGGAGACTGGACAATTTCTATAGACTCTCTTAGCCACAATGGATTCACCAATCAGAGTAGAGACATGAAAAGGATCTAACAACACATTCGGAAGAACATCAAACCTCATAGCCATATATGGTGTCACAAAAGACAAAGTAACACTGGGATCAAGCAAAGCATAAGCATCAAAGTGAAAGACTTTCAACATACCGGTCACCACATCGGGAGAACCCTCTTGCTCATGGCGAGCTTGAAGTGCATAGAATTGGTTTTGCATCTGATTTCCACTAGAACTCGATGGATTTTGAGGTTGAGTTCGTCAAATACTATCCCCTTTATTTGTAGCCACTAAGGGACAATCCCTTATCTTGTGATCCATCTTGCCACAATCAAAGCATGCATTAGAACCGGCTAGACATTTACCTTCATGCTTTTTCCCACACATAGCACAAGTAGTCGATGAAAAGCACCACCATTCCCTCCTTGAGGCTGAGGGTTAAACACCCAATCTTTGTTAAACTTAGGAGTAGCATTGAAGGAACCTTGACCAGAAGACCTTTTTTGAAATCTAGAACGACCGTGTCCATCGGACCTTGAATGTGAGAAATTACCGTCACCGGTCTTAGCACTCTTTGCCTCTCTAGACCTTTCCTTAAGTTTCTCCTCTTCTATTTGTTGAGCATGCACCATAACATGAGCAATATCCATGTCATTAACAAGCATGGCGATATGACATTCCTTGACCACCATTTCGGACACTCCCGAAATGAACTTCTCATCTTTGCCCTAGGATCGGCAACCATAGTAGGAGCATATCGAGACAATTTGGTGAAATTCAAAGCATACTCCTTCACACTCATGCTTCCTTGACGAAGGTTGATGAACTCAAGCACCCTTGCCTCCCTCATCTCAAAGGGAAAAAACCTATCAAGAAAAGCAACCTTGAAGTTCCCCCAATCAAGAGGACCCGCATCATCCGCCTTCTCACTCATCCATTGCTCAAACAACACTTGAGCCACACCCTTAAGTTGATAAGCGGCCAACTCTGCTTTTTCCTCCGGCATCACACCCATGATCATTAGCACCGTGTACACGTCATCAATAAGCTCTTGAGGATCTTCCTCAACCTTAGAGCCATGAAATTCTAGAGGGCTCATTCTAGTGAAATCCCTTACCCTTGATACTGTCGTACCCACATTTGGGTTCGCGGGAACCACAACCGTTTTATTGACTTGAGCAGTCATGGCTGGGGCCAACACTTGAAAGGCAGCCCTAAACTCCACATTAGTCACTTCTTCGGCCAAAGGGTCGACCGGAACTTGAGCAGCTTCTTGTTCCACATTCTCCCTCGCATTTATTCTATAATAAGCTCTTCGAGTAGCCATATCCTAAAATGCATAGGATAGGGATTAGGAGAGAGAGACATATAGAGTTGCACTCTATCACACGACTTACTAGTAATGAAAGAAGTGGAGTTTCCTAAATATCTTATAGCCTCTCATTCATAAATGTGGCACACTTCACACTCATGAACAAGACTCTACTCGACCTGGCTTATGAGACATCCCTTGATCTTTCTAAAACCTTATGCTCTAAATACCAAGTTTCTCACGACCTAGAGTACCCCTAGACGTAACATGGTGTACAAGACCCCGAAAGGCCTCATACAAGCCACTTAGCATACATACATACAAGATCATAGATATTTAAGAGTTCAAAGACAATTTCATATCAAAGCTTTTAAAAAATGGCGGAAGTCTACATCAAATATCTCAAAGCCAATCTAACATAAGAATGAGACATAACATTTGGGACGTAACCCAATACAAGGTCAAAATGAGAGAACATAAAAGTAAGAACAACAAGGCTATGTCCTCGAATGTATGAGGACTCACCAAGTCTTCCAAAACCTTCTACTAAGCTCTAGCCACGAGTAGATGGAGAATCGCCAAGCCCTACATTATGAGACAATGTAGGAAAAAAGTATGCGTTAGTACGAGGAATGTACTAAGTATAATAGCAATGCACCAAATCATATAAACATGCTAAAACGGGACAATTTCATGACATGCAATGACCAAGCTGAAACATGAAAAAAAAGTTAGCAACACAAATCATAAACCATGGTCAAACAAGCTAAATATCTTTACATCACTTGAGAAATATTTTAAAAGAACTTTAATTCTTTGTTTGTGGGAAGTAGCCTTAACCGACATGTAAGACTATGTGAGCTATAAACATGGAATTCGGTGTCAAACCCCACACCGATAGGGCCATCCTACTTGCCAAGGTAGGACCCTTTACTTAACATATAGCATACGTGGATCCACTAGCTAGAGTCTATCATAGACTATCATCCTATGGTGGCACATAGTTTATGGGACATAGGTAATCACCACTTGTCCACTCGGTGCTAAGCATAATTCCCACGGATTAGACATAATTCATTTATCATAAGTAGATATGGGTAGTTGCCTGTTGTCTATCATTAATCATAAGTTCATTATTAGTAGGCATGGGTGATCGCCTCTTGTCTACATTATGGAACATGGGCGATCGCCTCTTGTCCTTTCATTAGAATAGCTCCTTAATCATCGATTCAAGTTTAGTTGAGAAAGCCTTTCAACAAGCTATGAATCATTACATGTGAGAAAACCTTTCACATTCATGGGTTGAGTATTATATGGGAATTTTCTTTTACAACTCAACAACGACATCAACATATCATTAACTTTGAGACACGCATAATTTCATAAACTTCATCTTTACATAATTCATCATGCTCATAATTTACAAATCATAGAGTCTACATGAGTTCATAAGAATTCCTCTTAAATCATGCAATTCAGTGCTTAGAAGACCATCAACAAGGCAATTTGAACATAATTGAAGAAACCCACATAAAAGAAGAAAATCATAGTTTTTGATTGAACATGCTTACCTTCACAAAACCATCATTTGGTCATTCATACTCTCATCATGAAAAGTGTTAGATTAGAAATCATAATTCATGCATGGATTCATAGTGATTTCATATAATTCATCACTTAATAATTCAACCCACCAACAAATCATACATTTTGAAATTTGGGGGATTTGGCATGGGTTCATGGGGATTCATCTAAATTCAACTCAATTTATACTTCAAAATTCATAAAACAACCAATTGAGATCAACATTGCAAGGAACCCATGACATTGAAGAAAACCCTAACATCAATGCAGAATTTCTAACTTGAAAATTGAAGATTTCAGGACTTCATCGAGGAAAGGGCTCCATGAATGATCACTACCGTACCTTAGAGTCCCAATTCCTTAAGCAATGGATGAAGAAAAGCTTGATTTCTTGAACCCTAGCTTGCCCTCTTTTTCTTCTTCTTCTTCTTCTAACTTCTAGAGAGAGAATTATTTGAGAGAGGAGAGTTTGGAGAAATTTGCAAAGTGATTGGAAAGGGTAGATTTTAGGATAAAAAGACTTATATAGTGTTAGGAATAGTTAGGAACCGACCTTGGTTGATAATTAAGTCATTAGGTGACAAGACCAAAAGACCCCCTTAAAAATTAACTACCGAATCCCTTTGATGGGTTGACCTACGGCCTCAACTTAGCATATTTGCTTGTCCTCAAGCAACACATAGACACATGAACTATCAACATTTTCAGCAGTGTACTCATACATGCATATGCAAATCAGTTAATGCTTCAACTCAAAAGAATCTAGGACTGACATCTGGGTATCAACAAGCAACTTAGCAAATGTGCTTAACAATCAGTTCTCAATAGTGCAATACTAAAGCCCTTACCTCAAAGAAATCTCTATCACTCTCATGAAAAGATCTCATTTTCGAGGGATAAAACAAAACACTCACGCTCAGAAACAAATTCAAGCAATGCACACACAATCCATAGGCTTGCCCTTATTAGCTTTGCTCTGACTTTACAAACAACTAGACTAGGATTACATTAGGACTTTTTTTGGCATTTAGCATAGGCTCAGGCTAAAGATGGGATTCATTTGGGAGTAGTGACTATGCCCTCCTTGTTACCGACTTTGCTTTTCTCCTCTTTCTAACCATCCTTATCTCTTCCTTTTATTCTTTATTTATAAACAGGCATTAAGGCAGTGCAACAAGACCATTTACAATCACACATACTTATCAGAATTTCCAAAAATTAAGCATAGACCCATGAAATATATCATTAAGCAACAACCCATGAAATCAATACTAAGGCATAGACCCATCGATTCAACAATTCGCACAGCATTCCAATTTCACCAATTAACAAGTTCATATGATCTTCAATCCATGGTACACTCTAACTTTTTATTCTTACCCATGTTAAAACAACAAGAATAATGTACTTGAAACGCACCTTACGTTGGAGAATTAATTTGAGAAAAACAACTATGAAAATAATGACGTCTCATTTTCGATAGTCTTCTGTAGCCAATAGGGTTTGTGTTGATGTGTGGGTTGAGAATTCGAATCGAGTGGAGGAGACGGAGGAATTATTTATGTAGGATTTGCTATGTGAGAGGGGAGTTTGATCATGAGAAAGAGAAGGTGATCTAGGGGAGAAGAGTGAGGGTTTCACGGGTAATTGTTTTGGGGAAATTTAAACTCTCCCAATTTAATTGGTTTAAGTGGGTCGAGTAGGTTCGGATAAGGGTGGGTTGGGTCAGGTTGGGTTTAAATTGGTTTTTTAGGTCAGGTTAGGGTTCTTAAAACTTACCTGGGCTGTAAATCGCGTAGGAGATGACTCGTCAAGCATTTCACAGTCTGTCAGCCTAAGTTGAATATGCTTTTTACACTGTACATCTTACTATGGAGCTAATAGCCCGTGAGTGTCTTAACGGATTCACTCCGTCAACCCTGTATTTTCATGATTCTTGAGTTTTGGTCCTGCACACTTAACACCCTATAAATACATCAACCAAATACTAAACTTACTATATTACATATTTTATACAAGACTTTGGGTTGCCTTCCAAATAGCGCCTAACTTAATGTCGCGGCACGACTCGGATACCTTGATTACTAAGAATTCATCAAGGTATATAAATTCTATTACCTTCACCTCCTCTAGGACTCCAATGTAGTGCTTCACCCTTTGGCCATTTACTTTGAATCACTTACCTTTTTAATTTTCTAGATCTAAAGCTCCAGATTGAATTACCTGTGAAACTTTAAATGATTCTGACAACTTGGACCTCAATTTACCTGAAATCAGCCGAAGCCTTAAGTTGAACAGTAGCACTAGGTCTCCATGACAAAAATTTCTTTCTCCATGTGCTTTTCATGGTACGCTTCATCATCTCTTTGTAGAGAGCACACCTCTCATAGGCTCTCAGTCGAAACTCATCCTCTCGTTTATCTGCTCCAACCTCATGTTAGCTGCCTCACTACAACTCAGATTTAGTTTCTTTAGCGCCCATAAGGCCTTATGCTCTAATTCTACAGGTAAATGGCATGCCTTTCAAAACATTAACTCGTATGGTGACATACCAATGGGTGTCTTGAAAGTTGTCCGGTATGCCCATAGCGCATCATCTAACTTTCTTGCCCAGTCAGTCTTGTTGGCATTTACAGTCTTTGCTAATATGGACTTTATTTCTCAATTTGACACCTCTACTTGCCCACTCGACTGCAGATGGTATAGGGTTGCCACTTTATGCTGCATCATGCAATATTTAGCAAGTAGTTTGCTAAATACTTTCTCACAGAAATGTGAACCTCCATCACTAATAATCTCCCTAGGTGTGCTAAACCTAAAGAAAATATTTTTCTTAAGAAACCAACAGCACCCTTACCATAATTAATATCTGTCAATGCAACTGCTTCTACCCATTTGGAGATGTAATCTACGGCTACCAAGATTTACTTCATCCCATAAGAACTCACAAACGGCCCCATAAAATTGATGTCCCATACGTCAAATAGCTCCATTTCCAGGATAGGAGTCATAGGCAATTCATGACGTCTAAATATGGCTCCTTGCCTTTGACATTTATCACAACCTTTCACCTGTTCAAATGCATCTTGATGAATAGTGGGCCAATAATAACCACTTTTTAACACCTTGTGAGCAGTGCAAGCTGCTACATGGTGCCCACCAACTGTTGAAGAGTGCCATGCTTCAAGAATGTTCAACATCTCAGCTTCAGGTACACAGTGCCTGATTACATTATCTGCACATACCCTGTACAAGTAGGTTCATCCCAAAAGTATTTGCCCACAACATGCAAGAATTTCTTTATTTGTTAAAAAGTCAGATTCTCAGGCATCAAATCACTAATAAGATAATTTGCAAAGTCAGCAAACCAAAGAATTAGATCAAGAGTAGCGAAACCTGCTCATCTGGGAATAAGTCATCAATATCAAGCTCAGTTTCCTCCTTCTTTTCTCCTTCTAATCGAGGCAATTGGTCTGCTACTTTGTTTTCACAACCCCTTCAGTCTTTAACCGCAAAGTCAAATTCCTGTAGCAAGAGTACCCATCTAATCAACCTTGGCTATTCATCTTTCTTTGCCATTAGATATCTCAATGCCGAGTGGTCGGTGTGCGTTATCACTTTTTTACCCAAAAGGTACACTCTGAACCTCTCAAAGGCACACCCGAATGCCAGGAACTCTTGTTCTATGACAGTATAATTCTTTTGAGCTCCATTTAATGCCTTACTTGCATAGTATATTGGGTGAAAGATCTTATTGCACTTCTGACCCAGCACAACCCCCAAAGAAACATCACTAGCATCATGCATTACCTCAAATGGCTCGGACCAATCTGGGGCGGTAATAATTAGAGGTGAAATTAACTTCTCTTTTAGGCATTCAAACACTTTCATACATGCCTCGTCAAATGTGAACTTTATCTCCTTCTTCAATAGCTTGCACAAAGGGCATGAAATCTTGGAGAAGTCCTTGATAAACCTCTGAGAGAAACCTGCATGCCACAAGAAACTATGGACTTCTTTCACATAAATAGGTGGGGGCGGCTTCTCAATGACTTAAATCTTTTCCCTTTCCACCTTAAAACCTTTCTCAGAAATCTTGTGGCCCAACACTATGCCTTCTTTTACCATGATATTGCACTTTTCCCTATTATGAACCATATTTGCCTCTTCTTATCTCTGTAGTGCCCCTGCTAAGTTTATCAAACAACCACCAAAAGTATCACCTACCACAGAGAAGTCATCCATAAATGCCTCCAAGGTATCTTCAACCATGTCTGAGAAGATGAACATCATGCACCCTTGGAATGTAGCTAGAGCATTACATAATCCAAATGGCATATGTTTGAATGCAAAGGTACCATATGGACATGTAAAAGTAGTTTTCTCCTAATCTTCAGGAGTAATAGAAATCTTGTTGTAACCAGAGTACCATCCAAGAAGAAATACCAGCCTCTTCTTACTAATCTGTCTAACATCTGGTCCATGAAAGGCATTGGAAAATGCTATTTGAAGGTCCATTTGTTCAACTTTCAGTAGTCCATGCAAACTCGCCAACATGTGCTTGGCCTTAGTAGGATCAACTCATTTTTAGCATTTGCTACCACCGTCATTCTGCTCTTCTTAGGTACAAATTACACTTGTTTAGCCCAATGAATATTAGAAATGGGATATACCACACCTGCATCCAACCAATTGATAATCTCCTTTTTCACCACCTCTTGTATAGGTGGGTTCAATCTCCTTTGGTGCTCTATGCTCGTGTTGCAGTCCTCCTCCAACTAGATTTTATGAGTACAAATACCAAGAGGTATGCCAATGATATCAGCAATTGTCCAACCAATTACCTTTTCAAACCTCTTTAGCCTTTTCACAAGTGCTTGAACTTGCTCATTAGTCAAATCTGCAGCCACAATAATAGGTGAAGTGTTACTTTCACCCAAAAACATACCTCAGATGGCCAAGCAATTCTTTTAACTCAAGTGTAGGTGGCTCCTCAATGGATGGCTTTGCTTGAGGAGTCGGCATATTTTTTAGATCAAGGTCAAACTTCTTAGGATCATAAGGATGTGATCCCATGCCCTGCGAAGCATTTACAGTCTCCGCATAGTCATCTATGAAAACTTCATCAAAATTCATAATTACCGCAGCTAATGTTGCAACTATGAACCTTTCCTCAATGGACACTTAAATGATTACATCATCAGCCACATCTATTGCTGCCACCACATTTATATCTTGTGGTTGTTTCATAGATTTGCACACCTTGAATTTCATCTTTTCATTGTTTAACATGAACTTGAACTCACCACTTTCCACATCAACTAATGCTCTACCTGTGGCCAAAAATGGCCTCGCCAAAATTATGGGAACTTTGAAATGAACATCACAATCTAAAATCACAAAATTGGCAAGGAAAATTAAACTCTCCACTTTCATCAGCACATCATAGAGAATACTCATGGGCCTTTTTACTGACCTATCAGCCACCATCAGTCTAATTGTTGTAGCTTTAGGAGCTCCCAAGCCCAATTTCGTGTATATTGCCAGAGGCATAAGGTTGATGCTGGCCTCTAAAATGCACAAAGCTTTAGCAAAATCAAATGCACCAATTGTGAAATGTGGTGAACGCACCTGGATATTCTTTCTTTTATACCAGAGACCTATTAGCGATAGCACTACAATGGTGCAAGTTATCTGCTGGCTCAAAACTTATTTCTCTCTTCTTTGTCACCAAATCCTTCGTGAACTAGGCATAACCTGGCATCTTCTCCAAAGCTTCTACCAATTAAATATTCACTGAAAGCTGACGAAGCACAAAAATAAACTTCAAAATCTTACCATCTTCAGCTTTCTTTTTAAGCCTTTGTGGAAATGGAAGTGATGGTCTGAGAATTGGTTGTAAAGGTTGTGATACCTTTACTGTAGGATCCTCACTTTTCCTTGTCCCTTCAACCACCTTTGGCCTAACCTCTATCTCTTTAGATGCTTCAGGCTCTACCAAACCTCTTTCATCTACATCATTTTCTGCTAGTTTATCACTATCAGCTTCAGTTTACCAAACTTCTTTAGGTTTTGTCTCAGATAGAACATAGCTAGTGGATCCACGTAAGCTACAGATTTATGGTCCTTACCTTGGAAAGTAGGATACCCCTTCTAGTGGTGTGGGGTAGACATCACTCCCCTTTTCGGCATAGAGCAGACACTGGATTCCATGTTATAGCTCACATGGTCTATGTCGGTTAAACGTAAAAATCACATAATAAATCACTAGGGTACTAGAAGTATCTTACAAGACTTATGATATGACTAGCTTGCATTGACAATGTTTATGCATTGAGTTTCTAACCCTTTTGTAACATGATTTAGTTGTTCATTGCATGTTCGTGATGATAGCTCCCTAACATGATTTTCTATATTAACTTATCCCACTGGCATGATTTATGTGTTTATATGCATTTGCTTCATACATAGTACATTCCATGTACTAATGCATACTTGGGCCTACCTTCTCTTATAATGTAGGGTCAGACAGTCATCCTTCACACTCTCGTGGTTAGCTGCTTTCAGAGTACGAGCTATCAGCCTTGGTGAGTCCTCATGCTTCGGGGAGTAAGAGACTATACTATTTTTTTCTTTACATTCAGTTTCAAATTTGCTTATGATGTACGGGTTACGTCCCGATCATTCTATTGTATGAGATGGCTTTTGAGACATAGTCAAGACTTCTTCTTGTAAATTCTTATTTTTATGAGATTGCCTATTATTTTCCTCCTTTTCATCTTTACCTTATATATATGTATGCTAAGTGGCTTGTGTGGGGTCTCTCGGGATCCTATATGCCATGTCACACCTAGGGGGTACTTTGGATCGTGACAAACTTGGTATTCAGAGCACAAGGTTTAGAAAGGTCCTAGGATGTCTCAAAGCCACGTCTAGTAGAGTCTTTTTCACAAGTGTGAAGCGCGCCATATATATGAATAAGAGGCTACTAGATGTTAGGAAATTCCACTTCTTTCATATTCTAGAATCATGCTTTAGAGTTTAACTCTATACGTTCCTCTCCTAATCCATGTCCTACGCTTTTCAAGATATGGCACCTAGAAGAGATTTTGTAAGGAGGAGCGCAAATGAGAATGTGCAGCAAGAGGCTAACCAAGTTCCGGCCGCTCCTTTGGCAGAAAGGATTACTAATGCGGATTTCCGAGCAGCTTTCCATGCATTGGCCAAATCCGTGACGGCCCAAGCAAATAGAGAAGTTGTGGTCCCCGTGAACCCATATGTGGGTACGGCAGCGACAAGGGTGAGAGATTTCATGAGGATGAACCCTCTGAAATTCCATGGCTCATAGGTGGAGGAGGATCCACAATAGTTCATTAAAGAGGTTTACAAGATTTTGATGATCATGGGAGTCACGCCGGAAGAGAAAGTAGAGTTGGCCGCTTACCAATTGAAGGGTGTGGCAAAAATGTGGTTTAACCAATGGAAAAGTGAGAGGGCTAGAGATGCGGGTCCTCTTGAATGGGAGAAATTTAAGGAAACGTTTCTTGATCGATTCTTTCCTCTTGAGATGAGAGAGGCTAAGGTCCCGAGTTAATTAACCTGAAGCTAGGTGGGATGAGTGTAAAAGAATATGCATTCAAGTTCACTCAATTGTCAAAACATGCACCTTCCTTGGTGGCTGATTCAAGGGCCAAAATGAGTAAGTTCGTGTCGGGGGTGTCCAACTTGGTGGTCAAGGAGTGTAGGACTGCCATACTTATTAAAGAAATGGATATTTCAAGGTTGATGGTACATGCACAACAAATCAAAGAAGAGAAGCTAGAGGAGAGGTCCAAAGTGGAAAAGAGGGCTAGGACCAGTGATGGTGACTTCTCAGACCAAAGGACCGGAGGACATGACCGTTCTAAGTTTCGGCAAAGGTTTCTGAACCAAGGGTCTTAAATGCTCCTATGCCTAAGTTTGACAAGAACAGGGTGTCTAACCCTAAGCCTCAAGGAGGCAATGGTGGTGGTGATAGAACTCTGATTCCCCCATGTCAAAGGAGTGGGAGGAAGCACAAGGGGAGATGCTTAGCCTAATCAGATGGTTGCTTTACTTGTGGCAAGATTGGTCACAAAATGAAGGATTGTCCAATGAATGTTACAAAGGGGAAAGATGGTAAACAAGGTGCTCCTAGTGGTTCGGGTTCTAGCGCTCCCAAGCAAAACAAATTTTATGCACTCCAAACTCGCCAAGAGCAAGAAGGTTCGCCTGATGTGGTTATGGGTATGTTGAAAGTCTTCCATCTTGATGTGTATGCTTTACTTGATCCAGGTGCTACTTTATCTTTTGTGACGCCATATGTGGCTATGAGATTTGTTATTGCCCCAGATGTGTTGATAGACCCCTTTTGTGTCTTTACTCCTATTGGTGATTCAGTTGTGGCTAAAAGAGTTTATAGGAAGTGTCCCATTTCCTTGTTTCATAAAGTCACCTATGTTGATCTCGTAGAGCTAGATATGATAGACTTTGATGTGATTCTTAGGATGGATTGACTTCATTCTTCTTACGCCTCGGTTGATTGTAGAACCTAAGTGGTGAAGTTTCAGTTTCCTAATGAGCCCATCCTCGAGTGGGAAGGGGGGGAACTCTATGCCTAAAGGCCAGTTTATTTCTTGTCTTCAAGCTAGAAAGATTATCTCCAAGGATTGAATTTATCATCTTATTCGGATTAGGGATATAGATTCTGAAACCCCTAGTCTTGATGTGTAAGTTTCTGGATGTGTTTCAGGATGATCTACTCGGTGTCCCTCCCGAAAGGGAGATAGACTTTTGTATTGACCTTCTCCCCGATACGTAACCCATCTTTATTCCTCCTTACCGTATGGCTCCAGCGGAACTTAAGGAATTGAAAGAGCAATTGAAGGATTTGTTGGATAAGGGTTTCATCCGGCTGAGTATTTCTCCATGTGGTGCTTCGGTGTTGTTTGTTCATAAGAAAGATGGCTCTCTCCGGATGTGTATTGATTACCTTCATATGAATAAGGTTACCACTAAGAATAAGTACCTGATTCCGAGGATAGATGATTTGTTTGACCAACTTCAAGGTGCTAGTTTCTTCTCTAAGATTGATCTCCCGTCGAGTTATCACCAATTGAGGGTGAGAGAATGTGATATTTCAAAGATGGCTTTCCAGATTAGGTATGGTCATTATGAGTTTTTGGTTATGTCGTTTGGATTGACTAAGGCTCCGACGGCCTTTATGGATTTGATAAATAGGGTGTTTAGACAATACCTTGATATGTTCGTGATTGTATTTATTGATGATATTTTGACTTACTCCTGAAGTGAGAAAGAGCATGCCGATCATTTGAGGATTATATTGCAAACTCTTAGGGATTGTGAGTTATATGCTAAATTCAATAAATGTGAGTTTTTGTTGAGATCCGTGGTTTTTCTTGGTCACATTGTGTCCGCTAAGGGTATTGAGGTAGATCCTAAGAAGATGGATGTGGTTAGAAATTGGCCTACACGTCTATCTCTTTCGGAAATTCACGGTTTTTTTGGACTGGCCGGATACTATAGGAGGTTTGTGGAAGGGTTTTCTTGTATTACCTCTCCATTGACCTCGTTGACTCAAAAGAAGACTAAGTTTGTATGGTCGGAGGCTTGTGAAAAGAGCTTTCAAGAATTGAAGGATAGGCTTACTTCCGCTCAAATATTGACATTGCCAGAAGGTTCCGATGGCTTTGTGGTTTATTGTGATGCTTCAAGGGTTGGCTTAGGGTGTGTTCTTATGTGAAATGGGAAGGTGATTGCTTATTCTTCAAGGCAACTTAAGGTTCATGAAAAGAATTACCCTACCCATGATTCAGAACTTGCAGCGGTTGTCTTTCCCCTAAAGATTTGGAGGCACTATTTGTATGGTGTCCATGTTGATGTATTTACTTACCACAAAAGTTTGCAATATGTTTTTTAGAAGAAGGATCTAAATCTTTGACAACGTAGATGGCTAGAGCTCTTAGAGTACTATGACATGAGTGTCCTCTACCATCTGGGAAAAGCTTACGTGGTGGTCAATCCCTTGAGTCGATTGTCGATGAATAGTGTTGCACATATAGAAGATGATAAGAAGGAATTGGTTTGGGTGTTCATAGACTAGCTTGGCTAGGTGTTTGGTAGGTTGACTCCGATGAGGGAGGTGTGATTGTCCAAAATGGGTTGGAATCGTCCTTTGTGGTGGACGTTAAGGCCAAGCAAGCACTTGATCCAATATTAGTTGAGTTGAAAGAGGCGGTTCTAAAGAAGGGCAATGAGGCTTTCTCCCAAAGGGGAGATGGTGTCCTTAGATATAAAGGCCATTTATGTGTGCCTAATGTGGATGACCTAAGAAGGAAAATTCTGGAAGAATCTCATGGTGCCCGATATTCTATTCATTCAGGAGCCACCAAGATGTACCGCGATTTGTGGGAAGTCTATTGGTGGAATGGAATGAAGAAAGATATTGCAGAATTTGTGGCAAAGTGCCCAAATTGTCAACAAGTTAAGGTTGAACATCATAGGCCGGGAGGCTTATCACAAGATATAGGTATTCCTACTTGGAAGTGGAAAGATGTTAATATGGACTTCATATTGGGTTTACCCCGTACTCACTAGCAATATGATTCTATATGGGTTATAGTAGACCGTATGACAAAGTCGGCTCACTTCATTCCTATCAAGGTGTCCTTTTCGGTGAAGGATTATGCTAAGTTATACATTAGGGAGATGGTTAGGTTGCATGGAGTGCCCCAATCCATTATCTCCGATACATGTACCCAATTCACTTCGAAATTTTTGAAGTCTTTCCAAAAGAGTCTTGGTACCAATGTTAAGCTTAGCATGACTTTTCATCCCCAAACTGATGGGCAGGCGGAGCGTACTATCCAAACCCTAGAGGATATGCTAAGAGCATGTGTGATTGATTTCAAGGGTAATTGGGATGATCATTTGCCTTTGATTGAGTTTGCCTACAATAATAGTTACCACGCAAGTATTGGTATGGCTCCATTTGAGGCTCTCTATGGTAGGAGATGTAGGTCTCCTATAGGATGGTTTGAGGTAGCTGAAATTGCTTTGATGGGTCCCAAATTAGTATATGAGGGTATGGAGAAAGTTTGGCTTATTCGAGAAAGATTGAAAGCAGCTCAAAGTCGACATTAGTCCTATGCCGATGTTAGGAGAAGGGATCTTGAGTTTGAGGTTGACGATTGGGTCTATTTGAAAATTTCGCCCATGAAGGGTGTCATGAGATTTGGTAAGAAAGGGAAGCTTAGTCCCCGGTTTATAGGCCCATACAAGATTTTGAGACGCATTGGCAAGGTTGCTTATGAGCTTGAGTTGCCCAATGAGTTAACCTCGGTTCATCCGGTTTTCCATGTGTCTCTTTTGAAGATGTGTGTTCGAGATCCGACATCAATAGTGCCTTTAGAAAGTCTTGGAATCAAAGAGAGTTTATCTTAGGACGAGGTTCCGGTTAAGATTGTAGAACGACAAGTCCAGAAGTTGAGAAACAAAGAAGTTGTTTTTGTTAAGGTATTGTGGAGGAATCAATAAGTTTAGGATGCTACATGGGAGGCCGAGGCCGACATGATGTCCCGTTATCCTCATCTCTTTCCTTCCGAGTCTTCTCTAGCTTGAGGTATCTAGTTCCTCATGGTTCATTCTTTTGGTCTCATGTGTTTTGGATGTTCCCATGGTTCCTCATTTATGCATGTTCATGAAGAGTCTAAATTTTTAAAAAAACGAGTTGACCTGATTGTTTTCTCTATGATTATGTGCATTTATCTAATTGTATTCTAGGTTAGGTTGTTAGTTCTTACTTCTTACCCTCCATATGATGTCTTTACTCTCATTCGAGGATGAATGTTCCCAAGGGGGAGATAATGTAATACCTCAAACTCGGAAGGGTGGGAAAATTTCAACTTTTCTGGGTTAGTGCTAGCAACGATGGAAACCTCCTACAGAGAGTTGGTTGACTTACGGCTCGTAGGTGGGAGCTGTAGGTGGCAGGCCTAAGTTTTCAAAATGACAAGTTTCAGAGCCTCAACGACGGCTTGCCAAGATGACTCGTTGCCCAGTGTACGAGCCATATATGGGTCTCGTAGGTCCCCTCCAGACTTAGTAAAATTCTTAATCCTTAAGTTAAGAACGGCGGTTGCCATGTACGGTCCGTCAATAGAACCACGAGCCGTACATGGTGACCCATCGTTGGGGGCCCAAGTTGGATAACTCTCTGAATCTAGCTACGGAGGAACAGGACGGACCATAGGTTGATTTACGGATCGTAAGTCCAACCTTAGATAGGGTCCGACAATTATTTTTCTACGGGTTTTAATGTCTTTTCCCAATTCTTTTAAATCTTTTAAATTACGACTTTGCCCCTAAATTTACCCAATATATAAGTCTTTTAACCCAAATTTCCCTTTATTATCCTCATTCTCAAATTCCCCAATTTCCCAAATATTTCTCTCTCTACAAAAGTTCTCTCAATTCTCAAGGAAGAAGAAGGGCTAGGATCCTCCATTGAAGATCATTGATTTCTAGCAAATTCTCGTGGGCTTTGTTGAGGTATGTTAGTATTCCGCATTTGGAACCCTCTCCTCCAATGGGTCCCTAGTTTTCTTCAATTTTCAAGGTTCAATTTCCCCAAATTGAGTTAGGGTGTTTGATAAAATCTTATGGGTTCTTCAATTATGATTCCAATTGTTGATTTTATGATTAGTAGTGCACGATCTAGCGTGATAAAGTAACTTAGTGCACGATTTAGCATGATTTATATGATTTGATGTAGAAATTGTATAAACCCATGCATGAGCCACGATTCCTAATTATGAATTTATGATGAAGTATGATCCATGCATTTACGAACTTATGTAATTGATGAAAATATGCATGATTCTAGTTTATTGTATGATTCTAAGATGAATTGACATGTACCCATACTAGATCATGATTTATGAACACATGAGTAGCTTGCATAAGAGATGCATGTATATGAATAGCTATCATAAAAGATGTATGTTTCATGAGAATTATGCTTATAATTGCTAGGGTGCATATAGATGATGGCATCCATGAGTTGTGAAAAGGTTTTCTTCACAATAAGATAAGAATATGAATGTGAAAGGTTTTCTCACATAAATTAGGGTTCATATGGTTGAAAGGCTTTCTCACCTATGAATCAATTAGGAGCTATTATGATGACGTAAGCTTGGGCAAGCCCATGGTAGTTGAAACGTCTTGATATGATCTTAGCTTTGATTTGGCAACCCTAGATGTACCTCTTCCTTGGTTAAAATATGAATAAGCTTAATTGACTATTCCTTGGGATTTTAATTAGCACCGAGCGAGCTTTGGGGATAAAGGTTTCCGTTTAGCATCCGTGGACCTTTAGTAGCAATCCCTAAGTCCCATAACTACGTGCCTCGTAGGTTTTGTCTCAAATAGACACATAGCTAGTGGATCCACGTAAGCTACAAGTTTATGGTCCTTTCCTTGGCAAGTATGACAACCCTTCTAGTGGTGTGGGGTAGACATCACTCCCCTTTTTGGTGTGGGCAGACACTGGATTCCATGTTATAGCTCACATGGTCTATGTCGATTAAACGTAAAAATCCCATAACAAAGAACTAGGGTACTAGAAGTATCTCACAAGACTTATGATATGACTAGCTTGAATTGGCCATGTTTATGCATTGAGTTTCTAACCCTTTGCAAACATGATTTAGTTGGTCATTGCATGTTCATGATGATAGCTCCCTAGCATGATTTCCTACATGAACGCATCCCACTAGCATGATTTATGTGATTATATGCATTTGCTTCATACATAGTACATTCCATGTACTAATGCATACTTGTGCCTACATTCTCTTATAATGTAGGGTCAGATAGTCATCCTTCACACTCTTGTGGTTAGTTGCTTTCAGAGTTTGAGCTATCAGCCTTGGTGAGTCCTCATGCATCAGGGACTAAGAGACTTTATTGTTTTTTTTCTTTACCTTCAGTTTCAGACTTGCATATGATGTACGGGTTACGTCTCGATCATTCTATTGTATGAGATGGCTTTTGAGACATACTCAAGACTTCTGCTTGTAAACTCTTACTTTTATGAGATGGCCAATTATTTTACTCATTTTCGTCTTTACCTCATGTATATGTATGCTAAGGGGTTTGTGTGGGATCTCTCGGGATCCTATACGCCATGTCATACCTATGGGGTACTTTGGGTCATGAAAAACCCGTACCCTATCCAAACAAAGACAAGACAAAAAGTAAAATTGGGAAATAAGACTAAGAGTGAAATAAAACACACTTGACTTAATTTATAACTATATTCCCTGGCAGCGGTGCCAAAATTTGATACGTCTAAATTTAAACTTCAATTAAGTAGCATTTACACAATCATGCTCAATCCAGAAAAAAAGGAAACCATAACCTACAAGAAAGCTAATCACGCGCGCTCCAAGTCACTCTACCGGAGCTTTTCCCTTCCGTATGGCCTCAAACTGCTTCCACGCTATCAAAAATAGAATCACAGTGTCAATACGATCATTTAGACACAAATCATCAAATTCGGAGATAGACCAATTTCAGAGTCAAAATAAGGAACGTGGGACCTACTCTGAATTTTCCAGAATTGACTCCGTGAAGAGGTCCCAAATCCTCCCCAGAACCTGTAATCCAAAATGGGACACTAATCGAGGCTCGGATCAGCTCAAAACAGCTAACACAAGAGAGTACGAAACTTTGCACAATTAGGCCAAGAAAGTAACTTACACCTCGAATTCATGACAATCAAAGAGTACCCAATGCTAATAAATAAAATACCCACGAAGCCAATGAGATTCTAAATGCCTAGGACTTCGAATCACCGAAAACTGACACTCGAGGAGGGAGATATGATTTTTGGAAGCTTAATTTCAAATGAACCTCGACCTCCACTTATATACTCTGAACCCCGCTGTTCTCTGCAAACGCGGTAAAAGCTCCGCGAACACGGAGAGAAACCAAATACAGCTCTTCGAACGAGGAGAGCAAGAACTCCACACTCACACAGACCACCGCGAACGTGGCCCCAGGCCCCCGAATGCGGATAACAAGGACACCCCATAAACCACAGACCTCCACGAACGTGGAGCAGCTCACGCGAACGTGGAGCAGCTCACGTGAACGCGGAGCACAGGAACTTAGACCTCCGTGAACGCAGAGATCCCACGCGAATGAGGAGCACCGGCCCCCAGACCTCCGCGAACGCGGACTAAACTCCCTCACTCCTCAGCGAACGCAGAGCCTTTCCTGCGAACGTGGAGAGAGAGGATGTCTGCATTTTTTACGGCTGCATCAGCTGAATTTTTACAACTCTAAAACTCCGATGGGGTGCTCGGGATTCGTTCGGAACCCCTTGCATGCAAACGAAATATGCTACCTGCTCGAATTCGACGTTTTGGACTCAATGTTGTAGTTGACATTTAAATACGAGGTCGTTACGATAAAACGTGGGTCCCAGACCCAACATGCCATTTTAGCGAATTCCTACCGAAAGACTCAGATTTTGATCAGAAGTTCGCGAAGGATAATCCTAGACCAAACTCGGCATCCCAGAAAAAACTGCGCTGTCAGAATTTTCATCCAAGCGCGTTTACCAAGAATGGTTACCAAAGTCAACTTACGCCAAATTTCTAAGGCTAAAGAGCTAACTGGCCCCAGAATCACACCGAAAACCCCGAGACTCTGGCAAACCATACTTCTAGCCTAATTTTACCACTCCAAAGCAGATGGAACCGCCAAAATTTCCATCTGAGGTCGTTTACCTGAAGTTATGATCGAAATCAACTTTTCAAGGTTAAAAAGCTCCAAAACAGAAAAATAGGCAAAAATACCAAACGAACGACCAGGCGACCGAACAGACAGTGCCAGCAAGTCATAAATGACTTGGGGTCGCTACAGGAACGCTCTAAATGACAGAAAGGAGGCATTAACACTGAAATGACCTAGAGGGTCGTTACAATATCCACTACTAAAAGGACTTTCGTCCTCGAAACTAAAAGTCAAGAAGTACATGAGGGCTCAAATAAGCTAGGGTACTGCTCTTGCATCTCCCACTCGGTCTCACAGGTAGCGTGCTCAACTAGACGATGCCTCCAACGGACCTTAATTACAGGAATGGCTCGACCTCAGCTGCCTCACATCTCTGGCAAAAATAGCAACCGGCTCCTCAATATAGGTCAGGCACCCATCCAACTCAACTGCATCAAACTGGAGCACATGAGACTCTAGTGGAACATACCGGCGCAACATCGAAACATGGAAAACTTGATGAATAACTAAGAAAGTTGGAGGTAAAGCTAACTCATAAGCCACCTCACTAACTGCCCTCAAAATATCGAAAAACCCAATATACCTTGGGCTAAGCTTGCCCCGCCTCCCAAATCTCATCACGCCCTTCATGGGCGATACTCGGAGGAACACTCTATCACCAACGGCAAATCTCAATTGTCGACGGCTGCGGTCTACATAACTCCGCTGTCTACTCTGAGCCGTCCTGAGCCTATCCTGAATCGACCTCACATGCTCTAAGGACTCCTGAAACAAATCCGTACCACGCGGCCTAGGCTCCGTAGACTCAAACCAACCAACTGGAGTGCGACAACACCTACCATATAAGGCCTCAAATAGGGCTATCTGAATGCTGGAATGGTAGCTGTTATTGTACGCAAACTCTGCCAAATGCAAGAACTGATCCCACTGACCTCTAAAATCCATAACACAGGCCCACAACATATCCTCAAGAACCTGAATAGTATGCTCCGACTGGCCATCTATCTACGGATGAAAAGTTGTGCTAAGATCGACACGGGTGCCCAACTCCTCCTGAAATACTCTCAAGAAGCTAGAAGTGAACTGTGGACCCCGGTCGAAGATGATAGGCACACCATGAAGACAAACTACCTCCCGAATGTAGATATGAGCTAACCTCTCAGCATTGAAGGAAGAATGAACAACAAGGAAGTGTGCTGACTTGGTCAATCGATCCACGATGACCCAAATGCTGTCAACACCTGTAGAAGTCCGTGGCAACCCAAGAACGAAGTCCATGGTGCTACGCTCCCACTTCCACAACTATGGGTAACCTCTGCAACTCTCCACCAGGCCCCAAATGTTCGGCCTTCACCTGCTGGCAACATAAGCAACGGGACACATAGTCTGAGATGTCCCTCCTCATATCGCTCCACTAGTAGTGCTGCCTCAAATCACGATACAGCCTAGCTGTGCCTGGATGAATAGAATACCTTGAATCATGGGCCTCGCTAAATATCAGCTGAATCAAATCACAAACTCTCGGAACACACAAACGGCCAGCGAACCTCAAAACCCCATCTGAATCTAAGGAAACCTGCCCGACATCACCCGCCAAAACTCTATCACTGAGTGCCACCAACGCCTGATCCTCAAACTGAAAGCTACGAACCTGATCAAGTAGAGATGACGGAACCCCCACATAAGCTAACACTCGGCTGGAATCTAAAACTTCAAGCCTGATCATTTGATTGGCTAAAGACGAGATGTCAAAAGCCAAGGGTCGCTCCGAAATAGAAAGGAAGGCTAGACTACCCATACTCACTGCCCTCCGACTCAAGGCGTTCGCGACTACATTCGCCTTGCCCGGGTGGTAGAGAATAGAGAGATCATAGTCCTGTAGGAGCTCAATCCAATGGCGCTGCCTCGAATTAAGGTTCCTCTGGCTCATAGTGAAGTTAAGGCTCAGATGGTCGGTATAAATCTCACAAAGAACTCCATAAAGGTAATGCCTCCAGATCTTAAGCGTGAAAACTACCGCTGCCAATCCGATGAAGCTTCGAACCTCAGTCACAAAAGTGGGCCTAGCCCAACCACGAATAGCCTCAATCTTCGCCGGATCCATCATAATGCAATCCTTGAACACCACGTGCCCCAAGAATGCTATGGACTCAAGCCAAAACTCACACTTTGAGAAATTGCCATACAGCCAATGATTTCTCAAAGTCTGGAGCACTATACTCAGATGCTGCTCATGCTCACAATGGCTTCGTGCGCATACCAAGATGTCATCAATGAAGACTATGAAGAAGGATTCCAAATACGGCCTGAATACATGAGTCATCAAATCTATAAAGTGGGCAGGGGCATTAGTCAACCCAAAAGACATCACCAGGAACTCATAATGGCCGTAATGAAGCCTAAATGTTGTCTTAAGGATGTCCGCTGCTCTCACCCTCAACTGATGGTAGCCAGATCTCAAGTCAATCTCTTAAAACACTGCGGCACCCTGAAGCTGGTCGAACAAATCATCAATACGAGTAATAGGATAACGGTTCCTCACTGTCACATCATTCAACTGCCTATAGTCAATACACATCTGCATGGTGCCATCCTTCTTATGTACAAACAAGACTAGGGAACTCCAAGGTGACACACTAGGCTGAATGAACCCCTTACCCAAGAGGTCCTGAAACTGAAAATTGAGCTCCATGAGCTCTGCAGGTGTCATACGATACGAAGGAATAGAAATAGAATGAGTACCCTGCTCCAAGTCTATCGCAAAGTCAATATCTCGCTCTGGGGTAGGCCAGGAAGGTGTGCAGGAAAAACACATTTGTGAACTCTCGGACAATAGGCACTGAATCAACTGTAGATCCCTCCCGACTAACATCTCTAACCTATGCCAAATAAGCCAAACATTCCCTATCCACCGGCCTCTAGGCCTGAACACAATAAATCTCCCCGACTGGTGTGCAATCGCGAGAGCCCTGCCACACAACCAGTGGAATATCAGGCATGACCAAAGTAACGGTCTTGGCATAGAAATCCAAGACGGCCCAGTGAGGAGCTAGCCAATCCATGTCCAAAATCACATCAAAATCAACCATAAAAAGCACAATAAGATTGACCAGAGTCTCCTGCCCTTGAATAGCAACCACACAGGATCCACAAACTCGATCCACTACAAAAGATTCCCTACTAGGGTAGAAACACGCAAAGGGACAAATAAGGGCTCAAGACTCACGCCCAATCGAGGCACACAACAATCTGACACATATGAATAAGTAGAACCAGGATAAAATAATGCTGAAGTGGACTAATAGCATAAAAGAACCGTACATGTGATCACCGCATCCGACGCCTCGGCCTCTACTCTAGCTGGAGCTGCATAGAAATGGCTCTGGGTGCGTCTACCTTGAGCATCCACTCTACCGCCTATCCTGCCTCTTCGAGGACCTCCTCAAGCACCCTGCTACTGACCTCCTCTACTAGCTAGTGGTGCTACCGCTGAAACCAGTCTCGCCGCCTGAGGAGCTGGTAAAGCAGAACAAGAAACAGGGAACTCCCTGGCCCAATGACCAAGCTCCCCACAAGTGAAGCAACCCCGCAACGATCTGCTCACCGCTGAAGGCCGGCCACCCCGACCCGATGCACCTAACTAGAAACAACCTCAACCCTGACTCTTGCCGGCACTATGCCCACTCTGATGGTGTTGGTCACCCTCTGAGATCTGTAACGCTACTTGACATAGGCAACCGGGCTGACCTACCTGGAAGCTCTGATAAACTTGGTCCTAAGTAACTCTAGGCCTGGATGGGGCCCACTAGCTCTACCATCCTTATGACCCTCTTGCTGCTGTCCCCTTGGGACTCGCGATGAGTTATTGCTGCATACCCCCGATAGCAGCTAAGATCTGGGCAAGCATGCCCTGAAGATCAGGAGTGACAGCTGGTACGGGCGGTGGCAAGGCTGGTTCCAACTCCACCGGTTGAGAAGGAATCTGATCTACCCGAGGCTCCATCTCTGGAGTCCTCACTCAAACGTGGCCTGGTGCCGCAGCACCCCTTCGACCTCGGGGTCGACCTCTACTACGTGAGTGAGCCATCCTCTAACAAAATGGGACAAGTTAGATTTCATGAAACCAATCAGACACAACGCACAGACATGAATCAAAACAAGAAGACATCCTAAGGACACTCTGTAGCTTCTCGAACAAAAGTCACAGATTTCTCCACTTCGATCCTCAGAACTCTACTAGATGCTAGTTTTGTACAAGTGAGACCAACGCATCTAGGGCTCTGATACCAACTTGTCAAAACCTGATTTCTCAAATCATGATGGCGCCTATCAACCCACCAGTAGGCTAGCCAAAACCCTATCCCGGAACTTAGCAGTAATTGGACTAAGGGTGGAAACAAATCCTCAACCAAGCGGAAGCAACAAATAAAACACATAAGAAGGCGGAAGCGAAACCAAACTATATATACAAGACACCTCCCAGAACCTGGAAGTCACAAGTATAGAAATACTAACAAGAGTCCAAGTCCCAAAAGTGGACCGCGAAAACAAACTGTCTCAAAAACAAAAGGCAAGTCAAAATATAACTACAGAAGGAGACAGGTAATCCCAAAACGCCATGTTAGTCTCCTGAACTGATAGCGGCAGGCTCGATCTCAATGCTGATAACTGGTGCTCAGACCTACATTACGAAAAGAAATGCAGAGTGTACCATGAGTACCAAAAGAACAGGTACCCAGTAGGCATCATAGGCCAACTGAGCAAGAAAGGTAAAAATAGGCAGACAAGATAAAATCAGCAAAAATAGAGGTCAACAAAAATAGGAACAGAGAAAGCGGAAAGTAAACAAAGAACAACTAAGCTAAACCCAGTGGAGCCCCCCATAAGACCCGCTAGGCACACTTGTGCGCAACTTTAAATAAAATCCGAATGGACCCCCATAATGTAATACCCCAAGCTTTCAAAACATTTTAAATGCAGAACTCACCTGAAGACAGTAATCTATGGAGGCCACCTACGGGCCGTAGGTGAGGACCATCAATGGCACTGTGAACTTTGAGGATTTTCAAGTTTCTGAACTTGACCTACGGAATAGCAAGACGGTTCGTAGTACAATTGACGGGCCGTAGATGGGTTTCGTAGATGCCTTCCAGACATAGCCAAATTTTTAGCTCAAAATGTACTTTCTGAATCAATTGACGGAAGAGTAGGACAGTCCGTCAATTGATGTACGGACCATAGATCTTATCCATCGATTGGCCCCGACAATGTTTTATTAAGGGCTTTTTGGTCTTTTCCCTAATTATTTACCTATTAAGCTAAGTCAGTTATACCCTTAATATATGACTTTTAAATACTTTCTAAGCCTAATTTATTTCATTCTAACTCATTCCTAAACTCTCCTCTCAAATATTTCTCTCTCTAAAAGAAACTCTCTCAACTCTCAAGAAAGAAGAAGAAGAAGAAGAAGCTAAGTCCTCCATTGAAGGTCACCCAATTTCCTCCAATTTCTAGTGGGCTTTGCTAAGGTATGATGGTATTGACCAATGGAGTTGCTTCCTCCATTTGGCCCTCCCTTTTCTTCATGAATTTCAAGGTTCAATTCCTTTCAAGTAAACTTGGGTTTGATCAATTGTTGTGGGTTCTTCTAGTATGAGTTCATTTACTGATTTAATGATTTGTTGTGCACGATCTAGCATGGGTAAAGTAATTTAGTGCATGATCTAGCGTGACTTACATGTCTAATTGTAAAGATTGCATGAACCCCCATGATCCCAAGAATATTCTCCTCAATTTGATAATCTATGCTTTGATTGTTGGGTTGAGCTATGATTTAATGAAGTTTATGAATTCTCTATGAGATCAAGCATGAATTATGAATGAATGGAGGATAATCTTATGAATTTAGCATGATCAAGTCATAATCATGATTTTCCTCTATTATGTGAGTTTCTTCAAGTATGGGTAAATTGTCAAAATTATGGTTTTCTAAGCATGAGCTTGCATTGAATTGCATGATATGAGTTGAACTTGCATGAACCCATATGAACTCTATGAACTATGAAATATGAGCATGATGAATTCTTTGAAAGTAAAGTACCAAAGTTATGACATGATGATACTATGGTTGAGTAGTGAAAGGTTTTCTCACGTAATTCTTCCACTATGATAAAAGAAGAACAAAGAGGCGATTACCCATATTATTAAGGAGCTATTCTAATGACGTAAGATTTGACAAAGTCCATGGAAGATGAAACGTCTATCAGCATAATTTTAGCTTAAATTGGTAACCCTAGTAGTACCTTTTCATGTTTAATGATATAATATGTTAATGACTAATCCGTGGGAATTATGCTTAACACCGAGTGGATATTGAGATGGAAGCCCTCCCGTTAGTAGAGGTCGGGTCTTCTAGTTAAAGCTCTCCCATTAGTAGAGGCCGAGTTTTCAAGATGGAGCTCTTCCGTTAGTTGAGGCCGAGTCTCCTAAAGCAATCTCTATCCCATAAACTATGTTGCCACCATAGGATATTGTCTTTAAGTAAACAGTAGGTAGTTGATCCACATAAGATAAGAAGTTCATGGTCTTACCTTGGCAAGTAGGACACCTCTTTTCGGTGTGGGGTAGACACCGGATTCCATGTTGATAGCTCACATGGTCTTGCATGTCGGTTAAGGCTATTCCACACAAGTTAATGAACAAGTGTTCTCATGATGAAGTAATGAAAAGAAAGAAAGATGATATAGCTTGCTTTGGCCTTGATATATGCTTTATGTTTCATGTTTCTCATGTTTACCATTTTTTTAGCTTGACCATTGCATGTCATGATATGTCTCTATCTCTAGCACGATTTATGTGTTTATGTGCATTGCTATCATACTTAGTACTTAATTGTACTAACGCATACTTTTGCCTACATTAACTTCTTTTGTGTAGGACGTGGCGATTTACCTTCCACTCGTGGCTAGAGCTTGAATAGAGAGTTGATAGAAGACTTGGTGAGTCCTCATCCATTCGAGGACATAGCCTAGCTCATATTTATTTTTCATATATTTCCTTTCTGTTTTGGATTGTATTGGGTTACGTACTAACTTTACTTTCTATGATAGATTGGCTTTGAGACATGAGATGTAGACTTCCACTGTTTCTTTTAAAAGCTTTGATATGAAATTTTCTTTCGAACTTTTATTCTCTATTATCTTGTATGTAATGTATGCTAAGGGCTTGTATGAGGCCTCTCGGGGTCTTGTATGCCATGTCACATCTCGAGGGGTACCTTGGGTTGTGACAAACTTGGTATTCAGAGCGCAAGGTTTTAGAAAGATCCTAGGATGTCTCATAAACCGCGTCAAGTAGAGTCTTGTTCGTGAGTGTGAAGCGCACCACATTTATGAATGAGAGGCTATAAGACATTTAAGAAATTCCACTTCTTTCATTACTCTTAAGTCGTGCCTAAGACTTTAACTCTATATATCTGTCTCCTAATCCCTATCCTACGCGTTTAGGGATATGGTAACCCGAAGAGCTTATGCTAGAAGAAACATTGGAGAGAATGTGGAACAAGAAGCTCCTCCTCAAGCTCCTTAAGTTCCGGCTGACCCTTTGGTGGAACAAGTGACTAATGCGGAGTTTAGGGCTGCTTTCCAAGTGTTGGCTCAAGCCGTGAGGGCCCAAGCCAATAAAGAGGTGGTGGCTCCCATGAACCCAAATGTGTGTACGGCTGCGTCAAGAGTGAGGGACTTTACTAGAATGAATCCTCCAGAATTTCATGGCTCTGAGGTTGAGGAAGATCCTCAAGAGTTCATCGATGAAGTGTACAAGGTGTTGATGATCATGGATGTGACGCCGGAATAAAAGGCTGAGTTGGCTGCTTATCAACTCAAGGGTGTTGCCTAAATTTTGTTCAATCAATGGAAGAGTGAGAGGGCGGTTAATGAGGGTCCTCTTGATTGGGAGAAATTCAAAGTTTCTTTCCTTGGTAGGTTCTTTCCCCTTGAAATGAGGGAAGCAAAGGTTCTTGAGTTTATCAACCTTCGACAAGGAAATATGAGTGTGAAAGAGTATGCTTTGAAGTTCACACAATTGTCCCGATATGCTCCTTCCATCGTTGCCGATCCAAGGGCAAGAATGAGCAAATTTGTGTGAGGAGTGTCTGATATGTTGGTGAAAGAGTGCCGCACTACCATGCTTGTGTATGACATGGATATTTCTCGCCTCATGGTTTATGCCGAACAAATTGAAGAAAAAAATCTTAAGGAAAGGGCTAGGACCGGAGATGGTAACTTTTTGCATGCAAGGTCCGATGGACATGGTTGTCCTAGATTTTGACAAAGGTTCTCCGGCCAAGGCTCATCCAATGCTCTTACGAAGTCCAACAATGATAGGGTGTCTACCCCAAGTCTCAAAGAGGGTATAATGATAGTTCTTTATTGGCTCCTTGTGCCAAGTATAGGAAAAAGCATGAGGGTAGATGTCTAGGCGGTACGGATGGTTGTTATAATTGTGGAAAGAGTGGTCACAAGATGAGGGATTGTCCATCTCTCACGGCCAAGGGAAGAGAGAATAAGCAAGCTCCACCTAAAGGATCGGGTTCGAATGCTCAGAAGTAAAATCAATTTTACGCACTTCAGGCTCGTCATGAGCAAGAAAGCTCTCCCAATGTGGTTACCGATATGTTAAGAGTTTTCCATTTTGATGTTTATGCTTTGCTTGATCCCGGTGCTACCGTGTCTTTTGTGACGCCATATGTGGCTATGAGGTTTGATGTTGTTACGGATGTGTTGCTAGATCCTTTTCGTGTCTCTACTCCGATTGGAGAATCTATCATGGCTAAGAGAGCTTTTAGAGATTGTCCCGTCTCCTTATCCCATAGAGTCAATCATGTTGATCTTGTAGAGCTTGCTATGCTAGATTTTGATGTTATTCTTGGGATGGATTTGTTGCATGCTTGTTATGCCTCGATTGATTGTAGGACCCGAATGGTCAAGTTTAAGTTCCCTAATGAGACTATCCTAGAGTGAAAGGGGAAAATTCTATGTTTCGAGGTCAATTTGTTTCTTATCTAAAGGCTAGAAAGATGATCTCTAAGGGGTGCATTTATCATCTTGTTAGGGTGAGGTATATAGATTCCGAGACCCCTACTCTTGAGTCGGTCCCCGTTGTTAATGAGTTTTCAGAAGTGGTTCCCGATGACTTGTCCGGTATTCCTCCCAAAAGGGAAATAGACTTCGGTATTGACCTTCTCCCAGATACGCAGCCTATTTCTATTCCTCCTTATAGAATGGCTCCGACGAAACTTAAGGAACTAAAAGAGCAGTTGAAAGACTTGTTGGATAAGGGTTTCATCCGGCCAAATATTTCTCCGTGGGGTGATCCGGTCTTGTTTGTAAGGAATAAAGATGGTTCACTTCGTATGTGCATCGACTATCGCCAATTGAACAAGGTTACCATTAAGAATAAGTATCCTTTACCAAGGATAGATGACTTGTTTGATCAACTTCAAGGGGCTAGTTATTTCTCTAAGATCGACCTTTGTTCGGGCTTTCACCAATTAAGGGTGAAAGAAGATGATATTCTGAAAATGGCTTTTCGGACTAGGTATGGTTACTACGAGTTCTTGGAGATGTCGTTTGGGTTGACAAATGCTCCGGCCACATTTATGGACTTGATGAATAGAGTGTTTAAGCAATACCTTGACATGTTTGTGATTGTTTTTATTAACGACATTTTGATTTACTCAAAGAATGAGGGTGAACATGTTAATCATTTGAGGATTATGTTGCAAGTCCTCAAGGACCGACAACTCTTTGCGAAGTTTAGTAAACGTGAATTTTGGTTAAGGTCCGTGGCTTTTCTTGGTCACATTTTTTCCGGTAAGGGCATTGAGGTAGATCCTAAGAAGACGGAAGCGGTTAAGAATTGGCCTATACCTTTATCACCTTTGGATATCCGTAGTTTCTTGGGCTTAGCCGGTTATTATAGTAGGTTTGTTGAAGGGTTTTCATCTATTGCTTCTCCATTGATAGCTTTGACTCAAAAGAAGGTTAAATTCGTATGGTCCGAGGCATGTGAGAAGTGTTTTCAAGAGTTGAAGGATCCACTTACTTCAACTCCGATATTTACTCTACCAGAAGGATCCGATAGTTTTGTGGTTTATTGTGATGCCTCGAGAATTGGGCTAGGATGTTTTCTTATGCAAAACGGGAAAGTCATTGCTTATGCTTCAAAGCAACTTAAGGTGCACGAAAAGAACTATCCTACTCATGACTTGGAATTAGCGGCAGTTGTGTTTGCTTAGAAAATATTGTGACATTATTTGTATGGGGAACATGTAGATGTCCTCACCGACCATAAGAGTTTGAAATATGTGTTTAAACAAAAGGATTTGAATCTCCACCAAAGAAGGTGGCTCGAGTTGTTAAAATACTATGATATGAGTGTTCTCTATCACCCCGGTAAGGCTAACGTGGTGGCGGATGCTCTTAGTCGATTATCGATGGGTAGTTTTGTTCATGTTGAGGATTGTAAGAAAGAGTTGGTTCGCGATGTCCATAGATTTGATAGATTGGGTGGTAGATTGGTTGATTCTACTAAAGGTGGTGTTACGGTTCACAAGAGTTCAAAATCCTCTTTTGTGCATGATGTAAAAGCTAAGCAAGGTCTGGATCCTAACTTGGTTGAACTAAAGGAAGCAGTACTCAAGAAGTCCATGGAGGTTTTCTCCCAAGGGGGAGATGGTGTGCTTCAATATCAAGGTCGTTTGTTTGTTCCCAATGAAGAGTGTTTAAGAGAGAAAATTTTATCAAAAGCCCATAGTTCTCGATACTCCATCCACCCAGGAGCTACCAAAATGTACCGTGATTTGCGGGAAATTTATTGGTGGAACGAAGTGAAGAAAGATATTGCAGTGTTTGTGGCTAAGTGCCCTAATTGTAAACAAGTGAAAGTTGAGCATCAAAGGCCAGGAGGTTTGACCCAAGGTATTAGTATTCCTACATGGAAGTGGAAAGATGTGAATATGGATTTTATTGTGGGTTTGCCTTGTTCGAGGCGACAATACAATTCTATTTGGGTTGTTGTTGATAGAATGACGAAGTCAGCCCATTTCATTCCCGTCAAAACTTCTTATTTGGTGGAGGATTATTCTAAGTTGTATTTGAGGGAGATGGTTCGGCTGCATGGAGTGCCTTTATCCATCATCTCCGATCGTGGTGCATAATTTACTTCTAAATCTTGGTACTCGTGTTAAGCTTAGTATGGTCTTTCATTTCCAAACTGATGGGCAAGCGGAGCGTACTATTCAAACTTTGGAAGATATGTTGAGAGCTTGTGTAATTGATTTCAAGGGTACTTGGGATGATCACTTGCCTTTAATTGAGTTTGCTTATAATAATAGCTACCTTTCTAGTATTGGTATGGCTCCATTTGAGGCTCTCTATGGTAGGAGGTGTAGATCTCCTATAGGTTGGTTTGAAGTAGGTGAAGTTGCTTTGATAAGCCCGGAGTTGGTGCATGAGGCTATGGAGAAAGTTTTACTAATTAAGGAAAGGTTGAAAACTGCTTAAAGTCGACAAAAGTCCTATGCCGATGTTAGAAGAAAAGAATTAGAGTTCGATGTTGATGATTGGGTTTACTTGAAAATCTCACTCATGAAGGGTGCAATGAGATTTGCAAAGAAAGAGAGGCTTAGTCCCCGTTATGTAGGCCCCTATCAGATTTTGAGACGTGTTGGTAAGGTCTCTTATGAGCTTGACTTGCCTAATGGTTTGGCATCAGTGCATCCGGTTTTCCATGTTTCATTGTTGATAAAGTGTGTTGGTGATCCGACCTCTATAGTGCCATTAAAGAATCTTGGCATAAAGGATAGTCTTTCTTATGAATAAGTTTCGGTTGTGATTTTAGACCGATAAGTCCGGAAATTAAGAAATAAAAAAGTTGCTTCTGTGAAAGTTCTATGGAGAAATCAACTAGTTGAGGGTGCTACTTGAGAGGCCGAGGCCGATATGATGTCCCGATATCATCATCTCTTTCCTTCCGATCCTACTCTAGCTTGAGGTATCTTGATCCTCATGGTTCATTCTTTTGGTCTTATGTGTCATAGTTGATTTCCATGATTCCTTGATTATGCATGTTCATGAAGAGTCTTATATGATTATGTGCATTTGAGTATGAGTTGCATAAAATCTTCATGATATGATGTGTTGATCATGCTTTAGCTTGGAGTTGATATTTCCATCTCGGATATGTGCACTTATGTGATTGCATGCTAGGTTGGGTTGTTAATCCATGTCTATTACCCTTCTCATGATGTCTTGATTCTCAATCGAGGAAAAATGTTCCCAAGGGGGAGATATTGTAATACCCCAAGCTTTCAAAGAATTTTAAATGCAGAACTCACCTGAAGACAGTGTGACCTACGGAGGCCACCTACGGGTCGTAGGTGGGGACCGTCAATGGCATTGTGAACTTTCACGATTTCCAAGTTTCTGAACCTTGACGTACGGAATAGCAGGACAGTTCGTAGTTCAGTTGACGGGCCGTAGATGGGTTCTGTAGATGCCTTCCGGACTTAGCCAAATTTTAAGCTCAAAATGAACTTTCTGAATCAATTGACGGAAGAGCAGGACGGTCCGTCAATTGATGTACGGACCGTAGATCCTGTCCGTCGATTGACCCCAACAGTTTTTAATTAAGGGTTTTTTTTTCTTTTCCCTAATTGTTTACCTATTAAGCTAAGTACGTTATACCCCTAATCTAAACTCTCAAGGAAGAAGAAGAAGAAGCTAAGTCCTCCATTGAAGGTCACCCAATTTCCTCCAATATGTAGTGGGCTTTGCTAAGGTATGATGGTCTTGACCAATGGAGTTGCTTCCTCCATTGGGCCCTCCCTTTTCTTCATGAATTTCAAGGTTCAATTCCCTTCAAGTAAACTGGGGTTTGATCAATTGTTGTGGGTTCTTCTAGTATGAGTTCATTTACTGATTTAATGCTTTGTAGTGCACGATCTAGCGTGGGTAAAGTAATTTAGTGCACGATCTAGCGTGAATTACATGTCTAATTGTAAAGATTGCATGAACCCCCATGATCCCAAGCTAATTCTACCCAATTTGATAATCTATGCTTTGATTGTTGGGTTGAGCTATGATTTAATGAAGTTTATGAATTCTCTATGAGATCAAGCATGAATTATGAATGAATTGAGGATAATCTTATGAATTTAGCATGATCAAGTCAAAAGCATGATTTTCCTCTATTATGTGAGTTTCTTCAAGTATGGATAAATTGTCCTAATTATGGCTTTCTAAGCATGAGTTTGCATTGAATTGCATGATACGAATTGAACTTGCATGAACCCATACGAACTCTATGAACTATGAAATATGAGCATGATGAATTAAGGGTGCTTTGAGAGTAAAGTACCAAAGTTATGACATGATGATGCTATGGTTGAGTAGTGAAAGGTTTTCTCACGTAATTCTCCCACTATGATAAAAGAAGAACAAAGAGGGGATTACCAATGTTCTTAACGAGCTATTCTAATGACGTAAGCTTGGACAAGGTCCATGGAAGATTAAACGTCTATAAGCATGATTTTAGCTTGAATTGGTAACCCTAGTTGTACCTTTTCATGTTTAATAATATAAATATGTTAATGACTAATCCGTGGGAATTATGCTTAGCACCGAGTGGATATTGAGATGGAAGCCCTCCCATTAGTAGAGGTTGGGTCTTCTAGGGAAAGCTCTCCCGTTAGTAGAGGTCGGGTTTTCAAGATGGAGCTCTTCCGTTAGTTGAGGCCGATTCTCCTAAAGCAATCTCTATCCCATAAACTATGTTCCCACCATAGGATATTGTCTTTAATTAAATAGTAGCTAGTTGATCCACATAAGCTAAGAAGTTCATGGTCTTACCTTGGCAAGTAGGACACCTATTTTCGGTGTGAGGTAGACACCGGATTCCATGTTGACAGCTCACATGGTCTTACATGTCGATTAAGGCTATTCCCCACAAGTTAATGAACAAGTGTTCTCATGATGAAGTAAAGAAAAGAAAGAAAGATAATTTAGCTTGCTTTGGCCTTGATATATGCTTTATGTTTCATGTTTCTCATGTTTACCATGTTTTTAGCTTTGCCATTGCATGTCATGATTATGTCTCTATCTCTAGCACGATTTATGTGTTTATGTGCATTGCTATCATACTTAGTACTTAATTGTGCTAACGCATACTTTTGCCTACATTAACTTCTTTGATGTTGGACGTGGCGATTAACATTCCACTCGTGGCTAGAGCTTGAATAGAGAGTTCATAGAAGACTTGGTGAGTCCTCATGCATCCGAGGACATAGCCTAGCTCTTATATCTTTTTCATGTATTTCCTTTCAGTTTTGGATTGTATTGGGTTACGTCCCAACTTTACTTTCTATGATAGATTGGCTTTGAGACATGAGATGTAGACTTTCGCTGTTTCTTTTAAAAGCTTTGTTATGAAATTCTCTTTCAAACTTTTATTCTCTATTATCTTGTATGTAATGTATGCTAAGGGCTTGTATGAGGCCTCTCGATGTCTTGTACGCCATGTCACATCTAGGGGTACCTTGGGTCGTGACATATAAGCTTGACAGGTACACAAGAGCTACACTACAGAAACGAAGGAAAACACAACTCCGGAAGCCCTAACACCCATAGGTCCCAAACCCGAAAAGATAACACTAGAGCCCCGCCTAATCATCAGTCACGAGCTGGAAATACTGGACTCTAATCGGGTAACGTCATCCTCGAGCTGGAACAATACCTGGGCCCAGCCGAATCATTAGTCACGAGCTAGACATACTAGACTCGAACCGGGTAACGTCAGCCTCGGACCAAAAATCATATCTGTCGATCAACAGCCTGGCACTGGAAATATCGGCTCCAACCGTGTAACGTCAGCTACGAGCTGGGACTAGTACCTTGCGCTCAACGGTCTCACCCTGGAAATAATAGGGTGCAATCGTGTAACGTCAGCTATGGATCGAAACTTACAGCCTACCCCCGATAGCCTAGCGCTGGAAATAGTAGAAGCTAATCGAATAATGTCAGTTGCGTACTGGAGCTAACAACCTTGAACCAGAAAAGCCACAACAAAACAAAAAATACGACGCAAGACTAAACACAACGGGCTGCCACTACCACGAGGATATCAACGAAGGCTCCCAGCCTCGCACAATCCAACCGACAACCGACACAACAACGCTAAATTTTCCGGCAGCATACTAGAATCACACAAGTAAGAGAGAAAGAATCGAAAGGACCGGAAGCCACGAGAACGCCTTAACTAAGGCTTAACTATAAGACCCAAGTCTGCTATACTAGTCTACATGGAATTAGTCGATCCGAAATTACGTCGGATACATACGCAAGTCAACAAGTGCATATGACTAAGGCAATACCATCCTAGCCTATTCTAAGGCTGAAAAACACAAGCAATCCACACAACGGAAGCAAATAACCAAAACCCATGCATGCAACAACAAATAACCACCCAACAGATAAATCACAACAAAAATACCAACAATCCAAGTTAACAACCCAACCTAAACATGATAGTAGCTCCGAACAGCCCACAAATCACTCTAAATGAAGAAAAACGGAGAACAAAAAGAACATACAAGCTACCCAACCCCAGATTCACACAAGTCGGCAAGCATTTACAGAATCATGCTCAATCCAGAAAGAAAATAAGTCGTAAACTACCAGAAAGCTAATCATGCACGCTCCAAGTCACTCTGTCAAAGCATTTCCCTTCTGTACGACCTCAGACTGCTGCCACGCTATCAAAAATAGAATCACAGCGTCAATATGGTCATTTAGACACTAAAATCATCAAATTCAGACACAAACTAATTTCATAGTTAAAATCTAGAACGTGGGACTCACTCCAGATTTTCTGGAATTGACTCCGTGAAGAGGTCCCAAATCATCTCTCAAACCTGTAGTCCAAAATGGGACACTAATCGGGACTCGAATTAGCTCCAAACATCTAACATGAGAAAGTACAAAACTTTACATAATTAGACAAAGAAAGCAACTTACGCCTCAAACTCACGACAATCGAGGAGTACCCAGCACTAATCTACAAAAAACCCATGAAGCCAACGAGATTCTGAACGCCTGGGACTTTGAATCACCGAAAACTGACAACTGAGGAGGGAGATATGATTTTTGAAAGCTTAATTCCAAATGAGCCTCGACCTCCACTTATATGCTGCTGAACTTCGCTCTTCTATGCGAACGCACCAAAAGCTCCGCGAACGCAGAGAGAAACAAATCACAGCACTGGGAACGTGGCCCAAGCTCACAAACGCAGAGAACAAGAACTCCACACTCACACAGACCTCCACGAACGTGGCCCCAGGCCCGCGAATGCGGATAACAAGGACACACCACAGACCTCTGGAAACGCGGAACAGCTCACGCGAACGTGGAGCATAGGGTCTCAGACCTCCGCAAACGCAGAGATCCCACGTGAACGCGGAGCATCCTCACCCAGACCTCTGTGAATGTGGAGTAGAGTCCCTCACTCTTTCGCGAACGCGGAGAAATGGGATGTCTGCATTTTTGACATCTTCATCAGTTGAGTTTTGGCAACTCTAAAACTCCGACGGAGTGTGTCACGACCCAAGGTACCCCCTAGATGTGACCTGGCGTACAAGACCCTGAGAGGCCTCATACAAGCCCTTAGCATACATTACATACAAGATAATAGAGAATAAAAGTTCGAAAGAGAATTTTATATCAAAACTTTTAAAAGAAACAGCAGAAGTCTACATCTCATGTCTCAAAGTCAATCTAATATAAAGAACAAGGTTTGGGACATAACCCAATACAATCAAAAACTGAAAGGAAATACATGAAAAAGAAAGAAGAGCTAGGCTATGTCCTCGGATGGATGAGGACTCACCAAGTCTTCTATCAACTCTCTAACGAAGCTCTAGCCACGACTGGAAGGCGAATCACCATGTCCTACACAAAAGAAGTTAATGTAGGCAAAAGTATGAATTAGCACAATTAAGTACTAAGTATGATAGCAATGCACATAAACACATAAATCATGCTAGAGAGAGAGACATAATCATGACATGCAATGGCCAAGCTAAAAACATGATAAACATGACAAACATGAAACATAAAGCATATATCAAGGCCAAAGCAAGCTAAATAATATTTCTTTCTTATCTTTACTTCATCATGAGAACACTTGTTCATTAACTTGTGGGGAAAAGCCTTAACTGACATATAAGACCATGTGAGCTATCAACATGGAATCCGGTGTCTACCCCACACCGAAAAGAGGTGTCCCACTTGCCAAGGTAAGACCATGAACTTATTAGCTTATGTGGATCCACTAGATAGTGTCTATCATAGACCATCACCCTATGGTGGCACATAGGTTATGGGACATGGGTAATCACGACTTGTCCACTCGGTACTAAGCATACTTCCCACGGATTAATAATAGTTTATTTTATCATAGGTAGACATGGGTAATCGCCTCTTGTCATTGGTAGACTTGGAAAATCGCCGCTTTGTCTACATTAGGGTACATGGGTAATTTCCTCTTGTCCCTTAATTCATTGCAATAGCTCCTTAAGAAGAGAAGTAATCCCCTCTTGTTCATCTATTAGTCATGTTGGGAGAATTACGTGAGAAAACCTTTCACCACTCAACCATAACATCATCGAATCATAACTTTGGTATCTTACTCTCAAAGCACCCCTTAACTCATTACCAACTTCATATGGGACATGCGTAAGTTCATTAGCTTTATCTTTACTTAGTTCATCATGCTCATAGTTCATAGATGATAGAGTTCATATGGGTTCATGTAAGTTCAACTCATATCATGCAAATTAATGCAAGTTCATGCTTAGAAAGCCATAATTAGGACAATTTACCCATACTTGAAGGAATTCACATAATAGAGGAAAATCATGCTTTTAACTTGATCATGCTAAATTCATATGATTATCCTCAATTCAATCATAATTCATGCTTGATTTCATATAGAATTCATAAACTTCATCAAATCACAGCTCAACCCAACAATCAATGCATAGATTATCAATTTGGGGAGAATTAGCTTGGGATCATGGGGGTTCATGCAATCTTCACATCAAATCATGTAATTTACGCTAATTCATGCACTAAGTTACTTTATCACGCTAGATCGTGATCTAGGAATCATAAAATCAACAATTGAAATCATATTTGAAGAACCCACAATGATTGATCAAAACCCTAACTCTATTGGGTTAGAGTAAGCCTTTGAAAATCATGAAGAAGAGGAAGGGCCCATTGGAGGAAAGAACTCCTAATGGTGAAACTATCATACCTCAAAGAAATCCACAAGAAATATGGTGAAGATTGAAGGTCTTCAATGGAGGATTCAAGCTTTCTTCTTCTTCCTTGAGAGTTGAGAGAGTTTCTTTTAGAGAGAGAAGTATTTGAGAGGAGAGTTTAGGAATGAGTTAGAATGAAAGAAATTAGGCTTAAAAAGTATTTATAGGTCTTAGATTAAGGGTATAACCGACTTAGCTTAATAGGTAAACAATTAGGGAAAATACCAAAAAGCCCTTAATTAAAAACTGTCGGGGCCAATCGATCGACAAGATCTACGGTTCGTACATCAATTGACGGACCGTCCTTCTCTTCCGTCAATTGATTCAGAAAGTTCATTTTGGGCTGAAAATTTTGCTACGTCTTGATGGCATCTACGGAACCCATCTACGGCTTGTCAACTCAACTACAAACCGTCCTGCTATTCCGTAGGTCAAAGTTCATAAATTTGGAAATCCTGAAAGTTCACAATACCATTGACGGTCCCCACCTATGGCCTGTCAATCCATCTACAGCCCGTAGGTGGCCTCCGTAGGTCACTTTCTTCAGGTGAGTTCTGCATTTAAAATTCTTTGAAAGCTTGGGGTATTACAATATCTCCCCCTTGGGAACATTCGTTCTCGAATGAGAATCAAAACATCTTGATAAAGTTAATAGACACGGACTAACAACCCAACCTAGCATGCAATCACATAAGTGCACATATCCTAGGAGTAAACATCAACTCCAAGCTAAAGCATGATCAACACATCATATCATGAAGACTTTATGCAACTCATACTCAAATGCACATAATCATATAAGACTCTTTCATGAACATGCATAATCAAGGAATCATGGAAATCAACTATGACACATGAGACCAAAAGAATGAACCATGAGGATCAAGATACCTCAAGCTAGAGTAGGATCGGAAGGAAAGAGATGACGATATCGGGACATCATATTGGCCTCGGCCTCCCAAGTAGCACCCTCAACCAATTGATTCCTCTATAGAACTTTCACGGAAGCAACTTCTTTATTTCTTAACTTCCGGACTTGCCAGTCTAAAATCTCAACCGGAACTTCTTCATAGGAAAGACTATCCTTTCTGCCAAGATTCTCTAATGGCACAATAGAGGTCGGATCACCAACACACTTCTTCAACAATGAGACATGGAAAACCGGATGCACTGATGCCAAATCATTAGGCAAGTCAAGCTCATAAACAACCTCACCAACACTTCTCAAAATCTGATATGGGCCTACATAACGGGGACTAAGCTTCCCTTTCTTCCCAAATCTCATTACACCCTTCATGGGTGAGATTTTAAAGTAAACCCAATCATCAACATCGAATTCTAATTCTCTTCTTCTAACATCGGCATAGGACTTTGGTCGACTTTGGGCAGTTTTCAACCTTTCCCTAATAAGTCTAACTTTCTCCATAGCCTCATGCACCAACTCCGGGCCTATCAAAGCAACTTCACCAACTTTAAACCAACCTATAGGAGATTTACACCTCCTACAATAGAGATCCTGAAATGGAGCCATACCAATGCTAGAATGGTAGCTATTATTATAAGCAAACTCTATCAAAGGCAAATGATCATCCCAAGTACCCTTGAAATCAATTACACATGCTCTTAACATATTCTCCAAGGTCTGAATAGTACATTCTGCTTGCCCATAGGTTTGGGGATGAAAGGCTGTCCTAAGCTAAACACGAGTACCAAGACCTTTTTGGAATGACTTCCAAAATTGAGAAGTAAATTGTGCACCACGATCGGAGATGATGGATAAAGGCACTCCATGATGCCTAACCATCTCCCTGAATTAAAACTTAGCATAATCCTCTGCCGAATATGAAGTCTAGACAGGAATGAAATGGGCCGACTTCATCATTCTATCAACAACAATTCAAATCGAATCGTATTGTCGTCTCGTGCGAGGAAGACCCACAATAAAACCCATATTCACATCTTCCCACTTTCAAGTAGGAATACTAATATTTTAGGTCAAACCTCCCGGCCTTTGATGCTCAACTTTCACTTGTTTACAATTAGGGCACTTAGCCAAAAACTCTGCAATATCTTTCTTCATTCCGTTCCACCAATAAATTTCTAGCAAATCACGATACATTTTGGTAGCTCCTGGGTGGATGGAATATCGAGAACTATGGGCTTCCGATAAAATTTTCTCTCTTAAACCCTCTACATTGGGAACACAAAAATGACCTTCATTTCGAAGCACACCATCTCCCTCTTGGGAGAAAACCTCTATGGAATTCTTGAGTACCGCTTCCTTTAGTTCAACCAAGTTAGGATCAAGATCTTGTTTAGCTTTCACATCTTGCACAAAAGAGGATTCGGAACTATTATGAACTGTAACACCACCCTTAGTAGAATCAACCAATCTAACACCCAATCAAGCCAATCTAAGGACCTCGCGAACCAACTCTTTCTTACAATCTTCAACATGAGCAGCACTACCCATAGATAATCAACTAAGAGCATCCGCCACTACGTTAGCCTTACCGGGGTAATAGAGAACACTCGTATCATAGTCTTTTAACAACTCGAGCCACCTTCTTTGGCGGAGATTCAAATCTTTCTATTTAAACACATATTGCAAACTCTTATGGTCGGTGAAGACATTTACATGTACCCCATACAAATAATGTCGCCATATTTTCAAAGCAAACGCAACCGCCGCTAATTCCAAGTCATGAGTAGGATAGTTCTTTTCGTGCACCTTAAGTTGCCTTGAGGCATAAGCAATGTCTTTCTTGTTTTTCATAAGAACACATCCTAGCCCAATTCTTGAGGCATCACAATAAACCACAAAACCATCGGATACTTCCGGTAGAGTCAATATCGGAGCCGAAGTCAGTCGATCTTTTAATTCTTGGAAACTCTTCTCACATGCCTCAGACCATACGAACTTAACCTTCTTTTGAGTCAAAGCCGTCAATGGAGAAGCAATAGATGAAAAGCCTTCAACAAATGTCCTATAATAACCGGCTAAGACCAAGAAGCTACGGATATCCGAAGGTGATAGAGGTCTAGGCCAATTCTTAACCGCATCTGTCTTCTTAGGATCTATCTCTATGCCCTTACCGGAAACAATGTGACCAAGAAAAGCCACGGACCTTAACCAAAACTCACATTTACTAAATTTTGCAAAGAGTTGTTGGTCCTTCAGGACTTGTAACACAATCTTCAAATGATTAACATGTTCACCTTCATTCTTTGAGTTGATCAAAATATCGTCAATAAACACAATCACAAACATGTCAAGGTATTTCTTAAAAACTCTATTCATAAAGTCCATAAATGCGGCCGGAGCATTTGTCAACCCAAACGACATCACCAAGAACTCGTAGTAACCATACCTAGTCCGGAAAGCCGTTTTCGGAATATCATCTTCCTTCACCCTTAGTTGGTGATATCCTGAACGAAGATTGATCTTAGAGAAATAACTAGCCCCTTGAAGTTGGTCAAACAATTCATCTATCCTTGGTAGAGGATATTTATTCTTAATGGTAACCTTGTTCAATTGGCGATAGTCGATACACATATGGAGTGAACCGTCTTTCTTTCTTACAAACAAGACCGGAGCACCCCATGGAGAAATACTTGGCTAGATGAAACCCTTGTCCAAAAAGTCTTTCAACTGCTCTTTTAGTTCTTTAAGTTCCGCCGGAGGAGGAATAGAAATAGGTTGCGTATCTGGGAGAAGGTCAATACCGAAATCTATTTCCCTTTCGGGAGGAATATCGGGCAAGTCATCGGGAAAAACTTCTGGAAACTCATTAACAACGGGGACCGACTCAAGAGTAGGGGTCTCAGAATCTATATTCCTCACCCTAACAAGATGGTAAATGCACCCCTTAGAGATCATCTTTCTAGCATTTAGATAAGAAACAAATTGACCTCGAAACATAGAATTTCCCCCCTTCCACTCTAGGATAGGCTCATTTGGGAACTGAAATTTGATCATTCGGGTCCTACAATCAATAGAGGCATAACAGGCATGCAACCAATCCATCCCACGAATAACATCAAAATCTGGCATATCAAGCTCTACAAGATCAGCATGAGTGACTCTATGGGATAAGGAAGCGGGAAAATCTCTATAAACTCTCTTGGCCATGATAGATTCTCCAATCAAAGTAGAGACACGAAAAGGATCTAGCAACACATCCAGAAAAACATCAAACTTCATATCCACATATGGCGTCACAAAAGACAAGGTAGCACTAGGATCAAGCAAAGCATAAACATCAAAAATGGAAAACTCTTAACATACCGGTAACCACATTGGGAGAGCTCTCTTGCTCATGACGATCCTGAAGTGCATAAAATCAGTTTTGCTAAGGGGCAATCCCTTATCTTGTGATCCGTCTTACCACAACCAAAGCATGCATTAGAACTGGCTAGACATTTTCCCTCATGCTTTCTCCCACACTTAGGACAAGTAGACAATGAAGAACCACCACCATTTTCTCCCTGAGGCTTAGGGTTAGACACCATATCTTTGTTGAACTTAGGAGTAACATTGGATGAGCCTTGGCTGGAGAACCTTTGTCAAAATCTAGGACGATCATGTCCATCAAACCTTGCATGCAAAAAGTTACCATCTCCGTTCCTAGCCCTCTTGGTCTCTCTAGACCTTTCTTTAAGCTTTTCTTTCTCAATTTGTTAAGCATACACCATGAGACTAGAAATTTCCATATCATTAACAAGCATAGCGGTGCGGCATTCTTTAACTAACATTTCGGACACCCCCGAAACAAACTTACTCATTCTTGCCCTTGGATCGGCAACGATGGAAGGAGCATATCAGGACAATTGTGTGAACTTCAAATCATTCTCTTTCATACTCATATTTCCTTGTCAAAGATTGATGAACTCAAGCACCTTTGCCTCCCTCATTTCAAGGGGAAAGACCCTATCAAGGAAAGCAACCTTGAATTTCTCCCAATCAAAAGGACCCTCATTAACCACCCTCTCACTCTTCCATTGATTAAGCCAAATTTGGGCAACACCCTTGAGTTGATAAGCGTCCAACTCTGCTTTTTCTTTCAGCGTCACACCCATGATTATCAACACCTTGTATACTTCATGAAATTCTGGAGGATTCATCCTCATAAAGTCCTTCACTCTTGATGCTGCCGTACCCAAATTTGGGTTCACGGGAACCACCACCTCTCTATTGGCTTGAGCTATCATGGCTTGAGCCAACACTTGGAAAGTACCCTAAACTCCGCATTAGTCACTTGTTCTGCCAAAGTGTCAGCCGGAACATGAGGAGCTTGAGGAGGAGCTTCTTGTTCCACATTTTCTTCCATGTTTCTTCTAACATAAGCTCTTCAGGTTTCCATATCCTGAAACGCGTAGGATAGGGATTAGGAGAGAGACTTATAGAGTTAAACTCTATGGCACGACTTAAGAGTAATGAAAGAAGTGGAATTTCTTAAACATCTAATAGCCTCTCGTTCATAAATGTGGCACGCTTCACACTCATGAACAAGACTCTACTTGACGCGGCTTATGAGACATCCTAGGATCTTTCTAAAACATGGCTTTGATACAAAGTTTGTCACGACCCAAGGTACCCCCTAGATGTGACATGGCGTACAAGACCCCGAGAGACCTCATACAAGCCCTTAGCATACATTACATACAAGATAATAGAGAATAAAAGTTTGAAAGAGAATTTCATATCAAAGCTTTTAAAAGAAACAGCGGAAGTCTACATCTCATGTCTCAAAGCTAATCTAATATAAAGAACAAGGTTTGGGACGTAACCCAATGCAATCCAAACATGAAAGGAAATACATGAAAAATAAATAAGAGCTAAGCTATGTCCTCGGATGGATGAGGACTCACCAAGTCTTCTATCAATTCTCTAATCAATCTCAAGCCACGAGTGGAAGGTGAATCGCCACGTCCTACACCAAAGAAGTTAATGTAGGCAAAAGTATGCGTTAGCACAATTAAGTACTAAGTATTACAGCAATGCATATAAACACATAAATCATACTAGAGAGAGAGACATAATCATGACATGCAATGGCCAAGCTAAAAACATGAGAAACATGAAACATAAAGCATATATCATGGCCAAAGTAAGCTAAATCATCTTTCTTTCTTTTCTTTACTTCATCATGAGAACACTTGTTCATTAACTTGTGGGGAAAAGCCTTAACTGACATATAAGACCATGTGAGCAATCAACATGGAATCCGGTGTCTACCCCAAACCATAAAGAGGTGTCCTACTTGCCAAGGTAAGACCATCAACTTCTTAGCTTATGTGGATCCACTAGCTAGTGTCTATCATAGACCATCACCCTATGGTGGCACATAGGTTATGGGACATGGGTAATCGCCACTTGTCCACTCGGTACGAAGCATACTTCCCACTGATTAATCATAGTTCATTTTAGCTTAGGTAGACATGGGTAATCGCCTCTTGTCAACATTAGTCATAAGCTCATTATTGGTAGACTTAGGTAATCGTTGCTTTGTCTACATTAGGGTACATGGGTAATCACCTCTTGTCCCTTCATTCATTACAATAGCTCCTTAAGAACATAGGTAATCACCTCTTGTTCATCTATTAGTCATGTTGGGGGAATTACGTGAGAAAACCTTTCACCACTCAACCATAACATCATCGAATCATAACTTTGGTACCTTACTCTCAAGGCACCCCTTAACTATTATCAACTTCATATGAGATATGCGTAAGTTCATTAGCTTTATGTTTACTTAGTTCATCATTCTCATAGTTTATAGATCATAGAGTTCATATGGGTTCATGCAAGTTCAACTCATATCATGCAAGTTCATGCTTAGAAAGCCATAATTAGGACAATTTACCCATACTTGAAGGAATTCACATAATAGAGGAAAATCATGATTTTGACTTGATCATGCTAAATTCATAAGATTGTCCTCAATTCATTCATAATTCATGCTTGATTTCATAAAGAATTCATATACTTCGTAAAATCATAGCTCAACCCAACAATCAAAGCATAGATTATCAAATTGGGAAGAATTAGCTTGGGATCATGAGGGTTCATGCAATCTTAACATAAAATCATGTAATTCACGCTAATTCATGCACTAAGTTACTTTATCACGCTAGATCGTGCACTAGGAATCATAAAATCAACAATTGAAATCATAATTGAAGAACCCACAAAGATTGATCAAAACCCTAATTCAATTGGAATAGAGTAAACCTTTGAAAATCAAGAAGAAGAGGAAGGGCCCATTGGAGGAAATGACTCTTAATGGTGAAACTATCATACCTCAAAGAAATCCACAAGAAGTTTGGTGAAGATTGAAGGTCTTCAATGGAGGATTCAAGCTTTCTTCTTTTTCCTTGAGTGTTGTGAGAGTTTCTTTTAGAGAGAGAAATATTTGAGAGGAGAGTTTAGGGATGAGTTAGAATGAAAGAAATTAGGTTAAGAAAGTATTTATAGGTCTTAGATTAAGGGTATAACTGACTTAGCTTAATAGGTAAACAATTAGGGAAAATACCAAAAAGTTCTTAATTAAAAACAGTCGGGGCCAATCGACGGACAGGATCTACGGTTCGTACATCAATTGACGGACCATCCTGCTCTTCTGTCAATTGATTCAGAAAGTTCATTTTGGGCTGAAAATTTGGCTAAGTCTGGAAGGCATCTACGGAACCCATCTACAGCCCGTCAACTGAACTTCGAACCATCCTGCTATTCCGTAGGTAAAAGTTTAGAAACTTGGAAATCCTGAAAGTTCACAGTGCCATTGACGATTCCCACCTACGGCCCGTAGGTGGCCTCCATAGGTCACTGTCTTCAAGTGAGTTCTACATTTACAATTCTTTGAAAGATTGGGGTATTATAGGGTGCTCGAGATTCGTTCAGAACCCCGTGCATGCAAACAAAATATTCTACCCCCTCGAATTCGACTTTCCAGACTCAATGGCGCAGTTAAAATTTCCATACGAGGTCGTTTCAACAAAAAGTCTGTCCCACACCCAACGGGCCATTTTAGCCAATTCCTACCGAAGGCCTCAGATTTTGATCGGAAGCTCCCAGAAGTTCTCGAAGGGTCATCCTACACCAAACTCGGCATCCCGGAACTAATCGCGCTGTCAAAATTTTCATCCAAGTGCGTTTACCAAGAATGTTGACCAAAGTAAACTTTAAGCTAAATTTCGAAGGCTAAAGAGCTAACTGGCCCCAGAATCACACCGAAAACCCCAGGACTCGGGCAAACCATGCTTCTAGCCTAATTTGGCTGCTCCGAAGCTGATGGAACCGTTAAAATTCCCATCTGAGGTCGTTTACCTAAAGTTGTGACCGAAATCAACTTTTCAAAGTTTAAAAGCTCCAAAACATGAAAACAGGCAAAAAAACCAAACGAACGACCAAGCGACCGAACAGACAGTGCCAGCAAGTCATAAATGTATTGGGGTCGCTACAGGAATGTTCTAAAAGACATAAATAGGCATTAACATAGAAATGACCTAGACGGTCATTACATAAACTATAAAAATTAGAATGTTTCTTACTTAAGATTGTGCAAATATCCTTAGTAAAAGCATAAGATGTGCCGTCAAATGGTGGCACATCTGTAACAAATCAAGTATCGCTATTACCTAGCTTAGTTCCTACACACAAAAAGGGTGCAACAAGTGTAGAATGAGTAAGAGAAACATTGTACTCAGCAAGCTTTAATTTCTAACCCTCCTTAGAAGTGATAGCGAGGTATATTTTAAAAGTTTTTTTTTCAAAAGTATGATTATATCATAAAATAAATCACCTCAACATGAATATTAAAACATATACTTTTCCAAAACATTCACTTACACAACTAATGATATCACAAGATGTCTCAAATGTATCGAGTCAAATAATTTTCACAATCATCTCAATAATTCAATAAAAAATTACATGAAATGTAATGCAATGCAATGCACTGGCCAAAAACTGGTAGACACCCACTTCCTCTGTCGAATAGTCAGGACCATGGGGAAATCATGAGGTCCATATACTTGTCGAAACCATTTTCTATCGGCATGATAATGCTCATTGGAACCATTCCCTATCGGCACAATACCACTTGCCAGAATCATTTCCCATCGGCACAATACTACTCGGCAAAACTATTTTCCATCAGCTTTGCATGACGTAACTTCGGAACCATTTCCCATCGGCATAATACATATACAAATCTCATTAATAACTCAATGGAAAATATCAACCAATAATTATCATGCAACAATAAGAGTGGTATGAATATGTTTGAACAAATGCATAATATGGGTTCAAAAATCGACCCTACAACTAAGGATCCTCAATTACAATCAAGTTTACACAATTCACAAGTCTCAACGATTCAATCATATCACTTATAGGACATTATCAACCAATTATTAATTTAATGTAAATTTTCCCATATTATAACACTGGTATATAAATGCTCGTTATCTCATTTATACGGAACCCTCTTATTACTCTTTACTTGCCTCAAACTGAAGTTCAAGTGTAAAATTGTGAACTTTCTCTTCTGTAACGCTTCCGAACGGTCAAAATATATTCAAATATGTAGTCCTCATAAAATACAAATCTAATGACACCCATATAGCTATATTTAGTTTTGGCCAAAAAATCAGGTCAAAAAGTCATCCAAAGCCACCAAATTCAACTCTGAAATTTTCTTTCAGATTATGTTCACTCATGACAGAACAAACTTGCATGCCAAATTTTAGCTAAAACGGATTGTTATTCGACCCCCAAATGAAGATTTTGTTCTAAGAACCCTAGGCCTATATTTTCTTGATTAAATATTATTTCTCCATGTTTCTACCCTAAAAATCTATTCAGAATCACATACAAATCTCATAGAAAAGACGAGAATAATTACCTTGATGCATTGGAATGAAATTCCTATTTTCCTCTTCTCTTTTTCCTTAACATTTCTCGCTTTGTTTTCTTTTCTTGAACTGCATAATTTTATTTTCTATTTCTGCGTGTGCACTGTAGCGTACAACAACAACCCATACTCAACCCATTTTTCTTTTTCTTTTTTTCTCCATTGGGCATTGTAGCCCTTTTTGATTCCTTTTTCTTTTTCAATTGGGCAGTTGCCCTTTTTACCTTCCTTATTTTTAATTTATTTAATTAATTGGGCACTTTGCCTTCTTTTTTTACCATTATTATTAGCAACAAAATAATCCTTTATTTAATCTGAAAATTATGTTACTCATTCTCACAAGTCATAAATTATTTATAAAAGTTACTAAAAGGGTTAATATCATAAAAATGGTTTAAATTCATAAACAACTAAGATAGTTGTTACATCATCCACCACTAAAGCACACGTTCGTCCTCGAACGTAAAGAGAAAGAAAGTACATGGAGTATTGAATAGTTGAGAATATCTGCTCTGTACGTTGACTCAACCTTCCAACTGGATTTCTAACCTGCCTATCCATAATAACTCTAGGAACTTCCCTAAATACAAAAAAATTTGTCGAACTCTAGTGAGTCATATTAAGTTACACAACAACAATTAAGACAATACTTCTTCAACATCAAAACATGGAAATTCAGATGAACACCTGATATGTATAGTGACATATCCAACTCAGAAGTCATTTCTCCAAAATGTAGAAGCACCTCAAACGGATCAATGAATCTAGGGTTGAGTTTTTCCTTCTTCCCAAACATCATAAAATCCTTCATGGGCGATACTTTCAACAAAACCTTCTCTCCAATCATAAACTTTAGATCACAAATCTTTCGGTCTTCATAAGTTTTTTTATCCTGGGTTGTGAGAAGTCTATCTTTAATTAACTTGATCTTATCTAACAAATTTCTCAAAAGATCCACGCCCTAAGGTCTAATCACGAATGCGTCAAATCAATAAACTAGAGAACAACATTTTCTATCATACAAAGCCTCAAAGGGAACCATATGGATGCTGAAATGGTAAATGTTTTTATAAGTAAACTCCACTAATGATAAAAAATGATCCCACCGACCACCAAAATCAATCACGCAATCTACAACATATCCTTCAACACTTGAATAATCTACTTGGACTGACCATCTGACTGTGAATGAAAAGTTGTGCTAAGATCCATCAAATACCAAACTTTTGGTTGATAGACTCCTATAAGTTAGATGTGAACTAAGTAACTCAGAACAAATGACAAAACTGGGTACACCATGTAAACACACTATCTCTTGAAAGTAATTAGTAGACAATTTTAACACATTATATGAAACAAAAATCAAAACATAGTTTGTTGGTTTGATTAGTCTATCCATGATGATTCAGACAACATCAACTTTTCTCAAAGTATACGACATTTCTATCACGAAGTTCATGGCAATCCACTCCCACTGTCACTAAGGTATGGACATCCTCCGAGTCATACCTTTTTTCTCTGATATTCATACTTTACATGCTAACAGTTCAACATCGAGAGACATACTCTAAGATGTTCCTCTTCATTCAACATCACCCATAATGCTTCAAATAATAGTATATTTTTTATCCTCATCGATGAATAAAATATTTAGAGCTATGAGTCCCCTTCAGAATTGACTTAGTAAAATAATCAACTCTTGAAACACAAATATACCATTAAATTTCAAAATGCCCTTTGAATCCAACATTTCTTCCTTATATTCCCCTGTTAACACCTTATCTTGAATTATATTCAACTTCTCATCTTCAAACTATCTAGCCTTGAAATGATCAACTAGAACAGAATGTACCTCAATATGGGCAAAAATCATATCATGCTCCAAAATATTAACCCTTGCAAATATATTAGCCTCCTTGAACATCTTTTCCACTTACAATATAATCAAGCTACCTATACTAACTAACTTTGATCATCTCAACGCATTCGCTACTACACTTACCTTGTCCAAGTGATGTGAGATAGTGATGTCATAATACTTAAGAAACTTTAACCATCTCATGTGCCTCAAATTATATCTCTCTAATTAGAAATATATTAAATACTGCGATAACTCATGAGCATTTCATATTCTTCTCCAAATAAATAACGCCTCCAAATTTTCAAAGTCAAGAAAATCGTCATTGTCAAATCTAAATAATAAGTAGGGTAGTTATTCTCCTACACCTTGAACTGTCTCAAAGTACACTTTATTTCATTACCTTTATACAACAAAACATTCCCAATATCAACCCGCGAAGCATTATAATACTCCATGAACTATTTATCTTTCACTGGCAAGGTCAAAATTGAGTCAGAGTCAACAAACTCTTGTATTTTTGAAAGGTAGCTTCACACACCTTAGATCATTAGAAATTTAAATTTTTCTAAATTATTTTTTCAATAGAGACACCGTAAAAGAGAAGTCATTCAAATTCTATCTGAAGTAACCAGTCAAACCCATAAAACTCTGGATCTTTATAGGTAAAGTAGACCTAGCCGAATCTCTAACTGTCTCAATACTCTAAAAATCTACCATATTGTCATCCTTAGACACCACATGCCAAAAAATGTCGAAAAACTGGGATAGAACTCACACTTATAAAACTTTACATAAGGTCACTCCTTCAAATTTCTGAGTATAATTTTCAAATGCTATTCATGATCCTCTCTACTATGAGGGTAGATCAAAATATCATCATTGTAGACTATAAAAAAGAAGTTCCAAATAAATCATGAACATCCTATTCATCAATTCCATAAAAGTTGATGGGGAGTTTGTCATCCAAAAAGTCATAATTAAAAGCTCATAATGTCATAAGAGGTTATGAAGGCTATCATAGAGATATCCTTAGCCCTAACCATGAATCGATAGTAATCAACTCTCAATTCAATTTTACATGTTACCAAAACTCCTAGACAAGTTCTCAATACACAAAATATCATATTTGTCCTAAATAGTCACTTTGTTCAATTTTTCGTAGTCGATGCACATCCTTCTTTTTCACAATTAAGACTAGAGCAATTCAAGAAGAAATACTTGGTCTACTAAAAGTATTTACTCAACAAATATTATTACTATTCATTTAATTTTGTTGGAGCGTTCTAATTAGAAGTGATAGAAATAGGCTAAATTCTCATCTCTAAGTCAATGCTAAAATCTAACTCACAACCAGGTGGAACACCTACAAAACTCTTTCATCACTGATACAGATTCTAAAGGAGAAGTATCGATACTCATATCATGAATATAAGCCAAATAGGTGAGATATCCCTTCTCAATCATACACTGAGCCTTTGAAAATGATATTACCTTCCTCGGATAGATACTAAGGGTGACCGACCAGTTCAGTTTAAGAATACTCAACATATATAAGGTCATTTTCTTAGCATAACCATCTAGAAATGCATAATATGGAAAAAGTCAATACATGCTCAATGTGATATCAACATCTAACATATCCTTAATTATTAAGTCTATTCACATATTTTATGCTACCAAATCAACAACTTAAGATTGATGTAATCAATCTACCACTAAGAACCATGTAAGGGTGTCTGAATACGTACAAAAGAGGAAGAGCCATAAAACATATCCAAATCTGAAATAAGGTACATAAAAAAAGTAGACCCATAGTCGAAATAAAAGTACAAAAGAAGAGCTTACTGAATAATACATGAGGCAACCTTGGTTACTCCAATAGAGTTAGTTATTTGTCGATATAATATTTCCAACATCCACAATATTAGTCCATGAATTGTAGGGTGATCCTTTACAACTATACAAACATCTCTATGAATGTTCCCACATAGTTTCATACAAGTATCCTTGCCCAAAATCCAATTCTATTTTCCATTAATTTCAACTAGTATTGTTGATCCTTAATTCAATCTCTAAAAGACATCTCACAGTTTAAATGTCCCAATATCTACCATTTAATCACCACTTTAAGTGTACTTATTGATTGACACTTAACTTGGCTTCATAATGTCATACAATATTATATTTAGTCCACATTGTGACTCCCATCATATGAAACTTTACCAATGTGATTATCGTATTATCTAACTCGAAATATTTAAAAAAAATTCAGTATGCCTCCACTCCAAAGGTTAGAAAGAAAGTCTTTCGTACAAATCTTATAACAAGTTCTACCATCTTATACTTCATCATAAATAATCACCTCTTATATTTTTGCTATTCCTCAACCTCTCATTATAGCCTGATCATGATCACTATGCTCATGTCTAATCAATTGATCCTCCTAAGATTACAATTGTATTCATTGCATCCATATTATACTCTTTTAATACTAAATTATTGATCTATCAGTGATATATCTATGCCATGAGATTGTCATAATAAATATCGATAAAGTTGAAATATTCTTGTCAAAATCACAGCTCGAGCAAGTAATTCTTACAATTCCTATCCTTCTCAATTGAATAATTTAAAGTCACAATTCTTATTACCTAGTCATCTTGCTAGTCATATCAAAATATCTCACTCTATACCAAATAACGTCATTAACATAAGAATTCGAGAAGATTTCATCACTATTGGCAAGATAATGAAATAATGAAGTTTGGACCTTAAACTGAACAACATACGCACGGTAAAGAATGAAAGAATGAAAGCTTCCTAAAGTTTCATAGCCCCTCAAAGATAAGTAACAAATGTCTCCGAATCGATCCGTAAGACTCTACCGAACTCTGCTCTTGTACTTACTGGGACCTATGAACTATGCTCTAATACCATGTTGTCATGACCCAAAATTTCATTAGGTTGTGAGGGAATGTACAAACCCCATAAGCAAACTTCATTCCTCTATTAACTATTTAACAATTTCAATGATGCAGAAATTATATAGATAAGTCAAAATCAAACTACCCCAAGACTTGGTGACGCTAGTACAAGAGCATCTACGAATACAAAATAAGTCTGAAAACTAAAACAACTATCTAGAAGGAAATAAGATAGAAAATAAAGAGATCTCTAGAATCTGGTACTGCTGAAGAGGAAGCAACACACCCTAAAATTCCAGAAATCACCTATCTCAATCATAGCAACGAATCAAGCATCGCTAGTACCTGGCTTAGTTCATGCACGCAAAAAGGGTGCAACAAGTATAGTGTGAGTACATGAAACACATGTACTCAGGAAACTTTAATTTCTAACCCTTCTTAGAAGCCATAACAAGGTATATTTAAAAAGTTCTTTTTTTCAAACGTATGATTACATTATAAAATAAATCACCTCAACACAAAAATTAAAACATATACTTCTCTAAAATTATTAGTTACACCTCTAATGATATCACAAGATTTCTCAAATGTATCTAGTCAAATCAATTTCACAATCATCTCAACAATTCAACACCAAAAAAATATGAAATGCAATGTAGATGAAATATTATGTAATGTAATACATTGGCAAAAAACCGGTATACACCTGCTTCGTCTGTCGGATAGTCGAAACCCACGGGGGACTCATGAGGTCCATATACCTGCCGGAGCCATTTCTTGTCGGTGTAATAACACTCATCTGAACCATTTCGCATCGGCACAATACCACTCACTAGAACAATTTCTCATCGGAACAATATCACTGGCGGGAACCATTTTCCATTGTCTTTGCATGATGACACTTGTTGGAATAATTTCCCATTGACATAATACAGATACAAATCTCATAAATAGCTCAATAGACAATATCAATTAATAATTATAATGCAATAATAAGAGTGGTATGAACATGTATGAACAAATGTATAATATGAGTTCATTAATCGACCATACAACTAATAATCATCAATCATAATAAAGTTTACACAATTCAAAAGTTTCAACGATTCTATCATATCACTTAAAGGAAACTCAATGAAAAATTAATTTCATGTAAATTTTCCTATATTATAACATTGGTATCCACATAAATGTTTGTTATCTCATTTATACGGGACCCCCTTATTATTTGTTACCATATATGGGATCTCCTTATTATTCATCACCATTATATTTATTTATATCATAAAACTAACATTTCAAAGAAGGAAGAAATCTCTACTTGCCTCAAACAGAAGTTCAAGTATCAAATTACAAACTTTCCCTTCCGTAATGCTTCTGAATTGTCAAAATCTATTCAAATACATAATTCTCAAAAGAATACGAATCTAATGAAACCCACATTGCTATATTTAGTTTCGACTCAAAAATCGGGTCAAAAAGTCATCCTGAGCCACCAAATTTGAATCTAAAATTTTCTTTCAGATTACGTTCACCCATGATAAAACAAACTTGCATGCCAAATTTCAGCAAAAATGAATTGTTATTCGACTTCCAAATCAAGATTTTTTTCTAAGAACCCTAGACCTATATTTCCTTGATTTAATAATATTTCTCCAGGTTTCAACCCTAAAAATTTATTCAAAATCACATACAAATCTCATAGAAAAGATGAAAATAATTACATTGGAATGAAATTCTTATTTTCCTCTTCTCTTTTTACTCAACCCCTTTTTCTTTTCTTTTTTCCTTCTCTATTGGGCGTTGTAGCCCTTCTTGATTTCTTTTTTTTCCTTTTCTTTTTCTTTTTCAATTGGGCAGTTGCCCCTCCCCCCCCCCCCCCCCCACCCCCCACCCTTTTTCTTCTTTTTTCTCATTGTTATTATCAACAAAATAATCCTTTACTTAATTTGAAAATTATATCACTTATTTTCACTAGTCATAAATTATTTATAAAAGCTACTAAAAGGGTTAATATAAGAAAAATGGTTAAAATTCATAAAGAATTAAGAGTGTCGTTATAAATAATTATCTATTTTAAAGTGGGTTTCTTTGGCCATCAAAATCGAAAAGAAAGGCATCGACAAAATTGAGAAGCTCTTTAGCATTTTCTGGAGACGTGGTTCAACACTTGATTTTGAGATTTTCTCATTCATTTTTGCCTTTTTTATAATAGGTAAAAAATATAAAGTTCAATCTCTCACTAATACAAAACTAATTAATAATCAGGAATTATTTAACTTACTAATAAATTGTAAAATACAAATTACAAATGTTATTGGCATAGATATATGTAATGACGTCATTTTGTAAAACTTTCATAAAAATTCTATTTTTACCCCTCCCAATAGTTGCTCGAAGTCATTGATGAGTGGTAGATTTGCACTCATTTAAGGTTCATTTAGCTCAATAATTAGTATCCTTAATGCCTAATTTTGTTCTATTCTGATAAAATATTGATGATTTGCAGTTATGAAGACAATTGTACAAGGCAAGGATTAATGTTTGAAAGAATGGCCAAAAATACAAAAAGAAGTGCAAACTATACATTGTTGATCGCCTAACAAGTAGGGCGGATCGCCAAATGAGCACGAACATCGCCTAAAATAACAGTGCGACAAGAAAAGATTGAATGCTCGATAGGCTAACAAAGGTGGTATTCGGCGATGCACCTAACGTGAAAGACTGACTCAATCGATTTTGCCTATTGAGGTTCAAACACCTGAAGTCTAGAGCATTAAAAGGCAAGCTGAGGAGCAAAAGGTGATTCACCGAACGAGCTCACCGAGCCCGACTAATGTCGCCGATTAAGTTGTGTGATGGATTTTGGGCCCAAATTTTTTAAAATTATAAATAGCCCAAGAGAGATTTTAGAGAGCTCTTTTTGGAGAGTTTTCATAGTTTAGACATTAGATGAGAAAAAACACTTTTATCTTTGAAGAACACTTTTCTAGCTATTGGGGTTTTACAACTTTGTGCTTGATTTTGACAAATTGAAGTTGAATCCAAAGTGGGTTTTCTTGTAATTACTTAATTTTATATTACCTATGATTGCTTCCATGGAAGGTATAATTTCTTTACTCTTTGTGATGGGTGGCTAAAAACCCAAGATCTTGGGGTGCATTTATGGGATTGGATGTTGATTTAATGTAGTGAGTATTGTGTTATGCTCTGTTTTGCTATTGTTCGTACACGAATTTGGTCTAATTAGCATGGGTTTAATTTATGGGTTAAGGTTGCAAACTTAATTTCTATTTTCGATATCCGGTTGATGCTCGAAAGAGATTAATTAGAGTGGGTAATTAGTATGATACTAGCAATTTAGGTTCGATGTCTGTAGCTGGCCTGAATATAGAGGTTATGAGTCGTATTTATTTGCCCTGTTCTTGAAAGAGAGAATAGAATAAGGTATTGGGTTGTTTAGATTGCTATTTAGATGAGACCGAAAGGAGATTCTATGCATAGATTCTTTGAGATCGAAAGATGACTAGCATCAATAAAGATGATCTAGCCTATTCATGTGTGTTCATCATAATAGAGAAGCACAACTACCCCTATGCGATAACGATTTCCAATCCCAGCACTCCTAGATTGCTTGTTAACTCTTGAATTTTTTGATACTTTAGTTTAATTGCGATAATTGACAACCAAAGCTTTATATTAAATTTGTGAAATTATCCACCCACTTGTTCTCACTATTAAAAATGAGCGATCTTAAACTCTAAATTTCTTGATAGGAATTCTCCACGATATACCATTCTCTATGGGATTCAACCCCAACTCTTCATTGGATTTTTATTGACTTCGACCATTGTCCCTTTTAATTGGTTTAAGGAAGACATTTGAGCATTATCGGTCATGTTTGATCAGTTTGTGTAGTTTGTTTGGACTATTCATTAACTATAGTTGTTTAATTAATGGGTAAATTTTAAATAATTAATTTATTTGGTAAATAATGAATCAAGTCCCAAATTTAATTAATACCCTATGCCACTTGTCCCATATATATTAGAATAATTTAATGAAATTAAGCACTTTAGGTTCATAAATAATCTTATCTTATCTTATGTATATATAAAAGAGAAACCTAGGCCTGCCCACGTGGCACCCTTAAAATTCAGGAATTTATTTTTATGTTTTTCTTGATACTTTTAGATTTCTTACCCCTATTTTATTTTTACCCTTAAGCCCATTTCTTCAACTATCGTATCTATTCTTGTATCCCTTCATTTGCGTCTCTTCAGGAACTACCTATAAAACCTAGGCAAATCATACCTATTTTTGTATCTTCTTTTTTGATACAAATTCTATCCCTAATTTTTGTGGAACTTCGCCAATACCTTGAAGTCTACTGTGGATCTTCACCAAAAAAAATAATGAAACAAAACTATAATTTCTCAATAGTTTTTTCCTCTATTCAATATGTCTAAAGAAAAACTATTTGAACAGCTCAATTATTAAACAACTTATCACAATCACGATAATTTTTTTGTTCGTACCTACTTCTTTTGTGGGCTTTTTCCTTGTGTTATCACATTGTCTGATAACTTACGTTAGTATTTTATTCAATGAGTTGTACAATTTTATTTTTTATGAATTTTTATTGAATTACTTTTGTGTTTTTAGTTATGAAAACTTATAAGCATTCTTGATGGAATCAAAATTAAGGAAGAGACAGCAAAGAGAGACTAAATTCTGCCGCAACTTGATAAGGTACTTGTAACTATTAATATATTTTATTGGGAGTTAAAATGTTATTGTATTAATCCTATCTCCAATATGTTGAAAAGTTTGGCTGATATGGAAAAGTTACAACCTTTTGGAAAAGACACAACTCTTTGAAAAAAATCACAACCCATCAGAAAAGTCACAATCCTTCAATGTGAAAAGTTGTTTGCCTTCATTATATTTTATAATATAAGTAAACAAAGTATGAAAATTTTGTAGGATTTGGGCTAAGACTTTTGGTATTAGTAGTTATCCAGCTTCTTTGAAATAATTAATAAACAAAACCAATGGTCCATAAAGTTGCTTAAAAAATATAGTATGAAATATTGAATATAGAATATGTAATAAATTGGATGTTAAGAAGAAGAATATAAAACTTAGAAAATTTGTGGTTTTACAATGTCAGAGAACCCCTCTATTTATATCCAACAAAGGGTTGTACGAATAAGGGTTTATTGTGCCTTATCAGAATAGTCACAACCCTTCGAAAAAGTCACAACTCTTTGGAAAAGTCACAATCCTTCGGAAAATTCACAACTCTTTGAAAAAGTAACAACCCTTCAGAAAAGTAAAAACCCTTTGGAAAATTCACAACTTTTCGGAAATCACAACCCTTTGGAAAAGCCACAATCCTTCAATGTAAAAATGTGTCTTTTTTTAATATATTTTATATTATAATTAAATATAGAATATGTACTAAATTGGGTGTTTTAAGAAGAAGAAAAAGAATACAAAACTTAGAAATTTCGTAGGTTATAAATGTGAGGGAACTCCTCTATTTATAGCCAACAAAGGTAGTATGAACATGTGCTTATTATGCCTTATTAGAAAAGGGACAACTCTTCAAGAATGTCACAACCCTTCAGAAAGGTCAAAACTCATCCAAAAAGTCAGAACTCTTTAGAAAAGTCACAATCTTTCAAAAAAGTCATAACTATTTAGAAAAGTCACAACCCTTTGGAATATTGACAACCCTTATAAAAAGGCACAATCCTTTGAAACGACTACAACTCATTGGAGAAGTCACAACCTTTTGAAAAAGTCACAACACTTTGAAATTTTTCAAAAGTCTCACTCCTTTAATATGAAAACGTATACGTTTTTAATATATTTTATAATAAAAATATTTAATTAAATTTAATATAATAAAAAATATAAAAGATATACACAGTTAGATATTTTAAGTTGGAGGTATTATAATAATTTAACATTCAAGTTAGGAAGTTCAAACTTTTAAGGCAGAATAGATAGATAGATAGATAGATGAATAGATACATAGATAGATATATATATAGATAGATAGATAGATAGATAGATAGATAGATAGATGGATGGATGGATGGATAGATGGATGGATGGATGGATAGATGGATGGATGGATGGATGGATGGATGTATGGATGTAGATAGATATATAGATAGATAGTTGTTTTTATTTCCTATATATTTCCTAGTTGGTGCCCTCAAGAATAACAAACGTGTGACTTGATTTGTTCATAATGTATTTCAAAATATTTTCAGTTTTTTAAATATGATTTAAAAAGTTTTTAGAAAATTAATGAGATCTTTTTATGAATTACTAGCTCTAGAATAATGAAAGAATTGAGAATAGGAGGGGCTGATATCTTTCACATGATAAATTTAATATGACATACTTAGGGTTGTTTATAGACAATGATATGGAAGAGAAAGGAAAACTAGCGGCTACTGTCTAAATAATGAATAATAGACCATCCAATTGAGTATCTTATACTTTGTATGCACTTGTACCAAACAATAGAGAAAGCGATAGTTGATTAATTTATGAAAAATAATTCAATATTGAGAAGACAATTATATCAAAGAAAAAATATTATAATTGGAAATATGTAGAAGATAAAATTCATTAAAGACTAAGAATTTTACAATCTTTCAAGCTCATAATATATGTGACAATACTAAATTAATAATATTCAGGTATTAGAAAATGATCATTCATAATCTTAATGAGGTCAGGGATTACCATGCGAAGCACGGGTAATTTATCTAGTATATATATAAAAGAAAATTCTAGGCCCTCCTACATGGCTTCCTTAGAATTTAGGAATTTACTTTAATGTTTTCCTTTGTATTTTTAGGTTTTTTACCATGAATTTAATTTTATAATTTTCTATGCATTTTTAGTTTTTTACCCCTATTTTTATTTTTACCTTTAATCCCGCTTCTTCAAATCTTGTGTCCCCTAAGACTGTTGTATCCCTTCGATTGTGTCTCTTCAGAAATTACATATACAAATTAGGCAAATCATACTCAATTGTTGTATCTTCTTATTCATGACAAATTTCATCTCTAATTTCTGTGGAACTTCGCCAATTCCTTGGAAGTATAATTTCCTTGTAGTTTTTCCTCCTTTCAACATGTCAAAAGAAAAACTATTTCAACTACTCATTTATGAAGCAACTGATCACACATTACAATTTTTTTGTTCGTGCCTACTTTTATTGAGATTTTCCATTCTGCCATCACTTTGTAACACCCCAAGCTTCCAAAGGATTTTAAAATGCAGAACTCACATGAAGACAGTGACCTACGGGGCGTAGATGGATTGACGGGCCGTAGGTGGGGGCCGTCAATGGCACTATGAAATTTCTGGATTTCCAAGTTTCTAAACTTTGACCTATAGAATAGCAGGACGATTCGTAGTTCAGTTGACGGGCCGTAGATGTGTTCCGTGGATGCCTTCCAGACCTAGCAAAATTTACAGCCCAAAATGAACTTTCTGAATCAATTGACGAAAGAACAGGATGGTCTGTCAATTGAAGTACGGATCGTAGATCCTGTCCGTCGATTGGCCCCGAGAGTTTTTAATTAAGGGCTTTTTGGTCTTTTCCCTAATTATTTACCTATTAAGCTAAGACGGTTATACCCTTAATCTAAGACCTATAAATACTTTCTAAGCCTAATTCCTTTCATTCTAATTCATTCCAAAAACTATCCTCTCTCAAATATTTCTCTCTCTAAAAAGAACTCAACTCTCAAGGAGGAAGAAGAAGCTTGAATCCTCCATTGAAGACCTTTAATCTTCTCCAATTCTTGTGGATTGCTTTGAGGTATGATAGCTCACCATTAGGAGTCTTTTCCTTCAATGGGCCCTTCCTCTTCTTAAAGATTTTCAAAGGTTTACTCTAACCCAAATTGAATTAGGGTTTTGATCAATCATTGTGTGTTCTTCAATTATGACTCCAATTATTGATTTTATGATTCCTAGTGCACGATTTAGCGTGATAAAGTAACTTAGTGCACGAATTAGCGTGAATTACATGATTTGATGTAAAGATTGCATGAACCCCCATGATCCCAAGCTAACTCTCCCTAATTTGATAATCTATGCTTTGATTGTTGGGTTGAGTTATGATTTGATGAAGTTTATGAATTCTCTATGAAATCAAGCATGAATTATGAATGAATTTAGGATAATCTTATGAATTTAGCCCGATCAAGTCCGAAGCATTATTTTCCTCTATTATGTGAGTTCCTTTAAGTATGGGTAAATTGTCCTAATTATAGCTTTCTAAGCATGAGCTTGCATTGAATTGCATGATATGAGTTGAACTTGCATGAACCCATATGAATTCTATGAACTATGAAATATGAGCATGATGAATTAAGGGTGCATTGAGAGTATTGTACCAAAGTTATGATATGATGATGCTATGGTTGGGTAGTGAAAGGTTTTCTCACGTAATTATCCCACTATGATAAAAGAAGAACAAAGAGGAGATTACCCATGTTCTTAAGGAGCTATTCTAATGACGTAAGCTTGGACAAGGTCCATGGAAGATGAAACGTCTATAAGCATGATTTTAGCTTGAATTGGTAACCCTAGTTGTACCCTTTCATGTTTAATAATATAAATATGTTAATGAGTAATCCGTGGGAATTATGCTTAGCACTGAGTGGATATTGATATGGAAGCCCTCCCGTTAGTAGAGGCCGGGTCTTCTAGTGAAAGCTCTCCCATTAGTAGAGGCCGAGTTTTCTAGATGGAACACTCCCATTAGTTGAGGCCGAGTCTCCTAAAGCAATCTCTATTCCATAAACTATGTTGCCACCATAGGATGTTGTCTTTAAGTAGACATTAGCTAGTGGATCCACCTAAGCTAAGAAGTTCATGGTCTTACCATGGCAAGTAGGACACCTCTTTTTGGTGTGGGGTAGACACTGGATTCCATGTTGATAGCTCACATGGTCTTACATGTCAGTTAAGGCTTTTCCCCACAAGTTAATGAATAAGTGTTCTCATAATGAAGTAAAGAAAAGAAGAAAGATGATTTAGCTTGCTTTGGCCTTGATATATGCTTTGTGTTTCATGTTTCTTATGTTTATCTTGTTTTTAGCTTGGCCATCGCATGTCATGATTATGCCTCTCTCTTTAGCATGACTTATGTGTTTATGTGCATTGCTATCATACTTAGTACTTAATTGTGCTAACGCATACTCTTGCCTACATTAACTTCATTAGTGTAGGACGTGGTGATTCACCTTCCACTCATGGCTAGAGCATTGATTTAGAGTTGAGAAGAAGCCTTGGTGAGTCCTCATCCATCCGAGGACATAGCCTAGTTGGATTTTACATTTTATGTCTTTCCTTATGTTGGATATTGTATTGGGCTGCGTCCCTATTACTTTTATTCGTATTCTATGATATTAGAAGGCTTTTAGACATGAGTTGTAGACTTCCGCTGTCTTGAGTAAAGCTTTGATATAAAATGCTCTTTTGAACTCTTATTTCTCTATTATCTTTTATGTTATGTATGTTAAGGGCTTGTATGAGGCCTCTCGGGTTCTTGTACGCCGTGTTACATCTAGGGGCTACCCAGGGTCGTGACAGTTTTATTCTATGATCATAAGAGATTGCAATATGTGTTTAAAAAAAAAGATTTGAATCTCCACCAAAGAAGGTGGCTGGAGTTGTTAAAAGGCTATGATATGAGTGTTCTCTATCACCCCGGTAAGGCTAACGTGATGGCGGATTCCCTTAGTCGATTATCTATGGGTAGTTTTGCTCATGTTGAGGATAGTAAAAAAGAGTTGGTTCGCGATATCCATAGATTTGCCCGATTGGGTGTTAGATTGGTTGGTTCTACTAAAGGTGGTGTTACGGTTCACAAGGGTTCTGAATCCTCTTTTCTGCATGATGTGAAAGCTAAGCAAGGTCTTGACCTAACTTGGTTGAACTAAAGGAAGCGGTGTTCAAGAAGTCCATAGAGGTTTTCTCCAAAGAGGGAGATAGACTGCTTCGATATCAAGGTCATTTGTGTGTTCCCAATGTAGAGGGCTTAATAGAGCAAATTTTATCAGAAGCCCATAGGTCTCGATATTCCATCCACCCAGGAGATACCTAAATGTACCGTGATTTGCGGGAAATTTATTGGTAGAACGGAATGAAGAAAAATATTGCGGAATTTGTGGCTACTGTCCTAATTGCCAACAAGTGAAAGTTGAGCATCAAAGGCCGGGAGGTTTGACCCAAGATATTAGTATTCCTACTTGGAAGTGGTAAGATGTGAATATGGATTTTATTGTGGGTTTGCCTCGCACGAGGCGACAGTATGATTCGATTTGGGTTGTGGCGGATAGAATGAAAAAGTCAGCCCATTTCATTCCCATTAAGACTTCATATTCGGTGGAGGATTATGCTAAGTTGTATTTGAGGGAGATTGTTAGGCTGCATGGAGTACCTTTATCCATTATCTCTGATCGTGGTGCACAATTTACTTCTCAATTTTGGAAGTCGTTCCCAAAAGGTCTTGGTACTCGTGTTAAGCTTAGTACGGCCTTTTATCCCTCAACCGATGGGAAAGCGGAGCGTACTATTCAAACTTTGGAAGATATGTAGAGAGCTTGTGCAATTGATTTCAAGGATACTTGGGATGATCACTTGCCTTTGATTGAGTTTTCTTATAACAATAGCTACCATTCTAGTATTGGTATGGCTCCATTTGAGGCTCTCTATGGTAGGAGGTGTAGATCTCCTATAGGTTGGTTTGAAGTTGGTAAAGTTGCTTTGATAGGCCCGGAGTTGGTGATGAGGCTATGGAGAAAGTTCAAATTATTACCTATGTCGATGTTAGAAGAAGAGAATTAGAATTCGATGTGGATTATTGGGTTTACTTGAAAATCTCACCCATGAAGGGTGTAATGAGATTTTGGAAGAAAGGGAAGCTTAGTCCCCGTTATGTAGGCCCCTATCAGATTTTGAGACCGGTAGGTAAGGTTGCTTATGAGCTTGACTTGCCTAATGATTTGGCATCGGTGCATCCGGTTTTCCATGTCTCATTATTGAAGAAGTGTGTTGGTGATCCGACCTCTATAGTGCAATTAGAGAATCTTTCCATAAAGGATAGTCTTTCTTATAAAGAGGTTCCGGTTGAGATTTTAGACCGGCAAGTCCGGAAGTTAAGGAATAAGGAAGTTGCTTCCGTGAAAGTTCTATGGAGGAATCAATTGGTTGAGGGTGCTTTGGGAGGTCGAGGTCGATATGATGTCCTGATATCCTCATCTCTTTTCTTCCAATCCTACTCTAGCTTGAGGTATCTTGATCATCATAGTTCATTCTTTTTGTCTCATGTGTCATAGTTGATTTCCATGATTCCTTGATTGTGTATGTTCATGTAGAGTCTTTTATGATTATGTGCATTTGAGTATGAGTTGCATCAAGTCTTCATGATATGTTGTGTGGATCATGCTTTAGCTTGAAGTTGAGGTTTCCTCCTCGAATATGTGCATTTATGTGATTGCATGCTAGGTTGGATTGTTAGTCCGTGTCTATTACCCTTATCAAGGTGTCTTGATTCTCATTCGAGGATGAATGTTCCCAAGGGGGAGATATTTTAACACCCCAAGCTTCCAAAGGATTTTAAAATGTAGAACTCACCTGAGGATAGTGACCGTCAATGGCACCAGGAAATTTTTGGATTTCCAAGTTTCTGAACTTTGACCAACCAAATAGCAGGACGGTTCGTAGTTCAGTTGACGGGCCGCAGATGGGTTCCGTAGATTCCTTCCAGACTTAGCCAAATTTTCAGCCCAAAATGAACTTTCTGAATCAATTGACGGATGAACAGGACGGTCCGTCAATTGATGTACAGACCGTAGCTCCTATCCGTCGATTGGCCCCGACAGTTTTTAATAATGGGCTTTTTGGTTTTTTCCCTAATTGTTTACTTATTAAGCTAAGACGGTTATACCTTTAATCTAAGACATATTAAACACTTTCTAAGCCTAATTCCTTTCATTCTAATTAATTCCAAAAAATCTCCTCTCTCAAATATTTCTCTCTCTAAAAAGAACTCAACTCTCAAGGAGGAAGAAGAAGCTTGAATCCTCCATTGAAGACCTTTAATCTTCTCCAATTCTTGTGGATTGCTTTGAGGTATGATAGTGCTCACCATTAGGAGTCTTTTCCTCCAATGGGCCCTTCCTCTTCTTCATGATTTTCAAAGGTTTACTCTAACCCAAATTGAATTAGGGTTTTGATAAATCATTGTGGGTTTTTCAATTATGGTTCCTAGTGCACGATTTAGCGTGATAAAGTAACTTAGTGCACGAATTAGCGTGAATTACATGATTTGATGTAAAGATTGCATGAACCCCCATGATCCCAAGCTAACTCTCCCTAATTTGATAATCTATGCTTTGATTGTTGGGTTGAGTTATGATTTGATGAAGTTTATGAATTCACTATGAAATCAAGCATGAATTATGAATGAATTTAGGATAATCTTATGAATTTAGCACGATCAAGGCAGAAGCATGATTTTCCTCTATTATGTGAGTTCCTTCAAGTATGGGTAAATTGTCCTAATTATAGCTTTCTAAGCATGAGCTTGCATTGAATTGCATGATATGAGTTGAACTTGCATGAACCCATATGAATTCTATGAACTATGAAATATGAGCATGATGAATTAAGGGCGCTTTGAGTGTAAAGTACCAAAGTTATGATATGATGATGCTATGGTTGAGTAGTGAAAGGTTTTCTCATGTAATTTCCCCCCTATGATAAAAGAAGAACAAAGAGGCGATTACCCGTGTTCTTAAGGAGCTATTCTAATGACATAAGCTTGGACAAGGTCCATGGAAGATGAAACGTCTATAAGAATGATTTTAGCTTGAATTGGTAACCCTAGTTGTACCTTTTCATGTTTAATGATATAAATATGTTAATGACTAATCCGTGGGAATTATGCTTAGCACCGAGTGGATATTGATATGGAAGCCCACCCGTTAGTAGAGGCCGGGTCTTCTAGTGAAAGCTCTCCCATTAGTAGAGGCCGGGTCTTCTAGTGAAAGCTCTCCCGTTAGTAGAGGCTGGGTTTTCTAGATGGAGCTCTCCCGTTAGTTGAGGCCGAGTCTCCTAAAGCAATCTCTATCCCATAAACTATGTTGCCACTATAGGATGTTGTCTTTAAGTAGAAATTACCTAGTGGATCCACCTAAGCTAAGAAGTTCATGGTCTTACCTTGGCAAGTAGGACACCTTTTTTCGGTGTGGGGTAGACACCGGATTCCATGTTGATAGCTCACATTGTCTTACATGTCGGTTAAGGCTTTTCCCCACAAGTTAATGAGTAAGTGTTCTCATAATGAAGTAAAGAAAAGAAGAAAGATGATATAGCTTGCTTTGGCCTTGATATATGCATTATGTTTCATGTTTCTCATGTTTATCATGTTTTTAGCTTGGCCATCACATGTCATGATTATGTCTCTCTCTCTAGCATGACTTATGTTTTTTTGTGCATTGCTATCACACTTAGTACTTAATTGTGCAAATGCATACTCTTGTCAACATTAACTTCATTGGTGTAGGACGTGGCAATTCGCCTTCCACTCATGGCTAGAGCATTGATTTAGAGTTGAGAAGAAGACTTGGTGAGTCCTCATCCATCCAAGGACATAGCCTAGTTGGATTTTACATTTTATGTCTTTCCTTATGTTGGATATTGTATTGGGTTGCGTCCCTATCACTTTTATTCGTATTCTATGATATTAGAAGGATTTGAGACATGAGTTGTAGACTTCCGCTGTCTTGAGTAAAGCTTTGATATAAAATTCTCTTTTGAAATCTTATTTCTCTATTATCTTGTAGGTTATGTATGCTAAGGGCTTGTATGAGGCCTCTCGGGGTCTTGTACGCCGTGTTACATCTAGGGGCTACCTTGGGTCGTGACAGTTTTATTCTATGATCTATAAAATTTTATCTTTTATGAATTTGTATTGAATTACTTTTGTGTTTTTGGTTATGAAAACTTTTTAAGCATTCTTAATGCAATAAGGATTGAGGAAAAGACAACAAAGAGAGAATAAATTCCTCCGCAACTGGATAAGGTACTTATACCTATTAGTATATTTTATACGAAGTTGAAATATTGTTGTATTAATCATATCTCCCAAATGTTAAAAAGTTTTTCCGATATGAAAAAGTCATAATCGTTCAGAAAAGTCACAACTCTTTAAAAACACCACAACCCATCAAAAAAGTCACAATCATTCAATATGAAAAGGTGTCTGCTTTTAATATATTCTATAATATAAATAAATATAGTATGAAATATTTTGTAGGATTTGGGCTAAGACTTTTGGTATTAGCACTTATTTAGCTTCTTTGAGATGATAAATAAATCGGACAACTGGTCCATTGAAATGACCCGAAACGAGTCATGAGTGGCACCCATAGTTAACCTTCTAGGTGGGAGAACCAACGTATTCAAACCCCAACTTATATTAATTGTTCAGGCCTTAAGCTCTAATTCTACAGGCAAAAGACATGCCTTTCCAAACTCTAACTGGTATGGTGACATACCAATGGGTGTCTTGAAAGTTGTTCGGCATGCCCATAGTGCATCATATAACTTTCTTGCCCAGTCAGTCCTATTAGAATTTAGAGTCTTTGCGAATACGAACTTTATTTCTCAATTTGATACCTCTACTTGCCCACTCAACTGTAGATGGTATAGGGTTGCGACTTATGCTGCTTCACACCATATTTAGGCAGTAGTGTGCTAAATACTTTCTCATAGAAATGTGAACCTCCATCACTAATAATCTCCCTAGGTGTGCTAAACCTAGAGAAAATATTTTTCTTTAAGAAACCAACAACACTCTTACCATAATTAATATCTGCCAATGCAACTACGTCTACCCATTTTGAAACCTAATCTACGGCTACCAAGATGTACTTCATCCCATAAGAACTCACAAACGGCCCCATAAAATTGATGCCCCATACGTCAAATAGCTCCACTTAAAAGATAGGAGTCACAAGCAATTCATGATGTCTAGATATTGCTCCTTGCCTTTGACATTTATCACAACCTTTCACCAGTTCAAATGCATCTTGATGAATAGTGGGTCAATAATAACCACTTTTTAACACCTGTGAGCAGTGCAAGTTCCTCTATGGTGCCCACTGACTATTGAAGAATGACATGCTTCAAGAATGTTCAACATCTCAGCTTCAAGTACGCACGCCTGATTATATTATCAGCACATACCATGTACAATTAGGGTTCATCCCAAAAGTATTTGCCCACAACATGCAAGAATTTCTTTATTTATTGAAAAGTCAAATCCTCAGGCATCAAATCACTAATAAGATAATTTGCAAAGTCAGCAAACCAAGGAATAAGATCAAGAGTAGCGGAACCTGCTCATCTGGGAATGAGTCATCAATATCAAGCTCAGTTTCCTCCTTCTTTTCTGCTTCTAATAGAGACAATTGGTCTACTACTTGGTTTTCACAACCCCTTCAGTCTTTAACCTCAAAGTCTAATTCCTGTAACAAGAGTACCCATCTAATCAACCTTGGCTTTTCATCTCTCTTTACCATTAGATATCTCAATGACGAGTATTCGGTGTGCATTATCAATTTTGTACCCAAAATGTACACTCTAAACCTCTCAAAGGCATACACGACTGCCAGCAACTCTTGTTCTTTGACAGTATAATTCTTTTGAGCTCCATTTAATGCCTTACTTGAATAGTATATTGGGTGAAAGATCTTATTGCGCTTCTGGCCCAGCACAACCCCCAAAGAAACACCACTGGCATCATGCATTACCTCAAATAGCTTGGACCAATCTGGGGCAGTAATAATTAGAGCTGAAATTAGCTTCTCTTTTAGGCATTCAAACGCTTTCATACATGCCTCATCACATGTGAACTTTATCTCCTTCTCCAATAGCTTTCACAAAGGGTATGAAATCTTCGAGAAGTCCTTGATAAACCTTTGAGAGAAACCTACATGCCCCAAGAAACTATGGACTTCTTTCACATAAATAGGTGGGGGCAGCTTCTCAATGACTTAAATCTTTGCCCTGTCCACCTCTAAACCTTTCTGAGAAATCTTGTGGCCCAACACTATGCCTTCTTTGACCATGAAATTGCATTTTTCCCTGTTAAGAACCAGGTTTGCCTCTTCTTATCTCTGTAGTGCCTTGCTAAGTTTATCAAACAACCATCAAAAGTATCACCTACCACAGAGAAGTCATCCATAAATGCCTCCAAGGTATCTTCAACCATGTCTGAGAAGATGGACATCATGCACCCTTGGAATGTAGCTAGAGCATTACATAATCCAAATGGCATATGTTTGAATGCAAAGGTACCATATGGACATGTAAACGTAGTATTCTCCTGATCTTCAGGAGTAATAGAAGTCTTGTTGTAACCAGAGTACCATCTAAGAAGAAATACCAGCCTCTTCTTACTAATCTGTCTAACATCTGGTCCATGATAGGCATTAGAAAATGCTCTTTCAAGGTCCATTTGTTCAACTTTCCGTAGTCCATGCAAACTCACCAACATGTGCTTGGCCTTTGTAGGATCAACTCATTTTTAGCATTTGCTACCACCGTCATTCTTCTCTTCTTAGGTACACATTACACTGGTTTGGCCCAATGAATAACAGAAATGGGATATACCACACATGCATCCAACCAATTGATCATCTCCTTTTTCACCACCTCTTGCATAGGTGGGTTCAATCTCCTTTGGTGCTCTATGCTCGGGTTGCAGTCCTCCTCCAATTAGATTTTATAAGTACAAATACTAGGAGGTATGCCAATGATATCCGCAATGGTCCAACCAATTGCCTTTTTGAACCTCTTTAGCATTTTCACAAGTGTTTGCACTTGCTCATTACTCAAATCTGCAGCCACAATAACAGGTGAAGTGTTACTATCACCCAAAAACATACCTCAAATGGCCAAGCAATTCTTTTAACTCAAGTGTAGGTGTCTCCTCAATGGATGGCTTTGCTTGAGGAGTCGGCATAGATTTTAGATCAAGGACCAACTTCTTAGGAGCATAAGGATGTGATCCCATGACCTACGAAGCATTTAAAGTCTCCACATAGTCTTCTCTGAAAACTTCATCAAAATTAATATTTATCGCAACTAACGTTGCAATTGTGAACCTTTCCTCAATGAACGCTTAAATGATTGCATCAACAGCCACATCTATTGCAGACACCACACTCATATCTTATGGTTATTTCATAACTTTTCACACCTTTAATTTCATCTTTTCATTGTTTAACCTGAACTTGAACTCACCACTTTCCACATCAACCAATGCTCTACATGTGGCCAAAAATGGCCTCCCAAAAATTATGGGAACTTTGAAATCAACATCACAATCTAAAATCACAAAATTGGAAAGGAAAATTAAACTCTCCACTTTCACCAGCACATCATAGAGAATACCCACGGGCGTTTTTACCGACCTATCAACCATCATCAGTCTCATTGTTGTAGGGTTAGGAGCTCCAAAGCACAATTTCTTGTATATTGCCAGAGGCATGAGGTTGATGTTGACCTCTAGAACGCACAAAGCTTTAACAAAATCAAATGCACCAATTGTGCATTATGGTGAACGCACCTGGATCTTCTTTCTTTTATATCAGAGACCTAGTGGCGATAGCACTACAATGGTGCAAGTTATCTGCAGGCTCAAAACTTATTTCTCTCTTCTTTGTCACCGAATCCTTCGTGAACTAGGCATAACCTACATATTCTCCAAAGCTTCTACCAATGAAATATTCACTGCAAGTTGACGAAGCATAGAATTAAACTTCAAAAACATACCATCTTCAGCTTTCTTTTTAAGCCTTCATGGAAATGGAAGTGGTAGTCTGATAATTGGTTGTAAAGGTTGTGATACCTTTACTACAGGATCCTCAATTTTCCTTGTCCCTTCAACCACCTTTGGCCTAACCTCTATCTCTTCAAATGCTTCAGGCTCTACCAAACCTCCTTCATCTACATCATTTTCTCCTAGTATATCACTATCCGCTTCAACACATGTCTTCTACTCCACACTTGCATGTATCGGTTCAGGAAGTGATTTAACACTCCTAGTAGTTATAGCCATGCAGTTCCCATCATTCTTTGGGTTTTGTATCGTATCACTGGGTAATGTCCCATTCTTTCTCTTGTTCAATGAAGCTGAGAGCTTCCCCATTTGTTATTCTAAGTTCTTTATGGAGGTTCAGTGTGAATCTACCAAGTGACTCATATTAGAGAAATCATTCTTCAACTCTTTTACCCCTGAATCTATATATTCAACCCTTTGCAATACCTTTGCCAACATATCTTCCATCCTAGAACTACTAGACCCATTCCATGTTATTACATGGAGGCACATACACACCGCTACGGTCATTTTTGATCCCATCTTTATATTGCCAACTTCGTTGGTCTCTGCTTCCAGATCTGTCATATAGGCCATCTCTCTGATAGTTCCTACCTTGATTTCAAGAATTATAGCCTTGGTTTCCTGATTTATAATTCTTGAAACCCCTATTTAGTGAGTGTAACACCCCGGATTTGAAAAGGGCAAAAATTTTCAATTTTTCAAAACTTTGGTGACCTACTTCTTAACCTACTAATCGTTGGTGGACTTCCCAGTAGTAGGTCAAGAGAATAGGAACCGTAGGTAAGGCTTCCCAAGAAGAAGAAGTTAATTTTTTTTCTAAGGAGTGACCTATTACATGACTTACCAATCGTCGTTTGACTTACCAATCGTAGTTCAAATGTGGGGGGGGAGTCGTCGATGCTACTGGTTTGGGGGAGGAAATTATTTTCATTTTGGGACTAAGCAGGCTGACCTAGGGTTGCTCACCTATGGGCAGTAAGTTGACCTACGAACCGTAGATCATGTAGTAAGTGGGGTCGTTGGTGGAGTTTTGGAGAGGGATTGTTTGGTCTTTTCACCTAATGACCTATTTACTAATCTAAGTCGGTTTATAACTTCTCCTAACACTATATAAGCCTTTTTAGTAAAAAAATCTACCCTTCCAAAATCATTTACAAGATTTCCCCAAACTCTTCCACCTCAAATATTTCTCTCTCTAGAAGTTAGAAGAAGAAGAAGAGGGCAAGCTAGGGTTCAAGAAATCAAGCTTTTCTTCATCAGTTGCTTGAGAAATTGAGAATCTAAGGTATGATAGTCTTCATCCATGGAGCCCTTTCCTCCATGGAGTCCCTAAAATCTCTAATTTTAAAGTTAGAAATTCCCAATTGAAGTAAGGGTTTTGTTCTATGTCATGGGTTCTTTTCAATGATGATTTAATTGATTGTTTTATGAACTATGGAGCACGAATTCAGTTGAATTTCATGAATTGAGATGAATCCCCATGAACCCATGCCAATTCCCCCAATTTCAAAAATCTATGCTTTGTTGGTGGGTTGAATTATAAAGTAAAGAATTATATGAAATCTCTATGAATCCATGCATGAATTATGATTCCTAAGTTAAGACTTTTCATGATGAGATAATGAATGACCTAATGGTGATTTTATGAAAGTAAGCATGTTCAATCAAAGACTATGATTTTCCTCTATCATGTGGGTTCCTTCAATTATGATTAAATTGCCTTGTTTATGGTTTTCTAAGCATGAGTTTGCATTGAATTGCATGATTTAAGATAAATTCTTATGAAACCATGTGAAATCTATGATTTTCAAGTTATGAGTCTGATGAACCATGTGAAGATGAAATTGATGAAATCATGTACGTCTCTTATGAAGTTAATGGTGATTTAAAGGTGCTTTGAGATTGAAGCATTAAAGTTTATGATATGTTGATTTATGTTGGGCTATGAAAGGACTTTCTCAAATAAGGAGAATAGGGAGTTATTCTAATGGAAGGAACAAGAGGAGATCCCTCATGATTTCCCCTCCCCATGATAGATAATAGCAGATTCCTCATGCCTATCCGTAATAAGACAAGAGGAGATCCCTCATGTCTTCTATGGAGCTATTCTAATGGAAGTGGACAAGAGGAGATCCCTCATGTCTACCCATAATAAGGTAGAGGAGATCCCCCATGCCTTCTAATGATATGATAAGATTATGACTATGATTAATCCATGGGTACTATTCTTAGAGTCGAGTGGACACGAGGAGATCCCTCATGTACCATAAACTATGTCCCACCATAGGTTCGTCTAGATAGACACTAGCTAGTGGATCCACGTAAGTTAGAATTTCATGGTTTACCTTGGCAAGTAAGGCAACCCTTTTTTGGTGTAGGGAGAACACAAGATTCCATGTTATAGCTCGCATGGTCTATGTCGGTTAAGGCTTATGTCCCACAAACAATGAACTAAAGTGACTCTCAAGATATCTCTCAAGTATTTTAAATATGTTTAGCTTACATTGACTATGATTCATGATTCTAACCTTTTTGCATATTTTAGCTTGATCATTGCATGTCACGAAAATGTCCTATTTTAGCATATTTAAGTTATATTGTGCATTGCTATCATACTTCGTACATTCCTCGTACTAACGCATACTTCTTGCATACATTGTCTCATAATGTAGGGCTTGGCGATTCTCCATCTATTCGTGGCTAGAGCTTAGTAGAAGGATTATTGAAGACTTGGTGAGTCCTCATCCATTCTAGGACGTAGCCTTGTTGTTCTTCTATGTTCTTTCATTTTTACATTGTATTGGGTTACATCCCAACGCTACTTTCATCCTTATGATAGAATTTCTCTGAGACACTTTATGTAGACTTCCGCTACTTTTGTCAAACCCTTATGATTTGGACTTGATTTTTATACTCTTGGTTTCTATTATCTTTGATTATGTATGCTAAGTGGCTTGTATGAGGCCCCATTCGGAGTCTTGTATGCCGTGTCACGTCTAGGGGGTACTTTGGGTCGTGACAAACTCGGTATTCAGAGCCACAGGTTATAGAAAGATCTTTGGTTGTCTCATAAGCCAAATTGAGTAGAGTCTTGTTCTTGAGTGTGAAACGCACCACATTTATGAATGACAAGCTATAAGATGTTTAGGAAACTTCACTTCTTTCATTACTCTTAAGTCGTGCGATAGAGTTTAACTTCATAGGTCTTTCTCTCCTAATCCCTATCCTATGCGTTTCAGGATATGGCTACTCAAAGAGCTTATGCTAGAAGAAATGCGGGAGAGAATATGGAATAAGAAGCTCCTCCTCAAGCTCCTCAAGTGTCGGTCAACCCTTTGGCTGAGGAAGTGACTAATGATGAGTTTCGAGCCGCATTTTACGCATTGGCCCAAGCTATGATGGCCCAAGAAAATAAAGAGGTTGTGGCTCCCGTGAATCCAAGGGTAAGTATGGCAGCAACAAGAGTGAGGGACTTCACTAGAATGAACCCTCCGGAATTTCATGGTTCTAAGGTTGAGGAAGATTCTCAAAAGTTCATTGATGAGGTGTACAAGGTGCTAATAATTATGGGTGAGAGGCCGGAGGAAAAGGCGGAGTTGGCTGCTTATCAACTTAAGGGTGTGGCTTAAGTGTGGTTCGAGAAATAGAAGAGTGAGAGGGCGGATGATGCAGGTCCTATTGATTGGGAGAAGTTTAAGGTTGCTTTTCTTGATAGGTTCTTTCCCCTTGAGATGAGGGAGGCAAAGGTACTTGAGTTCATTAACCTTCATCAAGGAGATATGAGTGTGAAGGAGTATGCCTTGAAGTTCACGCAATTGTCAAAATACGCTCCAACTATGATCGCTGATCCTAGGGCATGGATGAGTAAATTTGTGTCAGGTGCTTCCAAATTGGTGGTCGAAGAATGCCTAACCGCCATGCTTCTTAAGGAGATGGATGTCTCCCGCTTGATGGTTCATGCACAAAAAATAGAAAAAGAAAAGCTTAAGGAGAAAGCTAGGGATTCAAAAAGGGCAAGAAGGGATGATGATGAATATTCACTTTCAAAGTCCGGTGAAGGAAATCGTTCTCAAGGTAATGATTCTAGTGAACAAATGGTATCTGAGTGTCAAAGGTGTGGAAAAAGCCATAGTGGCAAGTGTCTAGCCGGTTCAAATGCATGTTTCAGTTGTGGAAAAATGGATCATAAAATAAGAGATTGTCCTTCGGTTGCAAGGAATGAAGGAGATAAACATCGGCGGGCTCAACCTTATACATCTAGTGGTAGTCAGCAACAAGGTAGGTCATATGCACTTCGGACTCGACAAGATCATGAGGGTTTCTCAGATGCGGAAATTTGTAAGTTATGATCCTTTAGTTTGTGGTTATGCATTGATTAATGTTGGGTGTTTGGTTTGCTATGATAAGACTCCATGTGTGGTTAGTTTATTTAAGGTCGACTTTGAAATCCTTGTGGAGACTTCTTAGTTGTTTACTTGTAGCAATGGTTCCATGGTTGTTAAAGTTTTGGTACTATGTTTGGATTGAGGGAGATGGATTCGAAAAGACTAGAGAGGTTTGCTCCCAAGGGGGAGATGGTGTGCTTCATGGTTAAAATGTGTGAATAGACCTATGTTGGTCTTGGGAAGTTCCTTATTATGGTTTGCTATATGAGAGGTCGGAGGTGATGTGATGTCCTAGTATCCCTATCTCTTTCCTTCGACCTTCGGGTCTAGCTTGAGGCCTTAGCCCCTCATGATTCGCTCTTTAAGATTCCTGTGTCTTAGTCATTCTCATGTTTCCTCACGCATTCATGCTTATGAAAATTTGATTTTTTCAAAGATATGAATTAGTATGATTGATTTATCTATGATTATGTGCATTTGAGTATGAGTTGCATAGAGTCTTCATGAAGTAAAGTGTTGAACATGCTTTAGCTTGGAGTTGATGTTTTCCTCCTCGGATATGTGCATTTATGCGATCGCATTATAGGTTGGGTTGTTAGCCCTTGTTTCTAACACTCCTTATGATGTCTTGATTCTTATTCGAGGATGAATGTTCCCAAGGGGGAGATAATGTAACACCCCGGATTTGTAAAGGGCAAAATATTTTAATTTTTCAAAACTTTGGTGACCTACTACTTGACCTACTAATCATTGCTAGACTTACCAACAGTAGGTCAAGGGGGTAGGAACCGTAGGTAAGGCTGCAAAAGAAGAAGAAGCTGGAAAAATATCTAAGGAGTTGTCTACAACTTGACTTACCAATCGTCGTTTGACTTACCAATCGTAGGTTAAATGAGGGGGGAGTCGTCAATGCTACTGGTTTGGGGGAGGAAATTATTTTAAATTTTGGGACTAAGTAGGCTGCCCTATGGTTGGTCACCTACGGGCAGTAGGTTGACCTACCAACCGTAGGTCATGTAGTAAGTGGGGTAGCTGGTGGAGTTTTGAAGACGGATCATTTGGTCTTTTCACCTAATGGTCTATTTACTAATCTAAGTCGGTTTATAACTTCTCCTAACACTATATAAGACTTTTTAATCAAAAAATCTACCCTTCCAAAATCATTTACAAGATTTCCCCAAACTCTTCCACCTCAAATATTTCTCTCTCTAAAAGTTAAAAGAAGAAGAAGAGGGCAGGCTAGAGTTCAAGAAATCAAGCTTTTCTTCATCATTTGCTTAAGGAACTGAGACTCTAAGGTATGATTGTCTTCATCCATGGAGCCCTTTCCTCCCTGGAGTCCCTAAAATCTTAAATTTTCAAGTTAGAAATTCCCAATTGAAGTAAGGGTTTTCTTCTATGTCATGGGTTCTTTTCAATGTTGATTTAATTGATTATTTTATGAACTATGAAGCGTGAATTGAGATGAATCCCCATAAATCCATGCATATTCCCCCAATTTTGAAAATCTATGCTTTGTTGGTGGGTTGAATTATAAAGTGAAGAATTATATGAAATCTCTATGAATCCATGCATGAATGATGATTCCTAAGCTAAGACTTTTCATGATGAGATTATGAATGAGTTAATGGTGATTTTATGAACGTAAGCATGTTCAATCAAACACTATGATTTTCTTCTATCATGTGGGTTCCTTAAATTATGATTAAATTGCATTGTTAATGGTTTTCTAAGCATGAGTTTGGATGATTTAAGATGAATTCTTATGAACACATGTGAAATCTCTTATTTTTAAGTTATGAGTATGATGAACCATGTGAAGATGAAATAGAAGAAATCATGCAGTTCTCTTATGAAGTTAATGATGATTTAAAAGTGCTTTGAGATTGAAGAATTAAAGTTTATGATATGTTGATTTATGTTGGGCTGTCAAAGGACTTTCACCACTAAGGAGAATAGGGAGTTATTCTAATGGAAGGAACAAGAGGAGATCCCTCATGATTTCCCCTCCCCATGATAGACAATAGCAGATTCCTCATGCCTATCCGTAATAAGACAAGAGGAGATCCCTCATGTCTTCTATGGAGCTATTCTAATGGAAGTGGAAAAGAGGAGATCCCTCATGTCTACCAATAATAAGGTAGAGGAAATCCGCCATGCCTTCTAATGATATGATAAGATTTTTACTATGATTAATCCATGGGAACTATGTTTAGCACCGAGTGGACATGAGGAGATCCCTCATGTACCATAAACTATGTCCCACCATAGGTTAGTCTAGATAGACACTAGCTAGTGGATCCACGTAAGCTAGAATTTTATGGTCTTACCTTGGCAAGTAAGGCAACCCTTTTTCGGTGTAGGGAGAACACAAGATTCCATGTTATAGCTCACATGATCTATGTCGGTTAAGGCTCACTTCCCACAATCATTGAACTAAAGTCCTCAAGATATCTCTCAAGTATTTTAAATATGTTTAGCTTGCATTGACTATGATTTATGATTCATGATTCTAATCTTTTTGCATATTTTAGCTTGATCATCGCATGTCATGAAAATGTCCTGTTTTAGCATGTTTAAGTGATTTTGTGCATTGCTATCATACTTAGTACATTCCCTGTACTAACGCATACGTTTTGCCTACATTGTCTTATAATGTAGGGCTTGACGATTCTCCATATATTCATGGCTAGAGCTTAGTAGAAGGATTATTGAAGACTTGGTGAGTCCTCATCCATTCGAGGACGTAGCCTTGTTGTTCTTTTATGTTCTTTCATTTTGACATTGTATTGGACTATGCCCCAACGCTACTTTCATCCTTATGCTAGGTTGGCTTTGAGACACTTTATGTAGACTTCCACTACTTTTATCAAACTCTTATGATTTTGACTTGATTTTTATATTCTTAATTTCTATTATCTTGGATTATGTATGCTAAGTGGCTTGTATGAGGCCCCTTTCATGGTCTTGTACGCCGTGTCATGTCTAGGGGAAACTTTGGGTCGTGGCATTTAGCTTCTTCATCATAGTCTAACTCTTGTTCTTCATCATAGTCTAACTCTTGTTCTTCATAACTACCTGTGGTACCCACTGCATTTATCTGTTCTAGACCAGCTACTGTTAGATGTTTAGTGAGAAAATTCATATGAGTTTTCATATGGGCCATGTCTTGATCATGCTCTTCTTCCCTCTTTCGTTGCTCTGCCCACAACTCAAATGTAAACCCAAGATCACCAATCTGTGCATCTCTGGTGTGCCATGCTTTATTCTTCGAGACTTCATCAAGAATAGTTGTAGCCTCCGAAAAAGGTTTGTTCATGAAACATCCTCCAGAAATTGTATCAACCACAGGCTTGGTCACAGAGTCCAGTTATCTGTAGAATACCTTCCTCAAATGCCTGTCTTTAAGGTAATGGTTTTGGCACCGCTTAAGCTTCTGGAAAAATGTCCATCATGTGTCATGTAGTGCTTCACCGGGTAACTTCTTGTGAGAACCTATCTCATCCTTCAATTGTAATTCTTTTGCTTCTGGGAAAAATCTTTCCAAGAAAGCTTTTCTCAATTCCACTAGTTAGTGATTGAATCATGTGGTAATTTGTTCAGCCAATTTGTTACCTCTCTAGCTAGGGTGGAAATAACCTCAACCGCATGGCAATTTGGCTAACTCCAGGAACTTCAACTAACTTACAATTTCCCGTGAAGTTTATCTGATGATGATTTGCATCTTCACCAGCTGTCTCTCTAAATAACCCTTTCAGGTTCAATAATTGAATCATCGTGCTGGTGATGGTAAATTTTACCCCTGCAAGCAATGGTGGGAGCACTATAACTCCAGTTGCTCCAGCCCCATCTATATCTGTATCATCGTCACCAACAACCAAATGCACATGTTGTTGACCTCGTCCTCTTGGGGCTAACGACTGTTGTTGAGGAGCCAACTCTTCTTCTTATTCATCATCAACTTCTACCATGTTTGGGTTTTTTACAATGTTGTTGGCACCTCTTGTCTGGACCACAACATCCTATCTCAGTCTCTGTCTCTTTGCCTCAAGTTCTTGAGTGTTAACCATTCTCCTAACAGATCGTGCAAGTTCAGGATCGTAAGGAATTGAAGGTGCTCCCTTATTTCTGGTGTTTGGCATGTAGTAACTTGTACCCTATGCAAACAAAGACAAGAGACAAAAAGTAAAATCAGGAAATAAGACTAAGAGTGAAATAACACACACTTGACTTAATTTATAACTATATTCCCCGACAGAGGTGCAAAAATTTGATACGTCTAAATTTACACTTCAATTAAGGAGCATAAAGTGGTCATTGTCAAATATAGAATCCAATATAGGATGGGGTCGAATCCCATAGAGAATAAGGCGATAACTAAGCCGTATGTGGTTATTTAACTATCAAATGCTTATTTTCGAAATAAAATGGGAAATGGGGGGAATTTTGGGAATCAGTTGAAAGTCAATTTGTAACAAGTAACACTTAACAATAACACTTGATGTACTATAATTTTAGATAATTAACCAGGATTGTGATCAACAAGACATTTTGACCATTCGTTGGGTAAATTATAGAACTAGATGCCACAATGCTTAATGTAGTAGTTTATCTACCACAACTACAATTAATGGTTTCTCAACCACATCAATTTCATGTCACTTTCATTCTCTCTAACTAAAAGTATTTATCTCAATTCAATGATAATAACTTCAGTAGTTAATCTTGCTTCGGCATTAACTATTAGACATGTTCTAATCCCCGAATTGTGTCATTCTTTTTTTCCAGGTTTTATACTATTTTACTCAAACGAGTCAAACCTAGGGAAAATACTAATATTTGCAACCATTAGAAATTGATTTAAATGAAAGAGTTAACAAGATATATGTTTACAATGCAGAGTTCATTCTATACAATCCCTTGTTTTAGGTCAAGTCATCATGGATCTCACAACCCTTGGTTGTGGAGTTTCGCCACTCATTCTTAATTAAATAAAAGCGATAATTGCATTCATTGGAAGAAAGTAAAAAATTGTTGAAGATGAAAACAATCTACAATATGATTTCAACAAATTGTGAAATTCTCCTTCAAAACTTAACCAAGAGTAATGCTCTTCTTCGATAAAAAATCATTAATGAAATAAAACCCTACCAAAAGAATTTATAGTTCCCAGAAAATTCAAATTTAAAAATATAAAGTGCAGTTCATGAGGCACGTTTGATGGTGACCCTAATGACCCGTCATAGGAGAGACGATCTGTTGAAGTGATCGTCAATACCTTCTGCAACCTAAGCTTGACTCCTGTTGGTGCGACACCGGTGATGAGAGGTCGTCAAGATTTTGATGGCTCATCGTAGTCATCGTCAAAATTTCCTGACACACTTGAGCATCCTACATGTTTGATGAGGTAGCTGACAGTCAGTCGAAGGCTTGACGACCTGTCAGTGCTGCAGTCAGGGATGTTCTTCTGGCACTTAGCTCCATTTCACTCTTTTTTTTATCTTCGCACATTTCCTCACTAACATAGTATTTAAACTATCAAAATTACACTGTTTCCTACTTAAGATTGTGCAAATATCCTTAGTAAAAGCATAAGATGTGCCGTCAAATGGTGGCAGAGCAGTAACAAATCAAGTATCGCTATTACCTGGCTTAGTTCCTGCACACAAAAAGGGTGCAGCAAGTGTAGAGTGAGTACTAGAAACACTGTACTCAACAAGCTTTAATTTCTAACACTTCTTAGAAGTGATAGCGAGGTATATTTTAAAAGTTTTTTTTTCAAAAGTATGATAATATCATAAAATAAATCACCTCAACATGAATATTAAAACATATACTTTTCCAAAACTTTCACTTACACAACTAATGATATCAAAAGATGTCTCAAATGTATCAAGTCAAATACTTTTCACAATCATCTCAACAATTCAACAAAAAATTATATGAAATGCAATGTAGATGAAATGTAATGCACTGGCCAAAAACTGGTGGACACCCACTTCCTCTGTCGAATAGTCGAGACCCATGGGGGACTCATGAGGTCCATACACTTGTCGAAACCATTTTCTATCGGCATGATAATGCTCATTGGAAGCATTTCCTATCGGCACAATACCACTTGCCAGAATCATTTCCCATCAGCACAATATTACTCGGCAGAACTATTTTCCATCGGCTTTGCATGATGTCGCTTCATAACCATTTCCCGTCGGCATAATACATATACAAATCTCATTAATAACTCAATGGAAAATATCAACCAATAATTATCATGCAACAATAAGAGTGGTATGAATATGTATGAACAAATGTATAATATGGGTTCAACAATCGACCCTACAACTAAGGATCATCAATTACAATCAAGTTTACACAATTCACAAGTCTCAACGCTTCAATCATATCAGTTATAGGACATTATCAACCAATAATTAATTTAATGTAAATTTTCTCATAATATAACACTGGTATATAAATGCTCGTTATTTCATTTATATGGGACCCTCTTATTATTCATTACCATATGTGGGACCCCCTTATTATTAGTCACCATTATATTTATTTATTTTATAAAGCTAACACTTTAAAGAAGGAAGGAATCTTTACTTGCCTCAAACTGAAGTTCAAGTGTAAAATTGCGAACTTTTCCTTCTGTAACGCTTCCGAACGGTCAAAATATATTCAAATATGTAGTCCTCATAAAAATACAAATCTAATGACACCCATATCGGGTCAAAAAGTCATCGAGAGCCATCATCCATTTAATATCATAAAAATGGTTAAAATTCATAAGCAACTAAGATGGTCGTTACATCATCCACCACTAAAGCACACTTTCGTCCTCGAACGTAAAGAGAAAGAAAGTACATGGAATATCATAGTTGAGAATATCTGCTATGTATGTTGACTCAACCTTCCAACTGGATTTCTAACCGGCCTATCCATAATAACTCTAGGACCTTCCCCAAATGCTATATTTTTGGTCGAACTCTAGTGAGTCATATTGAGTCACACAACAACCATTAAGATAATACTTCTTCAACATCAAAATATGGAAATTCAGATGAACACTTGATAAGTATAGTGACATATCCAACTCATAAGTCATTTCTCCAAAATGTAGAAGCACCTTAAACGGATCAATGAATCTACGGTTGAGTTTTTCCTTCTTCCCAAATATCACAAAATCCTTCATGGATGATACTTTCAACAAAACCTTTTCTCCAATCATAAACTTCAGATCACAAATCTTTCGGTCTGCATAGTTTTTTTATCCTGGGTTGTGAGATGTCTATCTTGAATTAACTTGATCTTATCTAACAAATTTCTCAAAATACCCAACTTCTTGTGGATAGACTCCAATAAATTCGATGTGAACTAAGTAACACAGTACGAATGACAAAAATGGGTACACCATATAAACACGCTATCTCTTGAAAGTAATTAGTCGACAATTTTACCACATTATATGAAACCAAAATCAAAACAAAGTTTGCTGGTTTGATTAGTCTATCCATGATGATGCAGACAACATCAAATTTTCTCAAAGTATACGACATTTCTATCAAGAAGTTCATGGCAATACACTCCCACTGTCACTCAGGTATGGACATCCTCCGAGTCATACCATTTTTCTCTGATGCTCATACTTTACATGCTGAAAGTTCAACATCGAGAGAAATACTCTAAGATGTTCCTTTTCATTCGACATCACCCACAATGCTTCAAATCATAATATATTTTTTATCTTCATCGATGAATAAAATATTTAGAGCTATGAGTCCCCTTCATAATCAACTTAGTCAAATAATCAACTCGTGAAACACAAATATGACCATTAAATTTCAAAATGCCCTTTGAATACAACATTTCTTCCTTATATTCCCCCGTTAACACCTTATCTTGAATTATATTCAACTTCTCATCTTCAAACTATCTAGCTCTGATATGATCCACTAGAAGAGAATGTACCTCAATATGGGCAAAAATCATATCATGCTTCAAAATATTAACCCTTGCAAATCTATTAGCCTCCTTGAACATCTTTTCCACTTGCAACATAATCAAGCTACCTATACTAACTAACTTTGAGCATCTCAACGCATTTGCTACTACACTTACCTTGTCCAAGTGATATGAGACAGTGATGTCATAATACTTAAGAAACTTTAACCATCTCATGTGCCTCAAATTAGATCTCTCTAATTAGAAATATATTGAATACTGCGATAATTCATGAGCATTTCAGATTCTTCTCCAAATAAATAAAGCCTCCAAATTTTCAAACCAAGAAAATCATTATTGTCAAATCTAAACAATTAGTACGTTAGTTATTCTCCTACACCTTCAACTGTCTCAAAGTATACTTTATTTCCTTACCTTTATACATCAAAACATTCCCAATATCAACCCGTGAAGCATTATAAAACTCCATGAACTCTTTATCTTTCACTAGCAAGGTCAAAATCGAGTCTGAAGTCAACAAACCCTTATGTTTTTGAAAGCTAGCTTCACACACCTTAGATCATTGGAAAGTTAAATTCTTCTAAGTTAGTTTTTTAGTAGAGACACAATAAAAGAGAAGACATCCAAATTCCATCTGTAGTAACCAGCCAAACCCACAAAACTCTGGATCTTTATAGGTAAAGTAGACCTAGCCTAATCTCTAACTGTCTCAATACTCTAAAAATCTACCATATTGTCATCCTTAGTCACCACATGCCAAAAAATGTCAAAAAACTGGGATAGAACTCACACTTATAAAACTTTACATAAGGTCACTCCTTCAAATTTCTGAGTATAATTCTCAAATGCTACTCATGATCCTCTCTACTATGAGGGTAGATCAAAATATCATCAATGTAAACTTTAAAAACAAAATTCCAAATAAATCATGAACATCCTATTCATCAATTTCATAAAAGTTGATGTGGAGTTTGTCATCCCAATAGTATTAATTAAAAGCTCATAATGTCATAAGAGGTTATGAAGGCTATCTTAGAGATATCCTTCATCCTAACCATGAATCAATAGTACTCAACTCTCAACTCAATTTTAGAGGTTACCAAAACTCCTAGACAAGTTCTCAATACACAAAATATGATATTTGTCCTAAATAATCACTTTGTTCAATTTTTCGTAGTCGATGCACATCCTTCTTTTCCACAATTAAGACTAGAGCAATTCAAGGAGAAATACTAGGTCTAATAAAAGAACTTACTCAACAAATATTATTACTATTCTTTCAATTTTTTGGAGCGTTCTAATTAGAAGTGATAGAAATAGGCTAAATTCTCAGCTTTAAGTCAATGCTAAAATCAAAATCACAACTAGGTGGAACACCTACAAAACTCTTTCATCACTGATACTGATTCTAAAGGAGAAGTATTGATACTCATATCACGAATATAAGTCAAATAGGTGAGATATCCCTTCTCAATCGTACACTGCGCCTTTGAAAATGATATTACCTTCCTCGGATAGATACTAAGGGTGACCGACCAATTCAGTTTAAGAATACCCACCATATCTAAGGTCATTTTCTTAGCATAACCATCTAGAAATGCGTAATATGGAAAAAGTCAATACATGCTCAATGTGATATCAACGTCTAGCATATCCTGAATTATTAAGTCTATTCACATATTTTATGCTACCAAATCAACAACTTAAGATTGATGTAATCGATCTACCACTAAGAACCATCTAAGGGTGTCTGAATACGTACAAATGAGGAAGAGTCACAAAACATATCCAAATATGAAATAAGGAACATAAAAAAGTAGATCCATAGTCAAAATAAAAGTACAAAAGAAGAGCATATTGAACAATACTTGAGACAACCTTGGTTACTCCAATAGAGTTAGTTATTTGTCAATATAATATTTCCAACCACCACAATATTAGTCCATGAATTGTAGGGTGATCCTTTACCACTATATAAACGTCTCTATGAATGTTCCCAGATAGTTCCATACAAGTATCCTTGCCCAAAATCCAATTGTACTTTCCATTAATTTCAACAAGTATTGTTGATCCTCAATTCAATCTCTAAAAGACATCTCACAGTTTAAATATCCCAATATCTACCATTTAATCACCACTTTAAGTGTACTTATTGGTTGACACTCAACTTGTCTTCATAATGTGATACAATATTATATGTAGTCCACATTGTGGCTCCCATCATAAGAAACTTTACCAATGTGATTATCATATTATCTAACACGAAATATTTGAATTTTCTTAGTATACCTCCACTCCAAAGGTTAGAAAGAAAGTCTTTCATACAAATCTTATAACAAGTTCTACCATCTTATTCTTCATTATAAATAATCACCTCTTATATTTTTGCTATTCCTCAATTTCTCATTATAGCTTGATCATGATCACTATGCTCTTACCTAATCAATTGATCCTCCTAAGATTACACTTGTATTAATTGCATCCATAATATATTCTTTTAAAATTAAATTATTGATCTATCAGTGATATATCTATGCCATGAGATTGTCATAATAAATATGATAAAGTTGAAATATTCTTGTCAAAATTACAGCTCGAGCAAGTCATTCTTACTGTTCCTAACCTTCTCAATTGAATAATTTAATGTCACAATTCTTATTACCTAGTCATCTTACTAGTCATATACTAATATTTCACTCTATACCACATAACATCATGAATATCATTAACATACGAATTCGAAAAGATCTCATCACTATTGGGGAGAGAATGAAACAATGAAATTTGGACCTTCAACTGAACAACATACGCACGATAAAGAATGAAAGAATGAAAGTTTCCTAAAGTTTCATAGCCCCTCAAAGATAAGTAACGAATGTCTCCGAACCGATTCGTAAGACTCTACCGAACTGTACTCTCGTACATAGTGGGACCTACGAACTATGCTCTAATACCATGTTGTCACTACCCAAAATTTCATTAGGTTGTGAGGGAATCTACAAACCCCATAAGCGAACTTCATTCCTCTATTAACGATTTAACAATTTCAATAATGCAGAAATTAAATAGATAAGTCAAAATCAAACTACCCCAAGACTTGGTGACACTAGTACAAGAGCATCTACGAATACGAAATAAGTCTGAAAACTAAAACAACTGTCTAGAAGGAAATAAGACAAAAAATAAATAGGTCTCTAGAATCTGGTACTACTGAAGAGGAAGCAGCACACCCTAAATTTCAAAAATCACCAATCTCAATCGTAGCAACGAATCAAGCATCGCTAGTACTTGGCTTAGTTCCTGCACGCAAAAAGGGTGCAACAAGTGTTGTGTGAGTACACGAAACACATGTACTCAGGAAACTTTAATTTCTAACCCTTCTTAGAAGCGATAACAAGGTATATTTTAAAAGTTCTTTTTTCAAAAGTATGATTACATCATAAAATAAATCACCTCAACACAAAAATTAAAACATATACTTTACTAAAACTATTAGTTACACCACTAATGATATCACAAGATGTCTCAACTGTATCTAGTCAAATCAATTTCACAATCATCTCAACAATTCAGCACCAAATAAATATGAAATGCAATGTAGATGTAATATAATGTAATGTAATACATTAGCCAAAAACCGGTATACACCTGCTTCGTTTGTCCGATAGTAGGAACTCATGGGGGACTCATGAGGTCCGTATACCTTTCGGAGCCATTTCTTGTCGGTGTAATAACACTCATCTGAACCATTTCTCATCGGCACAATACCACTCACTAGAATAATTTCTCATCGGCACCATATCACCGCGGGAACCATTTTCCATTGTCTTTGCATGATGACACTCGTCGGAATCATTTCCCATTGACATAATATTGATGCAAATCTCATAAATAACTCAATATATAATATCAATTAATAATTATGATGAAATAATAAGAGTGGTATGAACATGTATGAACAAATGTATAATATGAGTTCATCAATCGACCATACAACTAATAATCATCAATCATAATAAAGTTTACACAATTCAAAAGTCTCAACGATTCTATCATATCACTTATAGGAAGCTCAATGAAAAACTAATTTCATGTAAATTTTCCTATATTATAACATTGGTATCCACATAAATGTTCGTTATCTCATTTATACAGGACCCCCTTATTATTCGTTACCATATATGGGATCTCATTATTATTCATCACCATTATATTTATTTATATCATAAAACTAACATTTCAAAGAAGGAAGAAATCTCTACTTGCCTCAAACTGAAGTTCAAGTGTCAAATTATAAACTTTCCCTTTCATAACGCTTCTGAACTGTCAAAATCTATTCAAATACATAATCCCCAAAAGAATACGAATCTAATGAAACCCATATTGCTATATTTAGTTTCGACTCAAAAATCAGGTCAAAAAGTCATCCCGAGCTACCTAATTTGAATCTAAAATTTTCTTTCAAATTACGTTTACCCATGATAAAACAAAGTTGCATGCCAAATTTCAGCAAAAATGAATCGTTATTCCACTTCCAAATCAAGATTTTTTTCTAAGAACCCTAGACCTATATTTTCTTGATTTAACATTATTTCTCCATGTTTCTACCCTAAAAATCTATTCTGAATCACATACAAGTCTCATAGAAAAGACGAGAATATTAACATTGATGCATCGGAATGAAATTCCTATTTTCCTCTTCTCTTTTTCCTTAGTAGCACATACTCAACCCCTGTTTCTATTTATTTTTTCCTTCCCTATTGGGCGTTGTAGCCCTTCTTGATTTGTTTTTTTTCCTTTTCTTTTTCTTTTTCTTTTTCAATTGGGAAGTTGCTCCTCCTTCCTTTTTTATTTTTTTCTTCTTTTTTCCCATTATTATTAGCAACAAAATAATCCTTTATTTAATTTGAAAATTATGTCACTCATTTTCACTAGTCATAAATTATTTATAAAAGTTATTAAAAGGGTTAATATAAAAAATATGGTTAAAATTCATTAAAAATTAAGAGTGTCGTTATAAATAATTATCTATTATGAAGTGGGTTTTTTCACCATCAAATCGAAAAGAAAGGCATCGACAGAATTGAGAAGCTCTTTAGCATTTTCTGGAGACATGGTTCGACACTTGATTTTGAGATTTTCTCATTCATTTCTGCCTTTTTTATAATAAATAAAAATATGAAGTTCAATCTCTCTCTAATACAAAACTAATTAGTAATCAGGAATTATTTAACTCACTAAAAAATTGTAAAATACAAATTACAAATGTTATTAGCATAGATATATGTAATGACATCATTTTTGAAAACTTTCATAAAAATTCTATTTTTACCCCTCCCAATAGTTGCCCGAAGTCATTGATGAGTGGTAGATTTGCACTAATTTAAGGTCCATTTAGCTCAATAATTAGTGTCCTTAATGCCTAATTTTGTTCGATTATGATAAAATGTTGATGATTTGCAGTTATGAAGGCAATTGTACAAGGCAAGGATTATTGTTTGAAAGAATGGCCAAAACTACAAAAAGAAGTGCAAACTATACATTGTTGATCGCCTAACAAGTAGGGTGGATCGCAATGAGCATGAACAACGCCTAAAATGACAGTGCGACAAGAAAATATTGAATGTTCGATAGGTGAACAAAGGTGGTATTCGGGACGCACCGAACGTGAAAGATTGACTCAATCGATTTAACCAACTAAGGTTCAAACAACTGAAGTCTAGAGCATTAAAAGGTAAGCTAGTAGCAAAAGGTGATTCACCAAACGCTCGGCGAGCCCGACTAATATCACCGATTAAGTTGTGTGCTGGATTTTGGGCCCAAATTTTGGAAAATTATAAATTGCCCAAGAGAGTTTTTAGAGAGCTCTTTTTGGAGAGTTTTCAGAGTTTAGACATTAGAGGAGAAAAAACACTTTTATCTTTGAAGAATACTTTTCTAGTTATTGGGGTTTTACAACTTTGTGCTTGATTTTGACAAATTGAAGTTGAATCCAAAGTGGATTTTCTTTTAATTACTTAATTTTATGTTACCCATGGTTGCTTCCATGGAAGGTATAATTTCTTTACTCTTTGTGATGGGTGGCTAAAAACCCAAGATCTGGGGGTGCAATTATGGGATTGGATGTTGATTTAATGTAGTGAGTATTGTGTTTGCTCTGTTTTGCTATTGTTCATGCATGAATTTGGTCTAATTAGCATGGGGTTAATTTATGGGTTAAGGTTGCAAACTTAATTTCTACTTCCGATCTCCGGTTGATGCTCGAAAGAGATTAATTGGAGTAGGTAATTAGTCTGATACTAGAAATTTAGGTTTGATGTCTGTAGTTGGCCTGAATATAGAGGTTATGGGTTGGATCTATTTGCCCTGTTCTTGAAAGAGATAACAGAGTAAGGAATTGGGTTGTTTAGATTGGTATTTAGATGAGACTGAAAGGAGATTCTATGCATAGATTCTTTGAGATCGAAAGATGATTAGCATCAATAAAGATAACCTAGCCTATTCATGTGTGTTCATCACAATAGAGCAGCACAACTACCCCTATGTGATAACGATTTCCAATCCCCGCACCCCTAGATCTCTTGTTAACTCTTGATTTTTTGATACTTTAGTTTAATTGCGATAATTGACATCCAAAGCTTGATATTAAATTTGTGAAATTTTCCACCCACTTGTTCTCACTATTACAAATGAGCGATTTAAACTCTAAATTTCTTGATAGGAATTTTCCACGATATACCATTCTCTATGGGATTCGACTCCAACTCTTCATTGGGTTTTTATTGACTTCGACCGTTGTCCCTTTTAATTGGTTTTAAGGAGGACATTTGAGCTTTATCAGTCATGTTTGATCAGTTTGTGTAGTTTGTTTGGGAATGTTGTTGAAACATTGTGATTTTTGGAAGTTTTGAATTAAAGAACTCTTTCTTTCATAAAAAAATTCTTCTCGTAATTTTAATTGAGAATCTTGGACTATTCATTAACTATGGTTGTTTAATTAATGGGTAAATTTTAAATAATTAATTTAGTTGGTAAATAATGAATCAAGTCCAAAATTTAATTAATACCCTATGTCACTTGGCCCATATATCTTAGAATAAGTTAATGAAATTTAGCACTTTAGGTTCATAAATAATCTTATCTTATCTTATATATATAAAAGAGAAACCCAGGCCTGCCCACGTGGCACCCTTAAAATTCAGGAATTTACTTTTATATTTTTCTTGATACTTTTAGGTTTCTTACCCCTATTTTATTTTTACCTTTAAGCCCATTTCTTCAACTGTCGTATCTATTCAGACTGTTGTATCCCTTCGTTTGCGTCTTTTCAGGAACTACCTATAAAACCTAGGCAAATCATACTAGTTTTTGTATCTTCTTTTTTTCTGACAAATTCTATCCCTAATTTTTGTGGAACTTCGCCAATTCCTTGAAGTCTACTTTGGATCTTCACCAAAAAAAATATAATGAAACAAAACTATAATTTCTTAGTAGTTTTTTCCTCCATTCAATATGTCTAAAGAAAAATTATTTCAACTACTCAATTATTAATCAGCTTATCACAACCATGACAATTTTTTGGTTCGTACCTACTTCTTTTGTGGGCTTTTTCCTTGTGTTATCACTTTTTCCGATAACCTACGTTAGTATTTTATTCAATGAGTTGTACAATTTTTTTTTTATGAATCTTTACTGAATTACTTTTGTGTTTTTAGTTATGAAAACTTTATAAGCATTCTTGATGGAATCAAAATAAAGGAAGAGACAGCAAAGAGAGACTAAATTCTGCCGCAACTTGATAAGGTAATTGTACTATTAATATATTTTATTGGGAGTTAAAATGTTGTTGTATTAATCATATCTCTAATATGTTGAAAAGTTTGGCTGATATGGAAAAGTCACAACCCATCGGAAAAGTCACAATCCTTCAATGTGAAAAGGTGTTTGCTTTCATTATATTTTATAATATAAGTAAATAAAGTATGAAAATTTTGTAGGATTTGGGCTAAGACTTTTGGTATTAGTAGTATCCAGCTTCTTTGAGATAATCAATAAACAAAACCAATGGTCCATAAAGTTGCTTAAAAAAATATAGTATGAAATATTGAATATAGAATATGTACTAAATTGGATGTTAAGAAGAAGAATAGAAAACTTAGAAAATTTGTGGTTTAATAGTGTGAGAGAACCCCTCTATTTATCTCCAACAAAGGGTAGTATGAATAAGGGTTTATTGTGCCTTATCAGAATAGTCACAACCCTTTGAAAAAGGCACAACTCTTTACAAAAGTCACAATCCTTCGGAAAAATCACTACTCTTTGAAAAAGTAACAACCCTTCGGAAAAGTAAAAATCCTTTGGAAAATTCACAACTCTTTGGAAATCAGAACCCTTTGGAAAAGTCACAATCCTTCAATGTAAAATTGTGTCTTTTTAAATATATTTTATATCATAATTAAATATAGAATATGTACTAAATTGGGTGTTTTAAGAAGAAGAAAAAGAATAGAAAACTTAGAAATTTCGTAGTTTATAAATGTGAGGGAACTCCTCTATTTATAGCCAACAAAGGTAGTATGAACATGTGCTTATTATGCCTTATCAGAAAAGGCACAACTTTTCAGGAATGTCACAACCCTTCAGAAAGGTACAACTCATCCAAAAAGTCAGAGCTCTTTAGAAAAGTCACAACCCTTCAAAAAAGTCAGAACTATTTAGAAAAGTCACAACCCTTTGGAATAGTGACAGCCCTTATTATAAGGCACAATCCTTTGAAAATATTACAACTCATTGGAGAAGTCACAACTTTTTGAAAAACTCACAATCTTTTGAAAAAGTCACAACTCTTTGAAAAAGTCTCACTCCTTTAATGTGAAAACGTATACGTTTTTAATATATTTTATAATATAAATATTTAAATAAATTTAATATAATAAACAATATAAAAGATATAGACAATTACATATTTTATGTTGGGGCTATTATAATAATTTAACATTCAAGTTAGGAAGTTCATACTTTTAAGGTAGAATAGATAGATAGATAGATGGATAGATAGATAGTTGTTTTTATTTCCTATATTTTTTCCTAGTTGGTGCCCTCAAGAATAACAAACATGTGACTTGATTTGTTCATAATTCTTTAGATGTTCTTTTTTAAAAAATATATATATATTTCAAAATATTTTCAGTTTTTTAAATATGATTTAAAAAGTTTTTAGAAACTTAATGAGATGTTTTTATGAATAACTAGCTCTAGAATAATGAAGGAATTGAGAATACGAGGGGTTGATATCTTTCACATGATAAATTTAATATGACATACTTAGGGTTGTTTGTAGACAATGATATGGAGGAGCAAGGAAAACTAGCGGATACTGTCTAAAGATTGAATAATATACCATCCAATTGAGTATCTTATACTTTGTATGCACATGTACCAAACAATAGAGAAAGTGATAGTTGATTAATTTATGAAAAATCATTCAATATTGAGAAGACAATTATATCAAAGAAAAAATATTATAATTTGAAATATGTAGAAGATTAAATTCATTAAAGACTAAGAAACTTACAATCTTTCAAGCTCATAATATATGTGACAATATTAAATTAATAATATTCAGATATTAGAAAATGATCATTCATAATCTTAATGAGGTCATGGATTACCATGCAAAGCACGGGTAGTTTATCTAGTATATATATAAAATAAAATCCTAGGCCCGCCTACGTGGCATCCTTAGAATTCAGGAATTTACTTTAATGTTTTCCTTTATACTATTAGTTTTTTTTTACGATGAATTTAATTTTATAATTTTCTATGTATTTTTAGTTTTTCACCCCTATTTTATTTGTACCCTTAATCCCTCTTCTTCTAATCTTGTGTCCCTAAAGACTGTTGTATCCCTTCGATTGCTTCTCTATTGAAATTACCTAGAAAAACTAGGCAAATCATACTCATTTGTTGTATCTTCTTATTCGTGACAAATTTCATCTCTAATTTCTGTGGAACTTCGCCTATTACTTCGAAGTATAATTTCCTTGTAGTTTTTCCTCCTTTCAACATGTCAAAAGAAAAACTATTTGAATTGCTCGTTTCTGAAGCAACTGATCACACCATTACAATTTTTTTGTTCGTGGCTACTTTTAGTGAGATTTTCCATTCTGCCATCACTTTGTCTGACAACATACCTTAGTGTTTATTCTATGAGCTATAAACTTTTATGTTTTATGAATTTGTATTGAATTTCTTTTGTGTTTTTGGTTATGAAATTTTTTTAAACATTCTTAATGCAATTCAGGATTGTGGAAAAGACAACAAAGAGAGAATAAATTCCTCCGCAACTGGATAAGGTACTTATACCTATTAGTATATTTTATTGGAAGTTGAATTACTGTTGTATTAATCATATCTCCCAAATGTTAAAAAGTTTGGCCAATATGAAAAAGTCATAATCCTTCGGAAAAGTCACAACTCTTTGAAAAAACGACAACCAATCGAAAAAGTCACAATCATTCAATGTGAAAAGGTGCCTTCTATTAATATATTCTATAATATAAATAAATATAGTATGAAATATTTTGTAGGATGTGGGCTAAGACTTTTGGTATTAGTGCTTATCTAGCTTCTTTGAGATAATCAATAAATCGGACAACTGGTCCATTGAAATGACCCGAAACGAGTCATGAGTGGCACCCACACTTAACCTTCTAGGTGGGCGAACCAACGAATTCAAACCCCAACTTATATTAATTGTTCAACTTACCAAACAACACCATGATACAGAAACGCAAATCTTATTAATGTAAGAAATATAAATTCTCTAAAGTCTATTAAATATCATTTTCCAAAACCTAAAATTGATCACATAAAAGACATTTAATCCCAAAATACAAAGTCTAAGAGTATCAAAAACATCAGAATAGATAATATAAAAGAGTTTTGTCCGAAAACTAAGGACATCATTCCATGACCGAGAGAATCCAACACGAGCTGGAAGAAATAGCTTACCCTAGAATCTGATGTGCTAGAGACTGGCTAGAGCTGAGGGTGAGTCAAAGTTGCAAGTACACTTGATGCACTCTACAAAAGGAAAACGAAAAAAATTCAAGTAGGGGTCAGTACAAGGCAATATTTACTAAGTAGATATCATCAGCCAACTCAAAATAGAAACTAATAATGTTTCTTACTTTTCCATTCCTCGATGCCTCATAATGTTTCCAATCTATAATGTATGCATAATCACAAGTAAACAAGACTATACACACCCATATTACTATAATCACTTTTCTAAATTTGATGCCAACTAATATGTCAACTCTAGTATTTCTCCAATTGCAAGCCTAGGGCTAAGTCTTAATTCCTCCATATAACTTAATCTAATGATATTTATATAATAATTTAAACCTAATATTTAATTACCTATACCAATTTATCAAAAAATAAATTATAATGTGATAATCACAGAAATCCCCCTAACCGAAACCAAAAATTGGTCCAATAACTCTAACTGCGAGAATAACATTCAAAACACTAACCTAATTGTAAATTTGTTCCATATATAATTTCAAGTGATTGACCATTCAAAATCCACTTTTATTAGCATCATTACACACTAATGAGTATTAAATTGTCCCCTCCCTCTAGGTTGAAAACAACCAAGAATCAGCCAAAATAATTAATTTACAATTTTGATTTCTTTACTCCTCAACTCCACAACACAACATAATAATAACATGACCTTTATAATATTACAAAGATCTAGGCTTGGTTACCTGATTTCGCTCGCGTTCTTCTGGTTATTGTTAGTTCTTCATCATCTACATGTATGTCTTGTACCTAATTTATTTTTTCTAATTTAATTATGAATCCAAATTGCTAAATTTTATTTTTTTTATTTCTACATATGGGCCAAGTACATAGGATATTAATGTAATGACCCTCCAGGTCATTTTTGTGTCAATGCCTTCTTTCTGTCATTTAGAGCGTACTTGTTGTCACCCCAAGTCATTTGTGACTTGCTGGCACTGACTATTCGTTCGCCTGGTGGTTCATTTGAGTTTTATGCCTATTTTCCTATTTTGGAGCTTTCAAAATTTTAAAAGTTAATTTCGGTCATAACCTCTGGTAAACGACCTCATAAGGGAATTCTGATGGTTCCATGAGCTCCGGAGTGGCCAAATTAGGCTAGAAGCATGCTTGGCCCGAGTCCCCAGGCATTCGGTGTGAGCAGACCAGCTCACTTTTATATGTGGGTTCATTTCAGACTTTTGGGCCATTTGGCGCTTTAACCTTTGGAATTTGACTCATGTTTGACTTCGATCAACATTCTTAGTAAACGCCCTCAGATAAGAATTATGCCAGCACGATTAGTTCTGGAATGCTGAGTTTGGTCTAGAATGATCCTTCAAGCACTTCTCGAGGCCTCCGATCTAATTCCGAGGCCATTGGTTGAAGTTGGCTAAAATGGCACTTTAGGTGTGGACTCACTTTTTATCGAAATGACCTTGTATGAAAATTCTGACTATGCCATTGAGTCTAGAACGTCGAATTTGATGGGGTAGCATATCTCATTTCCGTGTACGGGATTTCAAACGAATTCCGAGCACCCCGTCAGAGGTTTGGGAATGCCCATAACTCAGCTGGTGCACAACTGATGTTGCAGACCCATTTCTTCTTCATGTTCACGGAGGTGTGAGACCTCCTTTCTCTGCATTCACGGATAAGGCTCCGTGTTCGCGGAAGCCTGGGTAGTCTGGGGAGCCTTTCTATCCGCGTTCGCGGATAGGGCTCTGCGTTCGTGGATAGGGCTCCGCGTTCGCGGATAAGGCTCTGCGTTCACAGAGGTCTGTGGTCCTCTTATCCACGATCACGGACCCTTAATCGTGTTAGCGGAGGTGTAGTTGTTGTTACTCCATATTCGCCGCCCCTGGCCACATTCGCTGATCTGTGGTTGGTTTCCCTCAGCGTTCGCGGGCCCTTTGCCGCGTTCACGGAGATCAGCAGATCTAGCAGAATATATAGGGGTAGTCGGGTTTTGTTGGAGAAAAAGTTGGATAATGATATTTTTGTAGTCTTAAGTTGGTTTTCAGTGATTCAAAGTCTCAGGTGCTTTGAATCTCGTTGGATGTGTGGGTTAGTGCTCGGATAGTGTTGGGTGGTCCTCAATTTCCTTAAATTTGAGGCCTAAGTTGCTACATTATGCTAATTGTGTAAAGTTTTCCATGTTGGGTTTGTTGTTGTATGGAGCTGATCTAAGCCCCGAGGGGTGTTCCATTTTGGAACACAAGCTCGGGGGAGGGTTTAGGACCTCTTCGTGGAGTCAATTCTAGAAATTCTTAAGCGGGTCCCACAATTTCCAATTTTGACTCCGAAATTGGTTTTTCTCTGATTTTGTTGATTTCAATGTCTAAATGACCGTGTTGATGCTGTGATTCTAATTTTGATAGCGTGGCAATAATCCGAGGTCATTCGAAAGGGGAAGATTTTAGCAGAGTGATTTGGAGCGTGCGCGGTCTGCCCTTAGGTAGGCTACGACTTCCCTTCCTTTAGATTGAGCCTGATTGTGTAATTGCATGTGGATTTGTGTTAATGTGGGGTGGTTAGCAAGTGTCTCTTCTCTTCTTCTCAGAAACCATGCTTTAGGGTTTATATTCGGGTTATTTCGGGGTTAGTGTCATGTTATCAGAGGGGTTGCTTTTATGTTATTGTGTTGAATTATCTGTTGGGCTGTTTATATGTTGCTGTATACGGATTATCTGGTTAGTTTTTTTATTGTATTGGAGTATATCTTTGGCCTTAGATTAGGATTGACTAATGTTGACTTAGACCCATGCACCTGGTTGACTTTTGTATGTATCCGACATCGATTCGGATGGACTAGATCCTTATAGACCGACATAGCAGACTTGGGTCTGATAGTTCAACTTAGTTTTTGCTTTGTAGTGGTTTCGATCCTTCTGTCTTTTCTCCCCTTTTTCTTTGATGCTAATGCGTTATTGGAGGCGTGGTATCTTCAAGGTTTGATGCTTCGAGGTCGGTTCTGCAGTGATGCGATTGGTAGTGGACGTCGATCCGCTACAACTTGGAGTTGATGCACTCGTTGTGATGTGGTTGGTAGTGGACGTTGATCCATAATTGTTTGGAATTTGAGATCTTCTATGCAATTGGTTCGCCTTATATGCTCTGTCTGGCTGGGTAGGGTCCCCGGGAGTGTTAGCTGACTCACTAGACTGGCTGGGTTAGGTAAGGTTCTCTTCAGAGTTGACATTTACCACGCATTCCGGCTGGCTGGGTAAGGCCCCCGGGAGTGTTAGATGGCTCACTTGGCTGGCTTTGGCAGGGCCCTCGGAGTGTTAGCCAATTGGGCGTTAGATATCAAGGTCTTTTGAGGAGTCTTCATACCCCTCGTCAACACTCGACTGGCTGGGTAGGGCCCCCGGAGTGGTTAGCAGGCTAGGTGAGTCAATTTGGAAGTCAGATTTGTTGACTGGGTTGGAGATGGCTAGTTGTTTCGGTTCGGAGTTTGTTTCCTTGGGTTCCGTAGATTCAGCTTTTTTTTGTACCTGTCGGACTTATGGGGGTCCGTTCGGGTTTTATTTCAACTTGTGCATGAGTGTACCTTCTGGGCTTATGGGTTCTAGTTAGGTTTAGTTTACCTGTACTTTATTTACTTTTGGTGCGCTCGTGTGCTTCTTATCAGGTTTGCTTGACCTCTATTATTGTAAATTCTATCCTTTCAGTCTGTTTTTAACTTTCTTGCTTAGTTGTTCTATGATGCCTACTTGGTGCATGTTATTTGGTACTCATGCTACACTCTAAATCAGTTTTCGTGATGCAGGTTCGAGCACCTGCTATCAGTGTTGAGTTCAAGTCTGCTGCAGTCTGTTCCGGAGGCGAAGGTGAGAACATGTCGTCCTGAGATTACCTGCCTCCTCTGTACTTATATTTTTGTTTGTCTTTCATCTTTGAGACAGTCTTGTTTCTATGGTCCACTTTTGGGACTTGTACTCATTTTGTAGTAGCTCTGTACATGTGACTTCTAGGTTCTAGGAGGTATCGTTTGTTGTATATAGATGGTTTCACTTCCGCCTTTCATTTATGTGTTCCTTTATTTATGCTTCTGCGTAGTTGAGGTTAGTTTCCACTCTCAGTCCCATTACTGTTAATTTTTTGGATAGGGTTTGGCTTTCCTACTGGCGGGCTGGTAGGCGCCATCATGACTCGAGGAATCAGGTTGTGACAAGTTGGTATTGGAGCCTCAGGTTCGCTAGCCACAATTGTACAGAGCTAGAATCTAGTAGAGTCGTGCAGATCACCGCGGAAATGTCCATGACTTATCTTCGTGAGGCTACAGGATGTCCTTAGGGGGTTTTCATGTCTTGCATCATTTTCGTGCGTTGTTGTTTGATTGGTTTCTTGGAATCTTTTTTGTTCCCCTTTGTCGCAAGATGGGTAACACGCGTAATAGACGTCGACCCCGAGGTCGAGGTGGTGCTGCAGTACCAGCCAGAGATAGAGTGAGGACTCCGGAGGCAGAGGCGGAGTCTCAGATTGAGCAGATTCCTCCTCAGCCAGTGGGGCTGGGACCAGCCTACCCACCACCAGCACCAGCTGCCGCCACTAATCTTGAGGCGATGCTTGCGTAGATTCTGGCTGCGATATGGGGTCTTCAGCAGGAGCAGCAGGCCCCAACTCTAGTTTAAAATCCAGCTCCAGCACCGTAGGGTCAGCCTGCAGAGGTTCAACAGCTACCAGCACCGACTGTCGTTCAGTCAAATGTCTTAGATGGGGTCATGCCTCCGCGAGAGTAGAAGATGCTCGGGATGTTTCTGAGATTGTCACCGCTGAGGTTTTCTGGGGCAGTAGGCGAGGATGCCCAGGAGTTCCTTACTACTTGCCGAGAAAGGCTGCATACTTTGGGGTTGGTGGAGTTGAGGGGAGCTAACTTCACAACTTACCAGTTAGATGGAAAGGCCAGGGAGTAGTGGCATTTTTTTATGGAGATCAGACTAGCTGGGTCCTGCTAGTGACGTGCACAGAGTTTTCTGAGGCCTTTCTTGCTAGATTTATTTCATGGAGCATTAGAGATCATCTTCGCGATGAGTTCTCGAGGTTGGAGCAGGGCTCTATGATGGTATCAGAGTATGAGGTTAGATTTCATGAGTTATCCTGTCATGCCACTATAATCATGCCCACAGAGGAGGAGAGAGTCCGCTGCTTTGTTAGAGACTTGAGGTTGTCGCTGCATATTGAGTCACAGTCTATGGTTTCAGTGGGCCATTCTTTTGTAGATGTTTTTGACCATGCCCGCAGGCTTAAGCAGCTCTGTCGTGAGGCCCACGGGAGTAGCGGCAAGAGGGACAGGCAGGATGATAGAGTTAGTGGACCTCGTTCTAGGCCTAGAGTTACTCGGGACCAGGCCTATTAGAGGTTCCAGCCAGGTCATCCTAGTCTCCCATTTCAGGCATTATTACAGATATTACAGGATGACCAGCACCGTTAGGGTAGTTATAGTACGGGTCCGAGTCAGGGTCGAGGTTGTTTTCAGACATGTTCCTCAGGTTGGGTGGTTGGCCTCCAGCCTTATGTAGGTCTTCTCAGGGTAGCTTTACGTGTGGAGAGCTTGGTCATTGGTCTGGGGAGTGCCTTATCTCCAGACCAGCCTTACAAGCTCCTGAAGCGGTGAGATCGGTATCAGCTGTAGCACCTCCAGCTATAGGAGAAGGTCAGCATAGGTCCCCGGGGAGGCAGGACATGAGGTAGGGTGGATTCACGGGGTAGAGGCATCCAGTGCAATTTCTATGTAGCTCCTGCCAGAGCAGAGGCCGAGGCATCAGAGGATGTGATTACAGGTACGGTTCTCTTATGTTTTCAGTCCGCTTCAGCTTTATTTGACCCTGGTTCTACCTAATCATATGTGTCTTCTTATTGTGTTCCTCGGTTGGGGGTGAGGGCAGAGCCATTTGTGGTACCTTTGCGTGTTTAGACTCCGGTAGGGGATTCTTTTGTAGTGGATCAGGTTTGTAGATCCTATGTGGTGACTATTCACGGGTAGGTCACTCGGGCCAATCTTATTATGCTTATATTGTGGATTTTGATTTGATTTTGGGCATGGATTGGTAATCCCCTCACCGAGCGGTCTTGCATTGCTATGCCAAGATCTTTACCTTTGCTATGCCTGGTATTCCACTGGTAGTATGGTAGGGTTCTTGTAGTCATACACCAGTTGGGGTTATTTCTTGTATTCAGTCCCGGAGGATAGTGGCTAGGGGATGTTGGGCTCATTTTGAATATTTTAGAGATGTTAGTAGGGAGGACCCTACCATTGATTCTGTGCCTATAGTCTGAGAGTATGCCGATGTATTTCTTTCCGACCTTCCTGGCCTACCCCCAGAGTGAGATATTGATTTTTACCGTTGATTTGGAGCCGGCTACTCATTCCATTTATATCCCACCGTACCGTATGGCCCCCACAGAGCTCAAGGAGCTCAGTGTTCAGCTTCACAATCTCTTGGGTAAGGGATTCATTCGGCCAAGCATATCGCCTTGGGGTGCCCCAGTCCTGTTTGTGAAGAGGAAGGATAGTACCATGCAGATGTGTATTGATTAAAGGCAGCTGAATAAGATGATGGTGAGGAACCATTACCCCATGCCTAAGATTGAGGATCTGTTCAACCAGCTTCTTGGTGTCGCAGTGTTTTCTAAGATTGACTTGAGATCCAGCTACCTGCAGTTGAGGATTAGAGTAGCGGACATCCCTAAGAAACCATTTAGGACTCGTTACGGCCATTATGAGTTCCTACTGATGTCTTTTGGATTGACTAATGCCCTTGCCGCTTTCATGGACTTGATGACTCGTGTATTCAGGCCGTATCTGGACTCATTTGTCATAGTCTTCATCGATGATATGTTGGTATACTCGAGGAGCCATAGTGAGCATCAACAACATTTGCGGATAGTGCTCCAGACTTTGAGAGACCATCGACTTTATGCCAAGTTCTCAAAGTATGAGTTTTGGCTTGAGTCCGTAGCATTCTTAGGGCACGTGGTGTCTAAGGATGGCATTATGGTGGATCCGGTGAAGATTGAGGTTATCCGTGATTGGGCTAGGCCCACCTCTGTGACTGAGATTCAGAGCTTCGTCGGACTGGCATGGTACTACAGGCATTTTGTTGAGGGTTTCTCTTCTATCGCGGCACCACTGACTCGGTTAACTCACCAGGATGTTCCTTTTGTGTGGCCGGAGGAGTGTGAGAGGAACTTTCTGAGGCTTAAGGAGTTGCTTACCATTGCTCCTATAACGACTCTTCCAATTGAGGGCGAGGGCTTCACAGTTTATTGTGACGCATCCGCCGTTGGTTTGGGTTGTGTTTTGATGCAGCAGGGCCAGGTTATCGCGTTTGTGTGAGGCAGCTTAAGCTGCATGAGCGCAACTACCCCACTCATGATTCGAAGTTGGCGGTGGTAGTTTCTACGCTTAAGATCTGGAGGCATTACCTTTATGAAGTTCATTGCAAGATCTACACTTATCACAGGAGCCTTTAGTACATTATGACCTAGAGGGATCTTTATTCAAGGCAGCACCGTTGGATTGAGTTCCTGAAGGACTATGATCTCTCTATTCTCTATCATCCAGAAAAGGCAGATGTGGTAGCGGATGCCTTGAGCTGAAAGGCAGTGAGTATGGGTAGTCTAGCCTTCCTTTCTGTTTCGTAGCGACCCTTGGCTTTGGACATTCAGTCCCTAGCCAACTAGATTATCAAGCTTGATGATTTAGATACCAGTCTGGTGTTAGCCTATGTGGGAGTTCAGTCATCTTTGCTAGATCAGATCCTTGGTCATCAGTTCGAGGATGAGTCTTTGGTGGCACTCTGAGATAGAGTATTGGCAAGTGATACCGAGCAGACTACATTAGACTCAAATGGGGTTTTGAGATTTCCTGGCTGTTTGTATGTCCCGAGAGTTAGAGATTTGATTCAGCTGATCCTTAGTGTGGCCCATGACTCTAGGTATTCTATCCATTCGGGGACCTCTAAGATGTATCGTGATTTGAGGATACATTAATGGTGGAGCGATATGAGGAGGGACATCTCAGATTATGTGTCCCATTGCTTATGTTGTCAGCAAGTGAAGGCCGAGCCTTTAAGGCATGTCGGTAGCGTATCACCATGGATTTCATTATGGGTTTTCCTCGAACTTCTACAGGTGTTGACAGCATTTGGGTCTTCGTGGATTGATTGACCAAGTCAACACACTTCCTTCCAGTTCATACTTCCTTCAGTGCTGAGAGGTTCGCCCGTATCTATATTTGGGAGGTGGTCCATAATCATGGTGTGCCTATTTCTATCATCTCAGTCCGGGTTTCACAGTTCACCTCCAACTCTTGGAGGGTATTTCAGGACGAATTGGGCACCCGTGTAGACCTTAGCCCAACATTCCACCCGCAGATCGATGGCAAGTCAGAGCGTACTATTTAGGTCCTTGAGGATATGCTGCAGGCCTGTGTTATGGACTTTGGAGGTCAGTGGGACCAGTTATTACCTTTGGCAGAATTTGCATACAACAACGGCTACTACTTTAGTATTCAGATGGCCCCGTTTGAGGCTCTATATGGTAGGCGTTATCACGCTCCAGTTTGATGGTTTGAGTCTACGGAGCCTAGGCCGTGTGGTACAGACTTGTTTCAGGAGACCTTAGTTTATGTGAATATGATTCAGGATCGGCTTAGGATGGCTCAGAGTAGATATCAGAGTTATGCGGATCACAAGTGACGGCCATTGAGATTTTTCATTGGTGATAGAGTATTCCTCCGAGTATCATCCATGATGGGCGTGATGAGATTTTTGAGGTAGGGAAAGCTTAGCACAGGTACATTAGGCCTTTTGAGATCTTGAGGACAGTTGGTGATATTGCCTACGAGTTAGCCTTACCTCCATTATTTTCAGCTATTCATCAAGTTTTCCATGTTTTGATGCTGCGCCAGTATGTTCTAGATGAGTCTCATGTGCTCCAGTATGATGTCATTGCATTTGAAGATCGCGTGACCTATATTGAGGAGCCAACTGCTATTTTTGCAAGATATGTGAGGTAGTTGAGGTCATGAGCCATTCCTGTGGTTAAGGTCCATTGGAGGAATCATCCAGTCGAGGAGGCTAATTGGGAGACTGAGCGGGAGATGCCGGAGCAGTTCCCAAGCTTATTTGTGCCCTCAGGTACTTCTTGACTTTGACATTCGCCGATAAAAGTCCTTTTAGTAGTGGAAGTTGTAATAACCCTCGAGATCATTTTCATGTTAATGCCTTCTTTCTATCTTTTAGAGCGTACCTGTAGCGACCCAAGTCATTTATGACTTGCTGGCACTGACTGTTCGGTCCCCTAGTCGTTCGTTTTGGTTTTATGCCTATTTTCCTATTTTGGAGCTTTTAAAACTTGAAAAGTTGATTTTGATCATAACCTCATGTAAACGACCTCAGAAGGGAATTCTGACGCTTCCATCAGCTCTGGAACAACAAATTAGGCTAGAAGTATGATTGGCCTGAGTCCCGAGGCTTCTAGTGTGACTTTAGGGCCATTTGGCGCTTTAATCTTTGAAATTTGGCTCAAGTTTGACTTTTTTCAACATTCTTGGTAAAAGCACTCGGATGAAAATTTTGTCTGGGCGGTTAGTTCTAGAATGCTGAGTTTGATCTAGAATTACCCTTCGAGCGCTTCCCGAGGCCTCTTATCTAATTCTGAGGTGCTTGGTTGAAGTTGGCTAAAATGGTGTTTTGGGTCTGGGACCCATTTTTTGTCGAAATAACCTCAAATGGAATTTCGACTGTGCCATTGAGTCCGAAACGTCAAATTTGATGGGATAGCATATCTCATTTTCGTGCACGGGGTTCCGAACGAATTCCAAGCACCCCGTCAGAGTTTTAAGAATGCCAAAAACTCAGCTGGTGCGCAACTGATGTTGTAGACCCATTTCTTCTCCGAGTTCGTGGAATTGACTCCACGTTTGCGGAGGTGTGAGACCTCTTTTCTCCGCGTTCGTGGATAAGGCTCCGCGTTTGCGGAAGTCTGGGGAGCCTTCCTTTCTGCATTCGTAAATAGTGCTCCGCGTTCATGAATAGGGCTCCGCATTTGCGGAGGTCTGTAGTCCTCTTCTTTGCGTTCGTGAACCCTTAGCCGCATTCGCAGAGGTGTAGTTGTTGTTACTCCGTGTTCATGGGTGCCTGGCCGTGTTTGCGATGCTGTGGTTGGTTTCCATCCGCGTCCACGGAGGTGAGCGGATCTTGTAGTATATAAATAGGGGCAGTCGGGTTTTGTTGGAGGAAAAGTTGGAAATTGATATTTTTTTGTTATTCGAAGTCCCAGGTGTTCGGAATCTCATTGGCTATGTGGGTTAGTTCTCGGATAGTGTTGGGTGGTCCTCAATTTCCTTGAATTTGAGGTGTAAATTGCTACTTTAAGCTAATTGTGTTAAGTTTTGCATCTTAGGTTTGTTGTTGTATGGAGCTCATCCGAGCCCCAAAGGGTGTTCCGTTTTGGAACACAAGCTCAAGGAAGGGTTTAGGACCTCTTCACGGAGTCAATTCCAGAAATTCCGGAGCTGTCCCACAATTCTCAATTTGACTATAAAAATTGTTTTGTCTCTGATTTTATTGATTTTAGTGTCTAAACGATCGTGCTGATGCTATGATTCTATTTTATATAGCGTGGTAGCAATCTGAGGTCGTTTGGAAGGGGAAGACTTCGTCAGAGTGATTTGGAGCGCTCGCGCTCGGCCTTCAGGTAGGCTACGACTTTCCTTCCTTTAGACTGAGCCTGATTGTGTAATTGCATGCGGATTTGTGTGAATCTGGGGTGGGTAGCTAGTATCTCTTCTCTTCTTCTCAGAAATCACGCTTTAGGGTTGATTTTCAGGTTATTTCGGGGTTTGTGTCATATTATCGTAGGGGTTGCTTATAAGTTATTATGTTGAATTATCAGTTGGTCTATTTATATGTTGCTGCATGCGGATTATCTTGTTGGTTATTTATTGTATTGGAGTATATCGTTGTCCTTAATTTCGGATAGACTAGTGTTGACTTAGACCCATGCTCCTGGTTGACTTTGGTATGTATCCGACGTCGATTCGGATGGACTAGGTCTTTGTAGACCGGCATAGCAGACTTGGGCCTGATAGTTGAACTCATTTTTTTCTTTTTAGTGCTTGTGATCCTTCTGTCTTTTCTCCCCTTTTTCTGTGATGCTGATACGTTATCGGAGGCGTGGTATCTTCCTGGTTTGATGCTTCGAGGTCGGTTCTGTGGTGATGCGATTGGTAGTGGACGTCGATCCACTACGGCTTTTAGTTGATGCGCTCGTTGTGATGTGGTTGGCAGTGGACGTTGATCCACAATGGTTTGGAATTTGATATCCTCTACGGAGTTTGTTTGCCTTATACGCTCTGTCTTGCTGAGGAGGGCCCCCAAAAGTGTTTGCTGACTCATTTGACTAGCTGGGTAGGGCCCCCGAAGTTTTAGTCGGCTAGGCATTTGGATATAGTTAGCTAAGGTTCTCTTCAGAGTTGGCATGCACCGCGCACTCTGGCTGGCTGGGTAGGGCCCTCGGGAGTGTTAGATGGCTCACTTGGCTGGCTTGGGCAGGGCCTCAGAGTGTGAGCCAATTGGGCGGTTGGATATCAGGGTCTTTGGAGGGGTCATCGTACCCCCCCTCATAGCACTCGACTGGTTGGGTAGTGTCATGACCTAGGGTAGCCCCTAGATGTAACACGGCGTACAAGACCCTGAGAGGCCTCATACAAGCCCTTAGCACACATAACATACTAGATAATAGAGAAATAAGAGTTCAAAAGAGTATTTTATATCAAAACTTTACTCAAAACAGCGGAAGTCTACAACTCATGTCTCAAAGCCTTCTAATATCATAGAATACGAATAAAAGTGGTAGGGACGCAGCCCAATACAATATCCAATACTGAAAAGAAATGACATGAAAATAAGAACAACTCGGCCATGTCCTCGGATGGATGAGGACTCACCAAGTCTTTTTCCCAATTCTAAGTCAATGCTCTAGCCACGAGTGGATGGTGAAATGCCACGTCTTACACCAAAGAAGTTAATGTAGGCAAGAGTATGCGTTAGCACAATTAAGTACTAAGTATGATAGAATGCACATAAACACATAAATCATGCTAGAGAGAGACATAATCATGACATGCAATGGCCAAGCTAAAAACATGATAAACATGAGAAACATGAAACATAAAGCATATATCAAGGCCAACGCAAGCTAAATCATTTTTACTTCTTTTCTTTACTTCACCATGAGAACACTTGTTCATTAACTTGTGGGGAAAAGCCTTAACCAACATGTAAGACCATGTGAGCTATCAACACGAAATCCGGTGTCTACCTCACACTGAAAAGGGGTGTCCTACTTGCCAAGGTAAGACCATGAACTTCTTAGCTTATGTGGATCCACTAGCTAATGTCTACTTAAAGACAACATCCTATGGTGGCAACATAGTTTATGGGATAGAGATTGCTTTAGGAGACTCGGCCTCAACTAACGGGAGAGTTCCATCTAGAAAACCCGGCCTCTACTAACGGAAGAGCATTCACTAGAAGACCTGGCATGTACTAATGGGAGGGCTTCCATCTTAATATCTACTCGGTGCTAAGCATAATTCCCACAGATTAGTCATTAACATATTTATATCATCAAACATGAAAAGGTACAACTAGGGTTACCAATTCAAGCTAAAATCATGCTTATAGATATCCATCTTTCATGGACCTTATCCAACTTACATCATTAGAATAGCTCCTTAAGAACATGGGTAATCGCCTCTTTGTTCTTCTTTTATCATACTAGGATAATTACGTGAGAAAACCTTTCACTACTCGACCATAGCATCATCATATCATAACTTTGGTACTTTTACTCTCAAAGCACCCTTAATTCATCATGCTCATATTTCATAGTTCATAGAGTTCATATGGGTTCATGCAAGTTCAACTCATATCATACAATTCAATGTAAGCTCATGCTTAGAAAGCCATAATTAAGACAATTTACCCATACTTGAAGGAACTCACATAATAGAGGAAATCATGCTTTTGACTTGATCATGCTAAATTCCTAAGATCATCCTCAGTTCATTCATAATTCATGCTTGATTTCATAGAGAATTCATAAACTTCATCAAATCATAACTCAACCCAACAATCAAAGCATAGATTATCAAATTGGGGAGAATTAGCTTAGGATCATGGGGGTTCATGCAATCTTTACATCAAATCATGTAATTCACGCTAATTCGTGCACTAAGTTACTTTATCACGCTAAATCGTGCACTAGGAATCATAAAATCAATAATTGGAATCATAATTGAAGAACCCACAATGATTGATCACAAACCCTAATTCAATTGGGTTAGAGTAAACCTTTGAAAATCATGAAGAAGAGGAAGGTCCCATTGGAGGAAAAGACTCCTAATGGTGAACACTATCATACCTCAAAGCAGTCCACAAGAAATTGGAGAAGATTGAAGGTCTTCAATGGAGGATTCAAGCTTCTTCTTGTTCTTTGAGAGTTGAGAGAGAAATATTTTGAGAGAGGAGAATTTTTTGAATGAATTAGAATGAAAGAACTGTCGGGGCCAATCGACGGACAGGATCTACGGTCCGTACATCAATTGGCGGAATTGATTCAGAAAGTTCATTTTGGGCTGAAAATTTGGCTAAGTCTGGAAGACATCTACGACCCATCAACTGGACTACGAACCGTCCTGCTGTTCTGTAGGTCAAGGTTCAGAAACTTGGAAATCCTGAAATTTCACAGTGCCATTGACGGTTCCCACCTACGGCCCGTCAATACGGCTCGTAGGTGGCCTCCGTAGGTCACTGTCTTCAGGTGAGTTCTGCATTTTAAAATCCTTTGGAAGCTTGGGGTGTTACAGGTTGGGCCCCCGGAGTGGTTAGCTGGCTAGGTGAGTCAATTTGGAAGTCGGACATGTTGAATGGGTTTGAGATGGCTGCTTGTTTCGATTCGGAGTTGGTTTCCTCAGGTTTCGTAGATCTAGCTTTTCTGTGTACTTGTTAGGTTTATGGGGGTCCATTCGGGTTTTATTTTAACTTGTGCACGAGTGTAATTTATGGGCTTATGGGGGTCCAGTTAGGTTTAGTTTAGCTGTACTTAATTTACTTTTGGTGCGCTCATGGCTTCTTTTCATTTTCGCTTGAACTCTGTTATTGTAGATTCTATCCTTTCAGTCTGTTTTTACCTTTCGTGCTTTGTTGGCCTATGATGCCTACTGGGTGCTTCTTGTTTGGTACTCATGCTACACTCTGCATCTATTTTCGTGATCCAGGTCCAAGCATTAGCAATCAACAATGAATTTGAGCCTGCTGCACTCTGTTCCGGAGGTGAGGCTGAGCACATGGCGTCCTGAGATTACATGCCTCCTTCTGTACTTATATTTTTGCTTGTCTTTCTATTTTGAGACAGTCTTGTTTCTTTGGTCCACTTTTGGGACTTGTACTCATTTTTTAGTAGCTCTGTACATATGACTTCCAGGTTCTGGGAGGTATCGTTTGTCGTATATAGATGATTTCACTTCCGCCTTTCCTTTATGCGTTTCTTTATTTATGCGCTCGCTTAGTTGAGGTTAGTTTCCACTCTCAGTCCCATAACTATTAAGTTCAAGGTTATGGTTTGGCTTGCCTACTTGCGGGTTGGTAGGCGCCATCATGACTCAAGGAATCGGGTCGTGACAATTAAATAAATTTCAGACTTGGCCCATTTACAATCAACAAAATTTTTATTTACTTAATAAATACCAACCAACTAAATAACCATAGATAAAGCAATTGCTCAAGATTCTCATTTAAAATTTACAGGAAGAGTCAAAATATTCTAGTGCTCAAAATGATCTAAAGGGTCGTTATATAAGATACCAATTTATCCATCGTTCATCCTCGAACGATCAAAGAAGGTGAAAGTAAGAAAAGGTACATGAATCGACAAAGATGTGTGGATATCTTTCATGCATATCAGCCTCAGTCTCCCAAGTGAACTCTCTTCCACCGGTCAATTCTTCCACTAGACCTTACAATGCAATCTCTTTTGACATCAACTTGTAGACCTCCCAAACAAGAATAACTATGGGCTCCTCATCATTGGACAGATTCTCATCAACCAGGACCGAATTCCAATGGATAATGTAGTTCCTATCAGTATGATATTTCTTCATTATAGACACATGAAACACTGGGTGTACTCCTGACAACCCTGAAGGCAAAGCCAATTCATAGGCCACCTCTCCCACACGCTTAAGAACTTCAAACGACATAATATACATCGGACTAAGCTTACCTCACTTACCAAACCTCATCACACCCTTTATGGGTGAAACCTTCAGGAACACTTGCTCTTCCTCCATAAACTCCAAGTCCCTGACCTTCTGATCTGCATACTCATTCTGCCTGCTAGAAGCTTCTACTGAATGCATTTCCCCTTCCCTAACGATTCTCTAAAAATATCAGTACCCCAAGGTCTCACCTCAGATGCATCAAACCAACGAACAGGAGATCTACATCTCCTCCCATATAATGCCTCAAATGGGGCCATATCAATACTTGAGTAATAGCTATCGTTGTACGAAAATTCTTCCAAGGGTAAGAACTAATCCCAATGACCACAAAAATCTATCACGCACGTATGAAGCATATCCTCCAGCACTTGAATTGTTCGCTTAGATTGCCCATCGATCTGAGGGTGAAATGTGGTACTAAGATCCAATCTAGTACCTAAATCAGCCTGCAAGGTCCTCTAAATGTTAGAGGTAAATTTCATACCTCTATCTGATATGATTGAAATTGGAACTCTGGGCAATCGAACAATCTCGTGGATATAGAGTTTAGCTAACTTCTCAACATTATAAGTCACCCTGACAAGAATGAAGTGCATGAACTTAGTCAACCTATTAACAATCACCCATATCGAATCAAACTTATCCTATGTCTTTGGAAGACCAACCACGAACTCCATTGCAATCCTTTCCCACTTCCATTCCAAAATAGGCATTCTTTGAGTGTCCCTCCAGGCCTCTGGTGCTCATACTTTACCTGATGAAAATTCAAACATTGGGCAACAAAATCAACAATGTCACGCTTTATTCTTCTCTACCAATAATATTGTCTCAGATCACGATACATCTTGGTTACACAAGGATGTATAGATTACCTCGAACTATGAGCCTCTACAAGAATAGTCTAAGTTAAATCATCTAAATGGGGCACACATACCTACCCCTCAATCCTAAAGACGCCTTCCTCATCAATCAAAGCTTCTTTGGCCTCTCCCTACAAGATCATGTCACGAATCCGGATCAGCTTCTCATCATCAAATTGCTTTCCTTTAATCTTGTCAAGAAAAGAAGATCTTGCCTTCACACAAGCCAAGAATCCTCCTTTCTCAGTTACTTCCAGCCTTGTAAGGTCATTAGCCAGATTTTGAACCTCTCTAGCCAATGGGCGTCTAGAAGCTTGCAAATGGGATAAACTCACCATGCTCCATGCTTTTCAACTTAGGGCATCAGCCACAACATTACCTTTTCTCAGGTGATAAAGAATAATCCCATCATAATTTTTCACCAACTCCATCCATCTCCTCTGTCTCAAATTCAAGTATTTCTGAGTGAACACATATTGTAAACTGTGATGATCTGTGAACACTTCACACTTGACCCCATATAGATAATGCTTCCACTGCTTCAATGCAAATACAACCGTAGCCAACTCCAAATCATGAGTGTGGTAGTTACATTCATGCACTTTCTATTGTCTTGAAGCATAGGCAATTACTTTCCACTCATGCATTAACACTGCACCTAAACCAAAATAAGATGCATCATAATAAACAATGAAATTCTTACCTTCCACAGTCAAGGAAAGGATCGGTGCAGAAATTACAGATGTATTGAGTTTTAGAAAACTCTGTTCACACTCATCTGACCATACAAATGGAACATTCTTCTTGGTCAAATTGGTCAGCTGGGAAGCAATGGAAGAAAATCCCTTGACAAACCGACCGTAGTAGCTAGATAAACCAACAAAACTCCTTACCTATGAAACATTACTAGGCCTTACGTAACTCTTCATTGCTTCAATCTTCTGAGGATCCACCATCACTCCATCCTTAGAAACCACATGTCCCAAGAAGGACATTGAATTGATCCAGAACTGACACTGGGAGAATTTGGGATGAATCCTCTTCTTCCTTAATAATCCCAGTACAATTCTCAGATGCTCTTCATGTTCTTTTCTGCTTTTTGAGTAGAACGACATATCATCAATAAGTACAATAACAAAGAGATCTAGATATGGCTTAAAAATCCATTCATCACGCTCATGGAAGCAGCAAGGGCATTGTAAGCGCAAAAGACATTACTAAGAACTAATAATGCCTATACCTTGTTCGTAAACTAGTCTTTGGCACATCTGCTACCCACATTTTTAGTTGATGATAATCAAAGCTTAAATTAATTTTAGAGAGGACATAAGCACCCTGCAACTAATCGAACATGTCATCAACACAAGGAATGGGGTACTTGTTCTTAATAGTCACTCGATTCAGCTGTTTGTAGTCTATGCACATACAAAAACTACCATCCTTCTTCTTCACAAATAAAGTTGGAGCACTCCAAGGAGAGGCACCCGGTCTAATAAAATAGTTACCTAACAACTCTTTAAGTTGGCTATTAAACTCTCTCAACTCATCTGGGGCCATTCTATAAGTTGGAATCGAAATGGGGCAAGTCCCCGGCTCTAGGTCAATACAAAAATCAATATCCTTGTCTGGTGGCATACCAGGTAAATCTATAGGGAAAACCTCCACAAACTCATGCACTATCGCAACACAGTCAATCAAAGGCATTTCAAAACTATCATCCCTGAGATATGTCAAAAAGGTAGAACAACCCTTACTCGCCAAACTCCTAGCATGAAGGAAAATGATAATTCGAATAAAAGCGTGAATATAATCAATCTCCTAATGAGCGGATCTCTCCTGGGCTTGGTTAAGGTAACAATCTTAGAATTCAAATCTAAGATAGGAAAATTTGGAGAGAGCCAAGTCATTCCCATGATAACATCAAAGCCAACCATATCCATAATAATCAATTCTACATAAGTTCTACTTCCCATAAAAGTCACAAGGCAAGACCTATACACCTTCTCAACTAGCACAGACTCACCCACAGGAGTAGAAACACGATTAGACATGTCAAGTAAGTCACAATGCAAATCAAGTGCATTAGCTAATGAGGAAGATGCATAAAAAAAAGCGGATCCAGGATCAAACAATACTGAAGCCATCCGATCACAGACAAAAAGAGTACTTGTGATAACAACATCAGATGCCTCTTCCTCTGGCCTTCCTAGGAAAGCATAACAATGGGGTTTTTCACTTATCTAACTATTACCCCTGTTGGGCTGCACTTCAGTAGCTCCAAATTTCCTACCACCCCAGTCATACTGGTGACCACCACTACCTTGGCCACCACGTCCTCCAGAGTGACGACCTCTACCATAACCATGCCTACCTCTAACTATTGGGGCTCAGTAACCCTGATCATACCAAGTCGGACTCGCTCTCGAACAATATTTCATGATATTTCCAACCTCACCACATCCATAATAAGTCCTAGAGTTGAGAGTAGGTCACTATGAAGATGAAGAAGATAAAAGATAACCCCCAAATTCAAAAAAGGACTGATTTATCTGTGACGGACCCTCAGCTGAAATGTGCAATGAAAACTGAATAGGATGGGATGGAAAACCCTTAGAACTATGCCCTAGGGAGTAAGAACCACTAAACTCACCTTTCTTAAAGAACTTGTTGAACGTTGTCACGTTGGTGTAGTCATTTGGCTTCACCCCCTCGAGCTCTATGAAAAAGTCAACCACTTCCTGAAAGGATTTTATAGAAGTAGCCACCAGTAAAGTTGGAATCTGCAAATCTTACCTCAATCCCTTCACAAAGCGGCGTATCCGCTCTTGCAAACTGAAGCAAACTTGAGTAGCATAACTATATATAGCACAAAATTTAGCCTCATAAGTTGCAACAAACATCTTCCCTTGCTCTATATTAAGGAACTCATCTCTTCTCCTATCCCTCAAAGTTTGGGGTGTATGCTTCTCCATGAAGAAGCTAGAAAATGCTGCCCAAGTCATAGGTAGTGCCTTCACTAGTTGACACTCAACATGAGACTGCCACCACATTTTGGCATCTCCCTGGAACTTGTATGTCACAAACTCAACACCAAATCGCTCCACTATATCCATCATATGAAGTAGTTCATGCCTATCAACAAGGTAGTCATAAGCATCTTTAGATTTTCTACCCCAGAAAACCGGAGGTTTCAACTTTATGAACTTAATAAAGAGATCATGATGGTCACTAGTCATTGTAAGCCTTCTAGTCAATCGGGGAAACGTGCCTATTTAAAAGAACGCATCCTCTCTTGCTAGTTTTGGTGTTGCCACCTCTGTTGCTCAAGTTTTGACCATATGTAAAATAGAGTGAAAGAGGTCAGATACCAATTGGATTCAAGTTATAGCACGAAAGAAAGTAGGAATGGAGTTTTCCTAAAGGCCTATAGCCTCTCGAAGAAAAAAAAAAGGTGTTCCCATACCGTTCTGGAAGACTCTACTAGGCTTGTCCTTATGTGATGAACCGAACATGAAGCTCTGATACAAAGTTTCTCACAACTCAAAATGAGTCATGAGGGGCACCCACACTTAACCTTCTAGATGAGCAAACCAACGAATTTAAACCCCAACTTATATTAATTATTCAACTTACGAAATACAACCATGATGCAAAAAGAGCAAATCGTATTAATTTAAGAAATAAAAATTCTCTAAATTCTATTAAATATCGTTTTCCAAAACTTGAAAGTCATTAAATCAAGGACATCTAATCCCAAAATATCAAGTCTAAGTGTATCGAAAACACCAAAATAGATAAATAAAAGAGTTTTGTCCGAAAACTAAGGACATCATCCCATGACCGAGAGAATCCAACACGAGCTGGAAGGAATAGCTCACCCTAGAATCTGATACGCTAGAGACTGGCTAGAGCTGAGGGGAAAGTCGAAGATGGTTGTACACTTGCTGCACTCCACAAAAGGAAAACAAAGAAAGATACAAGTAGGGATACAGGGCAATATGTACTGAGTAGATATCATCGGCCGACTAAAAAAAATCTTATATGCATAAAGTAATAACATTAAATCAACTATGGCACTTAGTAGGTGGAAATCAACAAACAACGTGAATATGTGATAATAATAATGAAGTAAGTACGTAATTAGTCTACAATATCAAGAACACACATGAGGACTCAGACCTCCACACCACGCTCTTTTGGCAATTGAGTTCCTTGAGATTAAGTTATTTTAATATGTTTTCTTTTAATGTTACTGTGCCGAAACGTGACACCCGATTCAATAATATCATGTCGGATCTTAGCACCCGATCCAAATATATCATGCAAGCTCATGATACCTAATCAAACAATATTGTTAATTCATCATTCTTTATCATCACTTTCCACTTCATTAACAGTATTTCATCAAACCTTCTTTATTCAAGTCATCACTTCGGTATAGATAGTTAAAGATTATGAATTTCGTGGTCTTGGGATTACTGACCAATCACAACAACATATAAATCATTCAAACCATAACAATTAAGTACATATAAAATTTGACAATATTACATCAATAACTATTAATCAGTACTAAGAGTCTCTCTATCACATAGAACAAATCATAACCTACCTCAATCGAAGAAACGAAGTCAAGCAAGCTAGTTTCCTAATGCTTTTCCTTTGCTCAATGCCTCATAATATTTCCAATCTATAATGTATGCATAATCAAAAGTAAACAAGACTATAGACACCTATATTACTATAATCACTTTCCTAAATTTGATGCCAACTAATATGTTAACTCTCGTATTTCTCAAATTACAAGCCTAGGGTTAAGTCTTAATTCCTCCAAATAACTTAATCTAATGATACTCATATAATAAAATACACCTAATATTTAATTACCTATAGCAGTTTATCAAAAATTAGATTATAATGTGATAATCGTAGAAATCCCCCTAATCGAAACCAAAATTGGTCCAATATCTCTAATTGTGATAATAACATTCAAAACATTAACCTAATTGTAACTTTCTTCAACATATAATTTCAAGTGATTGACCATTCAAAAGCCATTTTTATTAGCATCATTCCTCAATAATGAGTACTAAATTGTCCTCTCCCTTTAGGTTGAAAACAACCACAAATCAGTCAAAATAATTAATTTAGAATTTTGATTTCTTTTCTCCTCAACTCCACAATACAACATAATAATAACATGACCTTTATAATATAACAAAGATATGGGCTTGGTTACCTGATTTCACTCGCGTTCATCTGGTTACTGTTAGTTCTCCGTTGTCTACATGTATGTCTTCTCCCTAATTTATTTTCTCTAAATTAATTATGAGCCAAAATTGCTAAATTTTATTATTTTTATTTCTACATATTGGCCAAGTTATATAGGGTATTAAATGAATTTCAGACTTGACCCAATTACAATCAACTAAAACTTTATTTATATAATAAATACCCACCAACTAAATAACCATAGTTAAACAAAAAGTTCAAGATTCTCATTTAAAATTTACGGGAAGAGTCAAAATAATTCTAGTGCTTAAAACAATCTAACGGGTAGTTACATCCATAAAGTTTCTTTAAAAATATGATATGAAATATAGAATATGTACTAAATTGGGTGTTAAGAAGAAAAAAATAGAAAACTTAGAAAATAAAGTGCTTATTGTGCCTTATCAGAAACATCACAACCCTTCAGCAAAATCACAACTCCTTGGGAAAGTCATAATCCTTCCAAAAAGTCACAACTCTTTGGAAAAGTAACAACCCTTCGAAAATGTCAAAAAGTCACAACTCTTTGGAAAAGTGGGAACCATTTGGAAAAGTCACAATCCTTCAATGTGAAAAAGGCGTCTTCTTTTAATATTTTTATAGTAAAATATAAATAAATATAGAATATGTACTAAATTGGGTGTTTTAAGAAGAAGAAGAAGAGGAATAGAAAACTTAGAAAATTCATAGTTTAAAAATATGAGCGAATTCCTCTATTTATACCCAACAAAGGTAGTACGAACATGTTCTTATTGTGCCTAATCAGAAAAGGAACAACTCTATAGAAAAAGTCACAACCCTTCAGAAAGGTCACAACTCATCCAAAAAGTTGCAACTCTTTAGAAAAGTCACAACTCTTTGAAAAAGTCATAACCCTTTGAAATAGTCGCGAACCTTCTAAAATGCCAACCTTTGAAAAGTGTCACGACCCAAGGTACCCCCTAGATGTGACATGGCGTACAAGATCCCGAAAGGACTCATACAAGCCACTTAGCATATATACATAAAAGATCATAGAGAATTAAGAATTCAAAGATAGACAATAACATATCAAAGCTTTTAAGAAAAATAGCGGAAGTCTACATCTCATGTCACAAAGCCTAATCTATCATAAGAAAGAGAAATAAAGTTTGGGACGTAACCCAATATAATGCCAAAGTAAAAGAACATAAAAGTAATAACAACTAGGCTATGTCCTCGAATGATTGAGGACTCACCAAGTCTTCAACAATCCTTCTACTAAGCGCTAGCCACAAATAGATTGAGAAGCGCCAAATCCTAAATTATTAGACAATGTAGGCAGAAGTATGTGTTAGTACATGGAATGTACCAAGTATGAGGGGAATATAATAAAACATTAATTCATGCTAAGAAGGGACATTTTCATGACATGCAATGACCAAGCTAAAACATAATAAAGGTTAGAAAACATGAAACATAAACCATGGCCAAAGCAAGCTAAACATCTTTACTTTACTTAAGGAACATCATAAAAGCACTTTAGTTCATTGATGTGGGAAACTACCTTTAACCGACATGTAAGACCATGTGAGCTATCAACATGGAATCCGGCGTCCTACCCCACACCAAATAGAGGTATCATACTTGCCAAGGAAAGACCATGAACTTCTAGCTTACGTGGATCCACTAGCTAATCCTATGGTGGCACATAGTTTATGGGACATGGGAAATCGTCACTCGTCCACTCGATGCTAAGCATATTTCCCACGGAATAGTCATAAATCATAATTCATCTTAACTTTAGAAGACATGGGTAATCGCCTCTTCTCTATCATTAGGAGACATGGGTAATACCCTCTTATCTATCATTATGGCACACGGGTAATCGCCTCTTGTCTACTTTTAGGGAACATAGGTAATTGCCTCTTGTCTACCCTTGGAATAGCTCCTTGAGAAACATGGGTAATCATCTCTTGTTCCTTTCAAATTTATAGTGTGAGTATTACGTGAGAAACCCTTTCACAACACAACAACAACTTCAATTAAGCTTCAAACTTAAAGCAATTCATAAATCATCATAATTTCCATAATTGAACATGCATACTTCATAAAACCCCTTTTTTTTTTATCATTCATCAATTTCATCATGAATAATAGCTTTTGAAATCGTAAAAACATGTATGAGTTCACATAAACTTCATAAATTCTATCTTCTTCATAATTCAACCCATAATTAATGCATAAATATCAAAATAAGGGAAATTCATGTGGGTTCATGAGGATTTATCTTAAAACATGTAATTCAACTCAATTCATACTTAGAAAACCATAATTGAAAGAACCCACATGATAGAAGAAAACCTAGTTTTTGATTGAACAATGTTTACTTAGAAAATTAGGGTTTATAGTCCAATTCATAGATCAATACATGGGCTCACATGGAATTACTTGAAAACATGTAATTGAGTCTAAATCATCAAAACAATATCATAAGTACATAATTGAATCCATACAAATAGAACCCATGAAGAATGAAATCAAAATCTTTTTCAATTTTTGGAAATTGAATTGTAGAGTTGAAGAAAACCTTGGGGGCTCAATGGGTGAATGGAACCCATTTATGAACTCCCTACATACCTCAATTGAAGGTCTAAGCAATGATGAAGAATGGAGACTTGAACTTGAAGAACCCTAGCTTGACTTCTTCTTCTTCTTTATTCTAAAGAGAGAATATTTGAGAGAGGAGAATTTAGGGAATCTTGTAAAGTGATTTTGGAAGGGTAGATTTTAGGATTAAATGGCTTTACATAGTTTTAGGAGAAGTTAACAACCGACTTAGCTTAGTAAATAGGCCATTAGGTGAAAAGACCAAATGACGGTTCTTCAAAAATTCACCAACGACCCCACTTACCGTATGACCTATGGTTGGTAGGTCAACCTACTACTCGTAGGTGACCAACCATAGGTCACACTGCCTTAGGTCAAAAATTAAATAAATTCCTCCCCCAAACCAGTAGAACCAACGACCTCCCCCCTTCTTGACCTACCATTAGTAAGTCAAACGACTATCGGTAAGTCATGTAGTAGGTCACTCCTTAGAATTCTTTTCAAACTTTTTCCCCTAGGCCGCCTTACCAACGGCTCCTACCCCCTTGACCTACTGTTGGTAAGTCCACCAACGATTAATAGGTCAAGTAGTAGGTCACCAAAGTTTACAAAAATCAAAATTTTTGCCTTTTTCGAATCTAGGGTATTACATTATCTCCCCCTTGGGAACATTCGTTCTCGAATGAGAATCAAGACATCATAATGAGGGTAAGAAACAAGAGCTAACAACCCAACCTAGAATGCAATCACATAAATGCACATATTCGAGGAGGAAAACATCAACTCCTAGCTAAAGCATGTTTAACACATTATTTCATGAAGACTTTATGCAACTCAAACTCAATGCACATAATCATATATAAATCAATCAAACTAGCTCATTTTCACAACATTACACTCTTCATAAACATGCATAATCAATCAAGCTAAATCATATCTTTGAAAAGATCAAATTTTCATGAGCATGATGCATGAGGAAACATAAGAAGGACTAAGGCACAAGAATCCTTAAGAGTGAATCATGTGGGGTTAAGGTCTCAAGCCAGACCCGAAGGTAGAAGGAAAGAAAGATAGGGATACAAAGATATCACTTAGCCTCCAAAACTTCACATATATCAACCCATGACAAGGAACTCTTTCGGGCAACATAATTAGTCCCCTCACTCACCAATCATGAAACATCCTATCTCCCACTTGGGAGCAAACCTCTGTAATCCTTTCGAATCCATCTCCCTCAATCCAAACATAGTACTAAAACCTTAACAACCACGGAACCATTTCTACAAGTAAACACCTAAGAAGTCTCCACAAGGATTTCAATGTCGACCTTAATCACACTAACCACACATAGAGTCTTATCATAGCCACAAATCACCAAACATCAAACAATGCATAATCATAAGATAAAATACCATAAGCTACCAATTACCGCATTTGGGGAACCCTCATGCTCTTGTCGAGCCTGAAGTGCATATGCCCTACCTTGTTGCTGGCTACTACTAGATGGATAAGGTTGAGCCCGCCGACGTTTATCTCCCTCATTCCTAGCAACCGAAGGACAATTCCTTATCTTATGGTCTATTCTTCCATAATCGAAACATGTATTAGAACCAAGTAGACAATCACCCAGATGACTCCTTCCACACTTTTGGAACTCGAAAACCTTTTGCTTACTAGAATCACTACCTTGAGAATTGTTACTTCCACCGGACTTTGAATGTGAGGAATCACCATCATCCCTTCTTTCCGTCTTAAAATCCCTAGTTTTCTCCTTAAGATTCTCCTCTTCTATTTGTTGAGCATGAAACATAAGACGAGAAATATCCATATCATGGATAAGCATAATAGTACGACATTCCTTGACCACCATTTCAGACACTCCCAAAACAAACTTACTAATTCTTGCCCTTGAATCGGCGACCATAGTTGGAGCATAGAGTTGTGTGAACTTTAAGGCATACTCCTTTAAACTCATATCCCCTTGAAGAAGGTTAATGAATGTCACGACCCAAGGTACCCCCTAGACGTGACATGGCATACAAGACCCCGAGAGGTCTCATACAAGCCCTTAGCATACATAACATACAAGATAATAGAGAAATTAGTGTTCAAAAGAGCATTTTATATCAAAACAGCGGAAGTCTACAACTTATGTCTCAAGCAATCTAACATAATAGAATTGAAATAAAGGTTTGGGACGCAGCCCAGTACAATATCAAAAAAGTATAATGGAAAGCATGAAAATGTAACAAGGTTAGGTCCTCAGACATATGAGGCCTCACCAAGTCTTCACTATCACTGGAATTGACTAGGCACGAGAGGGATGAGAAGAACCGCCAAGTCCTACATCAATAGAATCAATATAGGCAAGAGTATGTGTTAGTACAATCAAGTACCAAGTATGATAGTAATGCACAAAGGGCATATAAACCATGCTAGAATGACATATAATCATGACATGTATTGGCCAAGCTAAAAAATGATAGAACATAAGAAAACATGAAGCATAAACCATGGCCAAGACAAGCTATTCATCTTTCCTTTACTTTACTTTAGACCATCATCATAACACTTGTTCATTAGTTGTGGGGAAATAGCCTTAACAGACATATAAGACCATGTGAGCTATAAACATGGAATCTGGTGTCTTCCCCACACCGAAAAAGGGGTGTCCTACTTGCCAAGGTAAGACCATGAACTTCTTAGCTTATGTGGATCCACTAGCTAGTGTCTATCATAGACTATCACCCTATGGTGGCATATGGGTAATCGCCACTTGTCCACTCGATACTAAGCATACTTCCCACGAATTTATCATAGTTCATTTTATCTTAGGTAGACATGGGTAATCGCCTCTTGTCTACATTAGTCATAAACTCGTTATTGGTAGACTTGGGTAATCGCCTCTTTGTATACAATAGGCTACATGGGTAATCGCCTCTTTTCCCTTCATTCATTAGAATAGCTCCTCAAGAACATGGGTAATCGTCTCTTGTTCTTCTATTAGTCATGATTTCATTATTAGTAGACATGGGTAATCGCCTCTTGTCTACATGAGGGAACATGGGTAATATCCTCTTGTCCCTTCATAGAATAGTTCCTTAATCATGGATTCAAGCTTAGTTGATCAAACCTTTCAACAAGTTATGAATCAGTACGTGTGAGAAAACCTGTCACATTCATAGGTTGAGCATTACATGAAAAACCCTTTCATAACTCAACATTTGCACTAACATATCATAAACTTCATAAAACATGCATGAGTTCATAAGCTTCATAAACATACATGAGTTCATAAGCTTCATAAACATATAGCTCATCATTCTCTTAACTCATAAATCATGGGCTCAAAAGCTTCATCTCAAAACATGCAATGCAATGCAAGCTAATACTTAGAAAGCCATAAATCAAGGCAATTTAGTCATAATTGAGGGAACCCACATAATAGAAGAAAATCATAGATTTTGGTTCATCATGCATCTTTTCATAAAATATCCTCTTTTCATCATTCATAGTGTTACATGAAATTCATAGCTTGATAATCATAATCCTTAACTCAATTCACAAAGAGTTCATGCAATTCATCTTTTCTCAATCAACCCACAATCATAAGCATGATCATAAATTGGGGAAAACTTAGCATAAGCTCATGGGATTCATCAAGTTGCATGTAAACCACGCTAAATTGTGCACTAGCTTACTTTACCACGCTAGATCGTGCACTATCAACCATAACATCAACAATGGAAAGCATAATGAAGAACCCATAAGAATTTGTCAAAACCCTAGCTCTCTTGGGCAAGACTAAACCATGAAAACCTTAAGGAAAAGAGGACCCATTGGAGGAAAGACTCCAAATGGTAAATACTATCATACCTTAATGCCAATGCCTTGAAATAAAAGGAGGATTGATGACCTTGATGAGAACCCTAGTTCTCTTCTTCTCCTTCTTGTTCTTCTAGAGAGAGGAATATTTTTGGGAGATGAGAGTTGGAATGAAGGGATTGGGGCTTAGAAAATATAAATAGGGCCAAGGTTAAGGGGAAAAATCGTCTAGGATAAGGAATAAACATTTAGGGAAAAGTACAAAAAGCCCTTAAATATAACTGTCGGGGCCAATAGACGGACAAGATCTACGGTCCGTAAATCTACTGACGGAACGTCCTGCTTTTGCATCAATCGATTCAGAAAGTTCATTTTGGAATGAAAATTTGGCTAAGTCTGGAAGGCATCTACGGAACCCATCTACGGCCCGTCAACCAACTACGAACCGTCATGCTATTCCGTAGGTCAAGTTCAGAAACTCAAAATTCATAAAGTTGGCAGGGCCATCGACGGTTCCCATCTATGGCCGGTCACTCCACCTACGGTCCATAGATGGCCTCCGTCGTCACTGGCACCAGAAAAGTTTTAAAACTGCATTTTTCCTTCTTTTCAAAAATTGGGGTGATACAATATCTCCCCCTTGGGAATATTTGTCCTCGAATGAGAACCTAGATATCTTGAGAAGGATGATAGACTCAGACTAACAACCCAACCTACCTTGCAAGCACGTAAATGCACATATTCGAGGAGGAAACATCAACTCCAAGCTAAAGCATGCTCAATACAAAATTCATGAAGACTTTATGCAACTCATACTCAAAGCACATATATCATGTTAGACTCTTCAAGAACATGCATAAATCAAGGAATCATGGAAATCAACTATGACACATGAGACCAAAGAATGAACCATGAGGAACTAGGTACCTCAAGCTAGAGGAGGATCGGAAGGAAAGAGATGAGGATAGGGGGACATCATATCGGCCTCGGCCTCCCAAGTAGCACCCTCAACTAATTGATTCCTCCATAGAACTTTCACGGAAGCAACTTCTTTATTTCTTAACTTTCGGACTTGTCGGTCTAGAATCTCAACCGAAACCTCTTCATAAGAAAGGCTATCCTTAATCCCAAGAGTCTCTATTGGCACTACAGAGGTCGGATCACCTACACACTATTTCAACAATGAGACGTGGAAAACCGGATGCACTGATGCCAACTCATTAGGCAATTCAAGCCCATAGGCAACCTTACCAACACGCCTCAAAATCTGATATGGGCCTACAAAGCGGGGACTAAGCTTCCCTTTCTTCGTAAATCTCATTACACCCTTCATAGGTGAATTTTTCAAGTAAACCCAATCATGAACATCAAATTCTAATTCTCTTCTTCTAACATCGGCATAAGACTTTTGTCGACTTTGAGCCGTTTTCAGCCTTTCTCTAATAAGCCGAACTTTCTCCATAGCCTCATGCACCAACTCGGGGCCTATCAAAGCAACTTCCAAAATTTCAAATGAACCTATGGGAGATCTACACCTCCTATAGAGAGCTTCAAATGGAGCAATACCAACACTAGAATGGTAGCTTTTATTATAAGCAAACTCAATCAAAGGCAAATGAGCATCCCAACTACCCTTGAAGTTAATTGCACAAGCTCTCAACATATCTTCCAAAGTTTGGATGGTACGATCCGCTTGCTCATCGGTTTGGGGATGAAAGACCGTGCTAAGCTTAACACGAGTACCGAGGCCCTTTTGGGAATATTTCCAAAACTGAGAAGTAAACTGTGTACCACGATCGGAGATAATGGATAAAGGCCCTCCATGCAACCTAACCATCTCCCTCAAGTACAACTTAGCATAATCCTCCGCCGAGTAAGAAACCTTGATGGGAATGAAATGGGCTGATTTCGTCATACGATCTACAACCACCCAAATCGAATCATACTGGCGCCGAGTGCGCGGCAAGCCAACAATAAAGTCCATGTTCACATCTTCCCATTTCCAAGTAGGAATGTCAATATCTTGTGACCGACCTCCCGGTCTTTGGTTTTCAACTTTCACTTGTTGGCAATTAGGACATCTAGCCACAAATCCCGCAATATCCTTCTTCATCCCATTCCACCAATATATCTCCCGCAAGTCACAGTACATCTTGGTAGCTCCCGGGTGAATGGAATAACGAGAACCATGGGCCTCAATCAAGATTTGTCCTCTTAGGTCATCTACATTAGGGACACATAAACGACCCTGATATCTGAGCACTCCATCTCCCCCTTGGGAGAAAGCCTCCACGGACTTCTTTAGCACCGCTTCTTTCAATTCGACTAGGTTCAGATCAAGATCTTGCTTAGCTTTCACTTCCTACACATAGGAAGATTCTGAACCACTGTGGACCATAACACCACCTTGGGTGGAATCAACTAATCGCACACCCAAACGGGCCAATCTATCAACATCACAAACTAGTTTCCTTTCACCATCTTCAATATGGGATCCACTACCCATTGACATCCGACTAAGAGCATCTGCCACCACGTTAACCTTGCCAGGGTGATAGAGGACATTCATGTCATAGTCCTTTAATAGCTCAAGCCACCTTCGCTGACGAAGATTTAGATCATTTTGCCTAAATACATATTGCAAACTCTTATGGTCGGTAAAGACGTCAACATGGACACCATACAAGTAATGCCGCCATATCTTTAGAGCAAACACAACTGCCGCTAGCTCCAAATCGTGAGTAGGGTAATTCTTTTCAGGCACTTTTAGTTGCCTTGAAACATAAGCAATGGCTTTCCCATTTTGCATAAGTACACACCCTAACGCAATTCTGGAAGCCTCATAATAGACCACAAACCCATCGGACCCTTCCGGTAGGGTCAACACTGGAGCCGAGGTAAGTCTATCTTTCAACTCTTGAAAACTCGCTTCACACCTTTCGGACCAAGTAAATTTAGCCTTCTTTTGAGTTAGAGCCGTCAAAGGTGAAGCAATTCAAGAAAACCCTTGAACAAACCTTTGATAGTAACCGGCTAAACCCAAGAAACTATGAATATCCGAAGGTGATAGAGGTCTAGGCCAATTCTTAACCGCATCCGTCTTCTTAGGATCTACTTCGACACCTTTACCGGAAACAATGTGACCAAGGAAGACTATGGACCTTAACCAAAACTCACATTTCTCGAACTTAGCAAAGAGTTGTTGGTCCTTGAGGACTTGCTACACAATCCTCAAATGATCAGCATGCTCACTATCACTCCTTGAGTAAATCAAGATATCATCTATAAATATAATGACGAACATATAAAGGTATTGTCTAAACACTCAATTCATCAAATCCATGAACGCGGCCGGAGCATTAGTTAACCCAAAAGACATCACTAGAAACTCATAGTGCCCATATCTTGTCCGGAAAGCTATTTTCGGAATGTCATCATCCCTTACCTTCAATTGGTGATAGCCCGAACGAAGATCAATCTTAGAGAAATAACTAGCCCCTTAGAGTTGGTCAAACAAATCATCAATTCTCGGGAGAGGATACTTATTCTTGATAGTAACCGTATTCAATTGGCGGTAGACAATACACATACGGAGTGAACCATCTTTCTTTCTAACAAACAAGACCGGAGCACCCCATGGAGAATTACTTGGTCGGATGAAACCCTTATCCAACAAATCTTTCAATTGCTCTTTTAGTTCCTTAAGTTCTTCTGGAGCCATTCTATAATGAGGAATAGAGATAGGTTGCTTATCAGGGAGAAGGTCAATACCAAAGTCTATTTCCCTCTCGGGAGGAACACCGGGTAAATCATTGCGAAATACTTCCAAAAATTCATTAACAATGGGGACTGACTCAAGAGTAGGGGTTTCGGAATTCACATCCCTCACCCTAAGAAGATGGTACATGCAACCCTTAGAAATCATCTTTCTAGCTTGTAGACAAGAAACAAATTGACCCTTAAGCGTAGAATTTTCCCCTTTCCACTCCAGGATAGGCTCATCTGGAAATTAGAACTTGACCATTCGGGTCCTACAATCAATAGAGGCATAATAAGAATGTAACCAATCCATCCAGAGGATAACATCAAAGTCTAGCATATCAAGCTCGACAAGATCCACATGAGTGACTCTATGAAAAAAAGAAACGGAACAATTTCTATAGATTCTCTTAGCCACAATAGATTCACCAATAGGAGTAGAGACACGGAATGGATCTAACAACACATCCGGAACAACATCAAACTTCATAGCTACATAAGGAGTCAAAAAAGACAACGTAGCACCGGGATCAAGCAAAGCATAAACATCAAAGTGGAAGATTTTCAACATATCGGTAATCACATCTGGAGAACCCTCTTGCTCATGACGGGCCTGAAGTGCATAGAATCGGTTTTGCTTTTGATTTCCACTAGAACTTACCGGATTTTTCCCTTCTTAGTAGCCAAGGGACAATCCCTTACTTTATAACCAGTCCTACCACATCAAAAACATGCATTCGAATCGGCTAGACAAGTACCCTCGTGCTTCCTCCCACTCTTGGCACAAGTAGGCAATGAGGAGCCACTACCATTTCTTTCTTGAGGCTTAGGGTTAAACACTCTTTCTTTGTTGAACTTTGGAGGGGCATTGGAAGGACCTTGATTAGATAACCTTTGTCTACGCTTAAAACGACCATGTCCATCGGACCTTGAATAAGAGAACCCACCATCACCGATCTTAGCCCTCTTGAAGTTCCTAGACCTTTCCTTGAGCTTCTCCTTCTCTATTTGTTGTGCATGAATCATGAGGTGAGAAATATCCATATCATTAATAAGCATGGCGGTACGACACTCCTTGACCACCATTTCGGACACTCCCGAAACAAATTTGCTCATTCTTGCCCTAGGATCGGCAACCATAGAAGGAGCATATCGAGCTAACTGTGTGAACTTCAAAGCATACTCTTTCACACCCATACTCCCTTGAAGAAGGTTGATGAACTCGAGTACCTTAGCCTCCCTCATCTCAAGGGAAAGAATCTATCGAAAGCACCCTTGAATTTCTCCCACTCCAAAGGACCTTCATCAACCACCATCTCACTCTTCCATTGGTTGTACCAAATTTGAGCGACACCTTTTAGTTGGTAGGCGGTCAATTTCTCCTTTTCCGTCAGTGACACTCCCATGATCATCAACACTTTATAAACCTCATCAATAAACTCTTGAGGATCTTCCTCCACTTTAGAACCGTGAAACTCAAGAGGGTTCATCTTGGTGAAGTCCCTCACTCTTGACGCCGCCGAACCCACATTTGGGTTCATGGGAGCCACAACTTCCCTATTGGCTTGAGCCACCACGGCTTGGGCCAACACCTGAAAAGCAGCCCTGAACTCCGCATTGGTTACTTGCTCGGCCAAAGGATCGGCCAGAACTTGAGGAGCTTGAGGAGGTGTTTCTTGCTCTTCACTCTCTCTCGCATTCCTTCGAGTAAAAGCTCTTCGTGACGCCATATCCTGAAACACGTAGGATAGGGAGTAGGAGAGAGGGGCATATAGAGTAAAACTATATGCATGACTTAAGGATAATGAAGAAGTGGAGTTTCCTAATCATCTTGTAGCCTCTCATTCATAAATGTGGAGCGCTTCACACTCATGAAAAAGACTCTACTTGACGTGGCTTATGAGACATCCTAGAATCTTTCTAAAACCTTTTGCTCTGAATAAAAAGTTTGTCACAACCCAACGTACCCCCTAGACGTGATATGGTATACAAGACCTCGAGAGGCCTCATACAAACCCTTAGCATACATAACATACAAGATAATAGAGATATAAGTGTTCAAAAGAGCATTTTATATCAAAACAGCGGAAGTCTACAACTTATGTCTCAAGCCATCTAACATAATAGAATAGAAATGAAGGTTTGGGACGCAGCCCAGTACAATATCCAAAAAGTATAACGGAAAGCATGAAAACGTAACAAGGTTAGGTCCTCGGACATAGAAGGCCTCACCAAGTCTTCACTACCACTGAAACTGACTAGCTACGAGTGGGATGAGAAGAACCACCAAGTCCTACATCAATAGAATCAATGTAGGCAAGAGTATGCGTTAGTACAATCAAGTACCAAGTATGATAGCAATGCACAAAGGGCATATAAACCATGCTAGAATGACATATAATCATGACATGTATTGGCCAAGCTAAAAAATGATAGAACATAAGAAAACATGAAGCATAAACCATGGCCAAGACAAGCTATTCATCTTTCCTTTACTTTACTTTAGACCATCATCATAACACTTGTTCATTAGTTGTGGGGAAATAGCCATAACAGACATATAAGACCATGTGAGCTATAAACATGGAATCCGGTGTCTGCCCCACACCGAAAAGGGGTGTCCTACTTTCCAAGGTAAGACCATGAACTTCTTAGCTTATGTGGATCCACTAGCTAGTGTCTATCATAGACCATCACCCTATGGTGGCACATGGGTATTCGCCACTTGTCCACTCGGTACTAAGCATACTTCCCACGGATTTATCATAGTTCATTTTATCTTAGGTAGACATGGGTAATCGCCTCATGTCTACATTAGTCGTAAACTTGTTATTGGTATACTTGGGTAATCGCCGCTTTGTCTACAATAGTGTACATGGGTAGTCGCCTCTTTTCCCTTCATTCATTAGAATAGCTCCTCAAGAACATGGGTAATCATCTCTTGTTCTTCTATTAGTTATGATTTCTTTATTAGTAGACATGGGTAATCGCCTTTTGTCTACATTAGGGAACATCAGTAATCTCCTCTTGTCCCTTTATCAAATAGTTCCTTAATCATGGATTCAAGCTTAGTTGAGCAAACCTTTCAACAAATTATGAATCATTACGTGTGAGAAAACCTTTCACATTCATAGGCTGATCAATACATGAGAAACCCTTTCACAACTCAACATTTGCACTAACATATCATAAACTTCATAAAACATGCATGAGTTCATAAGCTTCATAAAAATACGTGAGTTCATAAGCTTCATATTTACATAGCTCATCATGCTCTTAACTCATAAATCATGGGCTCATAAGCTTCACCTCAAAACATGCAATTAAATGCAAGCTTATACTTAGAAAGCCATAAATCAAGGCAATTTAGTCATAATTGAGGGAACCCACATAATAGACGAAAATCATAGATTTTGGTTCATCATGCATCTTTTCATAAAATATCCTCTTTTAATCATTCATAGTGTTACATGAAATTCATAGCTTGATAATCATAATCCTTAACTCAATTCACAAAGAGTTCATGCAATTCATCTTTTCTCAATCAATCCACAATCATAAGCATGATCATAAATTGGGGAAAACTTAGCATAAGCTCATGGGATTCATCAAGTTGCATGTAAACCACGCTAAATTGTGCACTAGCTTACTTTACCACGCTAGATCGTGCACTATCAACCATAACATCAACAATGGAAAGCATAATGAAGAACCCATAAGAATTTGTCAAAACCCTAGCTCTCTTAGGCAAGACTAAACCTTGAAAACCTTAAGAAAAAGAGGACCCATTGGAGGAAAGACTCCAAATGGTAAATACTATCATACCTTATTGCCAATGACTTTAAATAAAAGGAGGATTGATGGCCTTGACGAGAACCCTAGCACTCTTCTTCTCCTTCTTCTCCTTCTTGTTCTTCTAGAGAGAGGAATATTTTTGGGAGATGAGAGTTGGAATGAAAGGATTGGGGCTTAGAAAATATAAATAGGGCCAAGGTTAAGGGGAAAAATCGTCTAGGATATGGAATAAACATTTAGGGAAAAGTCCATAAAGCCCTTAAATAAAACTATCGGGGCCAATCGATGGACAGGATCTACGGTCTTTATATCCACTGGCGGACCGTCTTGCTCTTCCGTCAATCGATTCAGAAAGTTCATTTTTGACTGAAAATTTGGCTAAGTCTGGAAGGCATCTACGGAACCCATCTACAGCCCGTCAACCAAACTATGAACCATCCTGTTATTCCATAGGTCAAGGTTCAGAAACTCAAAATTCATAAAATTGGCTGGGCCATCGACGGTTCCCATCTACGGCCCGTCACTCCACCTACGGTCCGTTGATGGCCTCCGTCGTCACTGGCACCAAAAAAAATTTAAAACTGCATTTTTCCTTCTTTAAAAAAACTGGGGTGTTACAATGAACTCAAGTACCTTCGCCTCCCTAATCTCAAGGGGAAAGAACCTATCAAGGAAGGCAACCTTGAACTTCTCCCAATCGAGAGGACCCGCATCAACCACCCTCTCACTTTTCCATTGTTCAAACCAAACTTCAGCAAGACCCATAAGTTGACAAGCGGCTAACTCTGCCTTTTCCTCCGGCATCACACACATGATCATTAGCACCTTGTACACTTCATCAATGAACTCTTGAGGATCTTCCTCATCTTTAGAACCATGAAATTCCAGAGGGTTCATTCTTGTGAAACCCATAACCCTCAATGTCGCTGTACCAACATTTGAGTTCACAGGAGTCACAACCTCTTTATTGGCTTGAGCCATCATGGCTTGAGCCAACACTTGAAAAGCCGCCCTAAACTCCGCATTAGACAGTTGTTCGGCCAAAGGGTCGGCCGAAACTTAAGGAGCTTGAGGAGGAGCTTCTTGTTCCACACTCTCTCCCGCATTTCTTCTAGCATGAGCTCTTAAGGTAGCCATATGTTGAAACGCATAGGATAGGGATTAGGAGAGAAAGATCTATGCGGTTAAACTCTATAGCACGACTTAAGAGTAATAAAAGAAGTGAAGTTTCTTAAACGTCTTATAGCCTCTCATTCATAAATGTGGCGCGCTTCACACTCATGAACAAGGCTCTACTCGACGTGGCTTATGAGATATCCTAGGATCTTTTCTAAAACCTTGTGCTCTGAATACCAAGTTTGTCACGACCCAAGGTACCCCCTAAACGTGACATGGTGTACAAGACCTTAAAAGGCCTCATATAAGCCACTTAGCATACATACATACAAGATCATAGAGATTTAAGGGTTCAAAAGATAGACAATATCATATCAATGCTTTTAACAAAAATAGCGGAAGTCTACATCTCATGTCTCAAAGCCTAATCTATCATAAGAAAGAGAAATAAAGTTTGGGACGTAACCCTATACAATGCCAAAGTGACAGAACATATAAGTATTAACAACTAGGCTATGTCCTCGAATGAATGAGGACTCACCAAGTCTTCAAGAATCCTTCTACTAAGCTATAGCCACAAATAGATGGAGAAGCGCCAAATCCTACATTATGAGACAATGTAGGCAAAAGTATGTGTTAGTATATGAAATGTACCAAGTATGAGGGAAATGCAATAAAACATTAAGTCATGCTAAAAAGGGATATTTTCATGAAATGCAATGACCAAGCTAAAACATGACAAAGGTTAGAAAACATGAAACATAAACCATGGCCAAAGCAAGCTAAACACCTTTACTTTACTTGAGGAACATCATAAAAGCACTTTAGTTCATTTTTGTGGGAAACTAAATTTAACCGACATGTAAGACCATAAGAGATATCAACATGGAATCCGGTGTCCTACCCCACACCGAATAGAGGTGTCCTACTTGCCAATGTAAGACCATGAACTTCTAGCTTACGTGGATCCACTAGCTAATCCTATGGTGGCACATAGTTTATGGGACATGGGAAATTGCCACTCGTCAGCTCGGTGCTAATCATATTTCACACGGAATAGTCATAAATCATAATTCATCATAACTTTAGAAGATATGGGTAATCGCCTCTTCTCTATCATTAGTAGACATGTGTAATCGCCTCTTGTCTACTTTTAGGGAACATGGCTAATCACCTCTTGTCTACCCTTGGAATAGCTCCTTGAGAATCATGGGTAATCACCTCTTGTTCATTTCAAATTCATAGTGTGAGTATTACGTGAGAAACCCTTTCACAACTCAACAACAACTTCAATTAATCTTCAAACTTAAAGCAATTCATAAATCATCATAATTTTCATAATTGAACATCCATACTTCATAAAACCCCTTTTTTCATCATTCATCAATTTCATCATGAATCATAGCTTTTGAAATCATAAAAACATGCATGAGTTCATATAAACTTCATAAATTCTATCTTCTTCATAATTCAACCCATCATCAATGCATAAAGATCAAAATAAGGGGAATTCATGTGGGTTCATGGAGATTCATCCTAAAACATGTAATTCAACTCAATTCATACTTACATAACCATAATTGAAAGTAATTTGATCATAATTGAAAGAACCCACGTGATAGAAGAAAACCTAGTTTTTGATTGAACAATGTTTACTTAGAAAATTAGGGTTTATAGTCCAATTCATAGATCAATACATGGGTTCACATGGAATTAGTTGAAAAACATGTAATTGAGTCTAAATCATCCAAACAAGATCATAAGTACATAATTGGATCCATACAAAATAGAACCCGTGAAGAATGAAATCAAAACCTTGTTCAATTTTGGGAAATTGAATTGGAGAGTTGAAGAAAACCTTGGGGGCTCAATGGGTGAATGAAACCCATTGACGAACTCCCTGCATACCTCAATTGAAGCCCTAAACAATGATGAGGAATGGAGATTTGAACTTGAAAAACCTTAGCTTGACTTCTTCTTCTTCTAGATTCTAGACAGAGAATATTTGAGAGAGGAGAATTTGGGGAATCTTGCAAAATGACTTTGGAAGGGTAGAATTTAGGGTTAAAAGGCTCTACATAGTGTTAGGAGAAGTTAACAACCGACTTAGATTAGTAAATAGGCCATTAGGAGAAAAGACCAAACGACCCTTCTTCAAAAATTCACCAATGACCCCACTTACCATATGACCTACGGTTGGTAGGTCAACCTACTGCCCATAGGTGACCAACCATAGGTCACACTGCCTTATGAAAAAAAATTAAATAAATCCCTCCCCCAAATCAGTAGCACCAACGACCCCCCTTGACCTACCATTAGTAAGTCAAATGACTATCGGTAAGTCATGTAGTCGGTCACTCCTTAGAATGTTTTTCCAACTTTTTCCCCTTGGCAGTCTTACCAACGGCTCCTACCCCTTTGACCTACTGTGGGTAACTCCACCAACGGTTAGTAGGTCAAGTAGTAGGTCACCAAAGTTTCCAAAAATTGAAAGTTTTGACTTTTTCGAATTCGGGTATTACAAAAAGACCACAACTCATTGAAGAAGTCACAACTTTTTGGAAAAGTCACAATCTTTTGAAAAAGTCCTAACCCTTTAATGTGAGAAGTGTATGCTTTTAATATATTTTATAATATAAATATTTAACTAAATGTAATATAATATAAAATATAAATGATATACTACATTGGACGTTTTAAGTTGGGGGATATATAGATAGATAGATAGATAGATAGATAGATAGATAGATAGATAGATAGATAGATAGATAGGCAGATGGATATATGGATAGATGTATAGATGGATGGATGGATGGATGGATGGATGGATGGATGGATTGATGGATGGATTGATGGATAGATCGATGGATGGATAGATGAATAGATAGATAGATAGATAGATAGATAGATAGATAGATAGACAAATGGATAGATAGATAGATAGATAGAGAGACCAACAGATAAACAGACAGACAAATAGATAGACAGACAGACAAACAAACAGTGAGATAGATAAATAGATACATAGAGAGACAGATCCATAGAGAGAAAGGTACATAGAGAGATTCATAGATAGACAGACAGAGAGACAGATAGACAGACACATAGATAGATAGACAGACATATAGATCGATAGACAAATAGAAAGATAGATAGATATATAGGTAGATAGATAGATAGATAATAGACAAAGAGAGAAACATATAGAGAGATAGATAAATAGAGATATAGATAGACAGATACATTGATAGTCAGATAGATAGATAGATAGATAGATAGATAGATAGATAGAAAGACAGACAGACAGACAGACAGATAGATAGATAGATAGATAGATAGATAGATGGATAGACAGACAGACAGATAGATAGATAGATAGAGAGACGGGCAGATAGACAAACAAATAGATAGATAGACAGATAGATAGACAGATAGAAAGATAGATAGAGAGATAGCCCTATAGATAGATAGATATATACATATAGATAGATAGACAGATAGATAGAGAGATAGAAAGATAGATAGAGAGGATAGCCCTATAGATAGATAGATATATACATATAGATAGATAGACAGATAGATAGATAGACATATTGATAGACAGATAGAAAGATAGATAGATAGATAGATAGATGTTATCACACATTTTTCACATATTGCTTAAACTTTCACATTTTTTATTCAGAAAAGTTTAAATATTTTAATTACTAGTTTTTATTCTTTTTTAAAAGTTAATACATGAAAAAGTTTGAGAGTTTCAATTATTAATACTACTGCTACTTGTAACCTTTCTTGATTTTCGTAATTACTTGTAATTATTTTTATTTCCTATATTTTCCCAGCAGGTGCCCTCTAGAATTAAAAACTTGTTACTTGATTTGTTCATAATTCTTTAGTTGTTCTTTTATTTTCAAAAATAATGTATTTCAAAATATTTACAGTCTTTTAAATAAGATTTAAAAAGTTTTTAAAAATTTAATGAGATCTTTTTATGATTTACTAGCTTTAGAATAATCACGGAACACATTTGAGAGTACGAGAGGCTGATATATTTCCCGTGATAAATTTATTAGGACATATTTAGGGGTGTTTATGCACAATGACATGGACGAACAAGCAAAACTAGCTGCTACTGGCTAAAGAATGAATAATAGACCATCAAATTGATTATCTTATACTTTATATGCATATGTACCAAACAATAGAAAAAGTGATAATTGACTAATCTATGAAAAATCATTCAATATTTAGAAGCCAATTATATCAAAGAACAAATATTATAATTGAAAATATGTAGAAGATGAAATTCATTAATGAGTAAGAATTTTACAATCTTTCAAGTTCTTAATATATGTGACAACTGATAATACCAAGTTTCTAAAATTTTGATATTAAAAAATGATCATTCATAATCATAATGAAGTCATGGACTACCGTGCAAAGCACGGGTAAGTTATCTAGTTTTTGATAAAAAAAAATGAGAACGGCTTCTTTGTGGCATCATCATGGAAGAGCGACAAATCTTCAGATAAGGAATTTCAAGTGAGTTTCAGTTTTGTGTGTTCTTACGTAGATTGTGCATATATGAACAATATTATAAAAATATTATTGGGTTGAGAATTAAGGAATGAACTGCTACAACTTAAGTAGATATGTCTGTGACCTTTTGGAGCTAAGGTGATAATATTTGAGTAGGCAATCATTGCCAATGATGCAGCAATGATTCGCAATGCTAGTAATCACTAAAAGAATAGTAAAATGGATGTGAATATGGATTAAAGTATCATTTCATTAATAGAGGTTACTGGTTTGTATTGATTCTCCGATTGTAAATTTTTTTCACGGTGATAACATTATGATTTATATTTTTAACACATAAATTTATCAGATATACTATATTATATGAATACTATTAGATTGACGATATATAGAGAAATTGAGACTTAATACTACGCTTGAAATTTAGAAACTATGAGATTAACTTATTAATTTGCATCAAGATTAGGATCTTAATTATAGATTTGTTCTCTATGATTTATGGGTGATTTAGTTTCTTTAAAATTCTAATTTTTGTTCTTGTCGATCTAAATTCAACTTTTCTAGTGATTTTTGTGTTTCGGAATAGAAGTATAACAATATGGGTGTCTATGGATTCATTTACATACGAATAAGCATATTTAAATATATTGCGTTGATTTGGAAGCCCAACAAAATGAAAAAGCTCAAGTCCCGGAGTGAACTGTTGATTAATTAAGGCAAGTGGACTCCTTGTTAAGTGTATAGAATCGTATATTTGCTTATTGTATGTGTTGGGGAGTAATGAGACTTGGTGATGTGTTGACTTGTTCATATTGAATGATCCTAATGATTAAAAGGGGTAATAAAAGGCAACTTGAATTATATTTTGATGTGTGATGTGTTGAGAATGATTTTAAAGGTTTATTGAGTCACTGTTGATGTTGTATCACGATTGTGTTGTTGTGAATTGTGCATTTATATGAAAATGGTCATGTCCTCATTATTTGTGTGAACATGCCTATTTGCATTGGTTATGAGACATAGTTATGACAAGTGGTTTGTGAACTGAGGAAGAATAAAGAAGTAAAAAGGATGTATCATTTCGAGGGACGTGTCGCACGCCGCGATGGATATTATGATTTGTGGGATGTGTCACACACTGTGACAGATTCTATTATGAAGGGTCGTGTCGCACGTTGTGACAGATGCATGGACTGATAAGTCCCTTGTAACACCTCAGATTCGAGAAGAAGGAAAATTTTCAAATATTCTAAATAGGTGTGTGTGTCTACGGATCCCCACCTACGGACCGTAGAAGCTCCTATGGGCCGTAGATGGCATCCATAGGTAGTGGGGAAAATAATTTCAAAATTCAAGTTTCACAACCTTTTTTACGGCTCAACAGGATGATCCTTCATTGCTTCTCTGGACTGTAGATAGGTCTCATAGGTCACTCCCTGACCTAGTGAAATTTTGAAGGTCAAAGGATGGACAGACGGTTGGTATGTACCGTCCGTAAGTGGACCAGCGGACCGTACATAGGTCCCGTCATTTGAAGTCCAAAATAGATAGTTTCTGAATCTTTCTACAGTTGACCAGGACGGTTCGTAGTTGGACTTACGGACCGTTGGTCGTGGTCCAGCAATTATTTTAAGATGTTTTTGGTCTTTTCCCTAATTGATTTATACCTTAACTAAGTCGGTTTAGTCGTAATCCTAGACCCTATATAAGCCTTCTAAGCCTAAAACCTACCTATTCTAAGTCACTCTTCAAATTTTCCAAAATCCCTCCAAAGTTTTCCCAAAATATTTCTCTCTCTAAAGCTTGAAGAAGAAGACTAGGGATTCAAGCAAAGCCTCCAAATCCTCCATTTATAATGGGCTTTGAACTCCAAGGTATGATGGCTTTCACCTATGGAGTCCTTTCTTCCATAGGGTTACTCAATTCCATAACTTTACAAGTTAGAATTCTCCAATTGAAATTAGCATTTTCTTCTATGTCGTGGGTTCTTTCAAATATGATCTAATTGATTGATTTAATTCTTTTTATGCATGAATTGAGATAATTGTATGTCTTTAAGTTGATTTACCATGAACCCATGCATGATCCATGATTTCTATACTTTGATCTTATGATGAGGTTTTGAACTATGAAAGATGGAATTATGAAGATAAGCATGTTCTTTATGAAAGGTTTTAGAAACTTAGTATTCAGAGCACAAGGTTTTAGAGAGGTCCTAGGATGTATCATAAGCCACGTCGAGTAGTGTCTTGTTCATGGGTGTAAAGCACGCCACACCTATGAATGAGAGGCTATAAGACTTTTAGGAAACTCCACTTATTTCATCACACTAAAGTCGTGCGATAGAGTTTAACTCTATATGTCTCTCTCTCCTAATCCCTATCCAATGCTTTTCAGGATATGGCCACTCGAAGGGAATATGCTAGGAGGAATGCGAGAGAGAATGTGTAATAAGAAGCTCCTCATGTTTCGGTCGACCCCTTGGCCGAGAAAGTGACTAATGAGAAGTTTAGGGCTGCTTTTCAAATGTTGCCTCAAGCCATGACGACTCAAGCAAATAGGGAGGCTATGGTCCCCGTGAACCCGAATGTGCGTGCGGCAGCAACTAGAGTGAGGGACTTCACTAGGATGAATCCTCTAGAGTTTCATGGTTCCAAGGTTGAGGAAGATCCTCAAGAATTCATTGATAAGGTGTACAAGGTGCTAATGATCATGGGGGTGACGTCGGTGGAAAAGGTTGAATTGGCTGCTTATCAACTTAAGGGTGTTGCTCAAGTTTGGTTCAACCAGTGGAAGGAAGAGAGGGCGGATGATGAGTGTCCTTTTTATTGGGAGAAGTTTAAGAACCGCTTTCCTTGATAGGTTATTTCCCCTTGAGATAAGAGAGGCGAAGGTGCTTGAGTTCATTAACCTTCGTCAAGGAAACATGACTGTGAAGGAGTATGCTTTGAAATTTACAGAATTGTCTAGGTATACTCCAACTATGGTTGCCGATCCAAGGGCAAAGATGAGTAAGTTTGTTTCGATTGTGTCCGAAATGGTGGTCAAAGAATGTTTACTGCTATGTTTATCATAGATATGGACTTTCTCGTCTAATGGTTCATGCACAACAAATCGAAGAGGAAAAACTAAAAGACAAGTCTACGAAGACAAAGAGGGCTAAGATCGGTGATGGTAATTTTTCACACTAAAGGCCCGATGGGCATGGTCATTCTAAGTTCCGACAAAGATTCTTCGGTCAAGGTTCCTTCAATACTCCGGTTCCTAAGTTCAACAAGGAAAGGGTGTATAACCCTAAGCCTCAAGGAGGGAATGGTGGTGTATTTTTATCGACTACTTGTGCTAAATGTGGAAGGAAGCATGAGGGTAAATGCTTAGCCGATACGTATGGTTGCTTTGGTTGTGGTAAGAGTGGACACAAGATAAGGGGTTCTCCATCACTTACGGCTAAGGGAAGAGAAGGTAGACAAGCTTTACCTAGTGGTTCGGGTTCAAATGCTTCTAAGCAAAAATGGTTCTATGCACTCCAAACTCGGTATGATCAAAAGGGTTCTCCAGGCGTTGTTACCAGTATGTTGAAAGTATTTCAACTTGATGCTTATGCTTTCCTTGATCTCGGTGCTACCTTATCTTTTATGACGCCATATGTGGCTATGTGGTTTGATTTTCAAATGTGTTGTTAGATCCTTTTTCTGTCTCTACTCCTATTGGTAAATCTATTATGGCTAAAAGAGTCTATAGACATTGTCCCATCTCTTTATCCCATAGAGTCACTCATGTTGATCTTGTATAGCTTGATATGTTAGATTTCGATGTTATTCTTGGGATGGATTGACTGCATTTCTATTATTCTTCTATTTATTGTAGAACTCTAGTGGTCAAGTTTTAGTTTCCAAATGAACCCGTTCTAGAAAGATGATTTCTAAGGGTTGCATTTACCATGTTTTTTGGGTTAGGGATATGGATTTCAAAACCCCTATCTTTGTGTCGGTCCCCATTGTTAATGAGCTTTCAGAAGTTTTTCCCGATGATTTACCCGGTGTTCCTCCTGAAAGGGAAATAGACTTTGATATTGCCCTTCTCCCAAATATGCAACCTATCTTTATTCCTCCTTACCCAATGGCTCCGGCATAACATAAGGAATTCAAGGAGGAATTGAAAGACTTGTTGGATAAGTGTTTCATCCGACCGAGTATCTCTCCATGGGGTGCTCTAGTTTTGTTTGCTTGAAAGAAGGATGGTTCACTTCGCATGTGTATCGACTGCCGTCAATTAAATAAGGTTACCATTAAGAATAAGTATCCTCTTCTAAGGATAGATGATTTGTTTGATCAACTTCAAGGAACGGGTTACTTCTCCAAGGTTGACCTTAGGGCAGGCTATCACCAATTGAGGGTGAAGGAAGATGACATTCCGAAGAAGGCTTTTCAGACTAGATATGGTCATTATGAATTCTTGGTAATGTCATTTGGTTTGACAAATGCTCTGACCGCATTTATGGATTTAATGAATAGGGTATTTAGAAAATACCTAGATATATTTGCGATTGTGTTCATCGATGATATTCTGATTTACTTAAGGTGTGAGGATGAGCATATCGATCATTTGGGGAATATGTTGCAAGTCCTCAAAGACCAATAACTCTTTGCAAAGTTTAGTAAATGTGAGTTTTGGCTAAGATTCGTGGCTTTCCTTGGTCATATTATTTTCGGTAAGGGTATTGAGGTAGATCATAAGAAGACAAATGTGGTTAAGAGTTGGCCTAGACCTCTATCACCTTTGGATATTCGAAGTTTCTTGGGTTTGGCTGCTTACTATTGAAGGTTTGTTTAAGTCAATTGCCTCTCTATTGACGGCATTGACCCAAAAGAAAGTTAAGTCCGTATGGTCTAAAGCATGTGAAAAGAATTTAAAAGAATTGAAAGATAGGCTTAGCTCCGTTCCAGTGTTGACTTTATCGGAAGGGTCCGATGGGTTTAAGGTTTATTGTGATGCTTCAAAGATGTACGGTGACTTGCGGGAGGTCTATTGGTGGAATGGGATGAAGAAGGATATTGTGGAATTTGTGGCTAAGTGTCCCAATTATCAACAAGTGAAAGTTGAGAATCAAAAGATGGGTGGTTTGTCCCAAGACATTAGTATTCCTACTTGGAAGTGAGAAGATTTGAATATGGACTTTATTATTGGTTTACCCCGCACTCGGCGACAGTATGAATAGATTTAGGTTATTATGGATCGAAAGAAGAAATCAACTCATTTCATTCCTATCAAGGTTTCCTACTCGGCGGAAGACTATGCTAAGTTGCATCTAAGAAATATGGTTAGGTGGCATGGAGTGCCCCTATCCATTATATCCGATCGTGGTACTTAATTCACTTTTCAGTTTTTAAAATCTTTCCAAAGGGACCATGGTACTCGTGTTGAGCTTAGCACGACCTTTCATCATCAAACCAATGGGCAAGAGGAGCGTACTATCAAAACTTTGAAAGATATATTCAAGCTTGTGTGATTCACTTTAAGGGTAACTGGGATGATCATTTGTCTTTGATTAAGTTTTGCTTACAATAATAGCTACCATTCGAGTATTGGTATGGCTCTATTTGAGGCTCTTTATGGTAGGAGGTGTAGATCTCTTTTAGGTTGGTTTGAAGTTTGTGAAGTTGCTTTGATAGGTTCAAAATTGGTACATGAGGCTATGGAGAGAGTTCTGCTTATTAGAGAAAGGTTAAAAAAGGCTCAATGTCAACAAAAGTCCTATGTCGATGTTAGAAGAAGAGATCTAGAATTTGATACTAATGATTGGGTTTACTTGAAAATCTCACCCATGAAGGGTGTAATGAGGTTTGGAAAGAAAGGGAAGCTTAGCCCCCATTATGTGGGCCCATATCAAATTTTGAGGTGTATTGGTAAGGTTGCTTACGAATTTGATTTGCCTAATGACTTGGTTTTAATTAATCCAGTTTCTATGTCTCCTTACTGAAAAAAAATGTGTTGGTGATCCGATATCTGTAGTACCATTACAGAGTTTGGGTGTAAAGGAGAATCTCTCTTATGAAGAGGTTCCGGTTGAGATTTTGGACCAGCAAGTTTGGAAGTTGAGAAATAAAGAAGTTGCTTCCGTAAAGGTTCTTTGGAGTAATAAGTCAGTTGGGAGTGCTACTTGGGAGGTCGAGGCCGATATGATGTCTTATTATCCGTATCTCTTTCCCTCCATCCCTACTCTAGCTTGAGGTATTTAGTTCTTCATGCGTCACTCTTTTGGTCTCATGTGTCTTAGATACTCCCATGATTCCTCATTTATGCATGTTCATGAAAAGCTTAGTTTTTTTGAGAAAATTAGTTAACTTGATTGGTTTCTTTATGTTATGTTCATATTGAGTATGAGTCGCAAAGAGACCATTAGGAAATGATGATTTGAACATGCTTTAGCTTGGAGTTGATGTTTCCTCCTCTGATATATGCATTTATATGATTGCATTCATGTTGAGCAGTTAGATCTAGTTTCTACCCTCCTTATGGTGTCTTGAGTTTCATTTGAGGATGAATGTCCCCAAGGAGGAGATATTGTAACACCTCAGATTCGAGAACAAGGAAAAATTTCAGATTTTCTAAACAGGTGTCTATGTCTACGGATCCCCACCTACGTACCGTAGGAGCTCCTATGGGCCGTAGATGGCATCCGTAGGTAGTGGGGAAAATAATTTCAAAAATCAAGTTTCAGAACCCTTTTTATGGCTCAACAAGAAGGTCTGTCATTGCTTCTACGGACCGTAGATAGGTCTTGTAGGTCACTCCCCGACTTAGTAAAAGTTTGAAGGTCAAATGGTAGACTGATGGTTGGTATGTACTGTCCATAAGTGGACCAATGGACCGTACATAGGTCTCGTTGTTTGAAGTCCAAAATAGATAGTTTCTAAATCTTTTTATGGACCGTAGGTCGTGGTCCAACAGTTATTTTAAGGGCTTTTTGTTCTTTTCCCTAATTAATTTATACCTTAACTAAGTTGATTTAGTCCTAATTCTAGATCCTATATTAGCCTTCTACGCCTAAAACCTACCTTTTCTAAGTCACTCTTCAAATTTCCCAAAATCCCTTCAAAGTTTTCCCCAAATATTTCTCTCTCTAAAACTTGAAGAAGAAGACTAGGGATTCAAGCCAAGTCTCCAAATCCTCCATTGATAGTGGGCTTTGAACTCGAAGGTATGATGGCTTTCACCTATGGAGTCCTTTCCTCCATAGGGTTCCTAAACTCCCCAATTTTACAAGTTAGAATTCTCTAATTGAAATTAGGGCTTTCTTCTATCTCATGGGTTCTTTCAAATTATGATCTATTTGATTGATTTAAGTCTTTTTATGCTTGAATTGAAATAATCGCATGTCTTTAAGTGGAATTACCATGAACCCATGCATGATCCATGATTTCTAGACTTTGATCTTATGATGAGGATTTGAACTATGAAAGATGGAATTATGAAGATAAGCATGTTCTTTATGAAATTGAGATAAATGATTTAAGGTTGCTTTGAGAGTGAAGCATCAATGTTGTCATTTTTGTTGTGTTGTGAAAGGACTTTCTCACATGAAGGATTCATAAGGGTTGAAGGGTTTTCTCAACTAAACTTTGAATCAAGATTAAGGAGATATTCTAATGAACTCTATCTTGGGTTTACTATTTGATGTGCCCTTCCATAAATAGTAAATAACTAAAAAATTATGATTAATCCGTGGGGCTTATGCTTAGCACTGAGAGGATATTGAGATGGAAGCCCTCCCGTAGTAGAGGTCGGGTTTGTAGTAGCAATCTCCTTATCCCATAGACTATGTGCCACCACAGGTTTGTCTTAGATACACATTAGGTAGTGGATCAACTTAAGTTAGAAGTTTATGGTTCTTACCTTGGCAAGTAAGGACATCTCTTTTTGGTGTGGGATAGACGCCGAATTCCATGTCATAGCTAACTTGGTCTATGTCGGTTAAGGCTCACGTCCCACAATAATGAACTAAGGTTACTTTCTAAAGGTATCTCAAATGTGTTTTAAGTGATGTTTAGCTTGCATTGACCACAATTATGCTTATGTTTTCTAACATGTCGTTTTATGAATTAACTTGGTCATTGCATGTCATATAAAGTCCCTATCTAGCATGATTTTAAACTCTTATGCATTGCTATCATACCAAACACATACTCTTGCGTACATTGTTTCACTAATGTAGGGCGTGACTACTTTTCTCCCTCCATTCATGGCTAGATCGTTGTACTTGTGATTAAGAAGAGTTGGTGAGTTCTCATACTTCGAGGGCGATGTCACTTTTATAGTTTTATGTCTATCCATTTTGAACTTTGTATGTGATGTATGGGTTACGTCCCAATCACCTTCTTCATCATGTATTAGATGACTTTGAGACTATGTAAGACTTCTGCTACTTTTGCCAAACTTTTACGATATGAAAACTGTCTTTTGAACTCTTTAACTTTATTATCTTGTATGATGGATGCTAAGTGGCTTATGTAGGGCCTCTCGGGGTTCTATATGCCATGTCACGTCTAGGGGAGGTACTTTAAGTCGTGACATCCCCCATGGAACCCAGATTGAGAGACAGTGGGTCTGTATCATTAGGTTAGACTTACATCACTGCACTTAGCATTGCATTTCATTACATTGTGTATCTATATTATTTGTGAACTCGGGAGTGCCTCTCTGTAGAATTTGTGATTGATTAACTTGATCATGTGTATTGTTAATTTGAAATTGTTGAAATGTTGTTATTGAGCTATGAGCTATTCAAATTGTGCACTTTTAGGTTAAGCTTGTTTTATGCAGGTTGTAGTTGTGGAGGTTCGGTTGGAGTGGTAGGAGTGATAGGAGTACCCATATTCTATATTACTTAACTTTGTGTTTAGGAGTTTGCTTGTTGAGTACCGTGTTATTTGGTACTCTCCCTTTCTTGTACACTTATGTAGGTTACGAGCCCGGGTCCACGTGATTACTCTCTCCTCTCTTCTACCTCAAAGGCTTAGTGTGGAAATTTGTGAGGTAGTTGCTTGTCATCTAAGCAGACCCTCTTGCTCCTTATTTATTATCTTGTTCTATTCTAAAAACAATGTTTCTGAAACTTGTACTTACTTTCAATTCTGTTATAACATATTAGAAGCTTGTACATGTGACAACAAGGTTTTGGGGTATATTTAAGTTGATTTTTGAATTTTTGCATTATTTTATAGTATTGGACCTTTATTCTCGTCTTACTTCCATATTTATCATATTATTTGGATTTTAGACTGAATAGTCTTGGTGGGATAAAACGAGTACCTTCACGTCCATTTTTGGATGTGATGACACTCGTCTTATCCCACCAACACAAGTCAGCCTAAAACCTAACCATTACTAAAAAGTGTGGAATTAAATTAAAATAAAAGTTTAATAACAATTACTAATGCAGATAACAAGTCAACATAACTAAATTCCTAAAACACGGTGGTCACATGCATAGGCCTCCGGTGTAGTATGATAACACTCAAACTATTCTTTAAAACAAATTAAAAGAGTAAGCTGTCGTAGTCAATAAAAATACCCAAGTGTTAGGGTCGAATCCCACAGAGAATGATACAAGGCAAGAAATTCTATCAAGAAATTTGGAATGTATATTCATTCATTTGCAGCAATAAAAGAAGTGGGTGGATGATTCCACCAAATTAATAAAAAGGATTTGGTTATCAAAAGTCACAATTATGCTAAGATTTCATAAATTCAAATAATTAACAAGTAATCTAGAGGTGCGGGGATTAGAAATCGATGTCACATATGGGTAATTGTGTTGCTCTATACTGTTGAAAATTCATGGATAGACTGGGTCATCTTCAATGAAACTAATCTTCTTTCGATCTCAAAGCATCATATCATAGAATCTCCTTTCGGTCTCATCTATGTTTTGTACTAAAAAACCAAATACCTTACACTATTCTTTCTTTCGATGCAGCAATAGGGTAAATAGATCCTACCCATAATCTCTAATTTCAAGCAAGTTACAGATATTAAACCTAAAATGCAAGTATCAGACTAATTACCCACTCTAATCAATCTCTTTCAAGCATCAATCCGAGATTGAAAGTAGGAATTAAGTTTGCACCCTTTACTCATAAGTTAACCCCATGCTAATTAGCCCAAATCCATGTATAAACAATAGCAAAACAAAGCATAACACAATACCCATTACATTAAATCAACACCCTACCCCATAATTGCACCCCCTCAATTTTGAGGTTTTAGCCACCCATCACAAAAATTAAAGAAATTATACCTTCCATCAAAGCAACCTTGGGTAACATGAAATTAGTGATTACAAACAATACCCACATTGTATTTCAACCTCAAATTGTCAATTTCAAGAGCAAAAGTTGAATACCCCAAAAACTAAAAGTGTACTTCACAAAGTTAAGTGTTTCTCTCTATAAGAAAAGATTCAGAATTTTCTAACCAAACAATCACTTTCTTTTTCTCTTTAATTTAGGCTACTTATAGTTTCTAAAAGTTTGGCCCATAAATTCAATGCCTGACCATTAGGCAACGTTAGTCGGGCTCGCTAATCACATTAGGTGGATCACCGACTTCTCTTCAGCTCGCCTTTCATTTTATATGGCTTCAGATGTTTGAACCTCAGTCGGCGAGCTCGTTCGAGTATACCTTTCATATTCAGCGTATCGCTGAGTACCACCTGTGTTTGCTTTTCATGCCAGGTGATAGTCAATGTGTTCACCTTTCTTAATCGGCGTGTCGCCTTTCCATTTGGAGTTCGCTGACCTGCCTCAATTAATTCAAGTGTTATACATTGTCAAATTGGGTGAGGTCATACCCATCAGGCGATCCGCCTTCTTGTTACGTGATCAACAATGTGGAGTTTACACTTCTTTTTACACTTTTGGCCATTCTTTCAATCATTTATCCTTTCCTCGTCCTTTAGCCCTCATAGCTGCAAATAATCAAAATATCATTAATAAGACATAATTAGGCATTGAGGAGAATAATTTCTAAGCTAAATAGGCCTCAAATGAGTGTAAATCTACCACTCATCATAATACAATAGATTTGAAAAAAATACGTAAGTCTCAAATGATATTGTCTCTAAAGTAGAACAAAATCATAAATTGGAGTAAGAGGTCCGCTGAGATGACAAATGACTACCTCACAAATCTCCACGGGAAGCCTTAGACAAGGAGAGAAGAGAGAGTATCACGAAGATCCGGGCTCATAATCTACATTAATGTAGAAGCAATGAGGGAGTACCAAACCATACGGTACTCATCAATAAAACTACTAAACGCAGAGCTAAGAGTATAGAATACGGGTACTCCTTACACTCCAACTGAACCTCCACAGCTACAGCCTGCATAAAACCAGCCCAACCTAATGGTTCGCAATTTACATAGCACATAGTTCAGCAACATCACTTAAACAATTATAGATCAGCAACACACAAGATCAAGTTCACCAATCACAAGTTCCACACAAAAGTACTCGCAAGTTCAAAAATGATGAAGATGCACAATTCTATGAAATGCAATGTCAAGTTTAGTGATGCATGTCTGACCTGGCGATACACACCCCTGTCTCTCAGTATGAGACCCATGGGGGACATATCTGTAAATGCATCCGTCGTAGCGTGCGATAAGACCCTTAATAATAGAATCCATCATGGCGTATGACACGTCCATCAAATCATAACATCATTCACGACGCACGACACATCCCTCGAAATGACACATCCTCTTTAATTTCTTATTCTTCCTCAATTCACATAAAACTTGTCACAACAATGTCTCAGAACTAATGTAAATGACATGTTCACACAATTAATATGGAGATGACCATTTCTATATCAATGCACAATTCACAACAGCACAATCATGATGCAACATCAACAATGAATCAATAAATCTTTCCAATCATTCTCAACACATCACACAATTATATATAATCAAGTTGCCTTTTATTACCCCTCTTTCGTCATTAGGATAATTCTATATGAACAAGTCAACCCATCACCAAGTGTCATTACCCTCCAACACATACCACAAGGAAATACACGATTCTATACACTTAACAATCGTCGAAAAATACACTTGCCTTAAAAAATCAAATAATCACTCCCGGACTTGGGCCTTCTCCTTTCATTGTGCTTCCAAATCAACGCAATCTATTCAAATAAATACTCACAATAAGATTTTGAAACTAACCACAACCATATTACTATATGTTTAGCCATGACCCAAAAACTCACCCAAATCTATAATCAAGTTTCTAATCTTAATGTTTGTTAACATGACAACTTTCATATTTTTTGAATTTCAAGTCTAGAGTTAAGTTCCAATTTCTCCACTATAATAAATCTAATAGCATACATATAATACAATACACATAATATTTAAGTACCTATCTTAACATGTCAAAACTTGAATCCTAATATGATAACCGTAAGAAACTTTTCAACCCGAAAATGAATTAAGCCCTTACTAAACTAAGGACTATGAAATCACACTACATAATTGCCCTATATTATACAAAACAAATCACCACAATCTAAAGTTTCTAATTATTTTACTCATCGGCCAATCATTACTCTCATATTCAATAATTTCAATTATTACTTGATTGACAAATACAATATGTTTCCCACTAATTTGGACCAAAACCATTCCAAACAAAATTAACATAAGTGCCCTAGTCACTTATTATTATATTAATATAGGTATAACATCCTACAATTTCATATATACATTATTGAAGGAGATGGAGACTTGGAGTGCTCATACCTGGACAAGAATGTAGCCCTCGTCTTAGCATTCATTGGCACAAGTTAGTTTCTGCGTCCTTTTTTCTTTTCTAAAATAAATATGTACTAAAAGTGACTAACCCCACTAACTTATTTTAATATATATGGGAAAAGTGGTATAGGGTCTTAAATAAATTTTAGACTTGGCCTATTAATATTATTTAAATTAATTATCTAAAAATTACCGTCAATTAATTAACTATAGTTAAATAAATAGTTCAAAATTTCCAAAAATGACCTTCAAGGTCATTACATTATCCACTACTAGAAACCATGTTCGTCCTTGAAAATAAAGTTAAAGAAAGTACCTGAAACTTAAAAAACTTGAGGATATCTAGCACATATGTCAAACTCCATCTCCCAAGTCGCCTCTCCAACTGAATGGTGCTTCCACTGTAGCTTCACTGAAGAAATATCTTTGGTTCTAAGCTTCTAAACCTTCCTATCCAAAATAGCTATTCCTCCTCCAATGTCAAGTCTGGACCCATCTCCACTGAATTGAGTGAGAACACATGAGACTCATCAGAAATATACTTCTAAAGCATGGAGACATGGAAAATAGGATTTACAGCTGACAAACTAAGTGGCAAGGCCAACTTATAGGCCACCTTTCCAACTCGTCCCAAAATCTTGAATGGGCTAATGAATTGAGGCTTAAACTTTCCCATCTTTTTGAACCGCATCAAACCCTTCATGGGTGAAACTCTAAGCCAAACATGATCACCCTCCATAAACTTTAAGGCTCGAACCCTCCTATCTGCATAACTTTTCTGTCGACTCTAGACCGTCAATAGTCTACCTTGAATCCTATGGACCTGCTCCATGGCATCTCTAAGTAAATCTTTATCTAATGAGTCCATCTCAACTGAATCAAACCAACCAATTAGATATCTACAGTGCCTACCATACAACGCCTTAAATGGGGACAACTAAATACTATAGTGATAATTGTTTTTATAGGCAAACTCCACTAAAGCAAGTGTTGATCCCAACGAGCACCAAAGTCAATCACACATGCGCAAAGCATGTCCTTCAACACATGAATCGTTCGCTTGGACTTCCTATCCATCTGAGGGTGAACCGTCGTTCTTATATCAAACTGAGTTCCCAAATCATGCTTTAGGGACTTCCAGAAGTGAGAAGTCAATAATGAATCTCAATTGGAGATAATAGAAACAGGCACCCCATGAAATCAGACTATCTGGCTGATGTAGAGTTGAGATAACTTCTCCACCAAATACTTCACCTGAACTGGGATAGAATGGGTGTATTTAGTCAACCTATCAACCACCACCCAAATAGAGTCATAACCACCTAGGGTGATATGCAAGCCTACAATAAAGTCTATGATGATACGTTCCCACTTCCAAGTAGGAATGGGCATCCTATGAGACACACCTCCAAGCCACTAATGCTCACACTTGACTTATTAGTAAGTCAAACACCTAGACGCAAACTCAAATTTTTCTTTCTTCATACCACACCACTAGTAATGTTGACTCAGGTCGTGATACATCTTGACCACTCCTTGATGGATAGAATATCGAGAAGAGTGAGCCTCCTTCAGAATCATTCTAACTAACTCGCCCACCTTGGGCACACAAATCCGACCTGCAATGCTCAAGACCCTATAAGAATCAAGTGCAACCTCCTTGGCTTTGCCCCTCTATACGTTGTCTTGAATAAGACATAACTTCTCATCATCAAAATGTCACTCATGTATCTGCTCTACCAAGGAAGATCGAGCCTCAATAAAAGCAATCATACCACTACTCTCCTCTGAAATCTACAATCGGACAAGACTATTAGCTAATCTATTAACATCTCTAGCAAATGGTCACTCATCAATACTGAGCGCGACAAGACTCTCAATGATAGGATTCTTCCTATTCAAAGCATTGGCCACCACATTGGCCTTCCCGAGATGATATAAAATGGTCACATCAAAGTCTTTCAGCAACTAAAGCTATCTATGCTGCCTCAAGTTCAGATCCCTCTGACTGAAGATATACTGAAGACTTCGGTGATCGGTGAAGATCTCACAATGCACCCCATACAAATTGTCGATAGTCGCCTACTCCAAATTAAGAGTATGGTAGTTCTTTTCATGTGTCCTTAACTGCCTAGAAGCATAAGCAATCACCTTGCCTTTCTGCATCAATACACCACCTAAACCGACTCCTAAAGCATCACAATAAATAGTAAAGTCAAGACACTCCTCAGGTAGAGTCAACACAAGAGCCGAAGTCAACAAAGTCTTGATCTTTTGAAAGCTCTCCTCATACTCATCAGACCACTGAAAACATATACCCTGCCGAGTCAATCTTGTCAATGGAGCTGCAATAGTAGAGAAGCTCCTGAACAAACTGCATGTAATAGCCTGCTAACCCTACAAAACTCTGAATTTTGATAGGAGAAGTAGGCCATGTCCATCCTCTTACTACCTCAACCTTGGCCGGATCTACTCTAATACCTTCCTTGGACACCACTTGTCCCAAGAATGCCACAAAATTAAGCGAGAACTCCCACTTGGAGAACTTCGCATATAACTTCTTTTCCCTTAGCCTCTGCAGTACAATCCTCAAATATCAAACATGATCCTCCTTAGTCCTGGAGTATACCAAAATATCATCAATGAAGACAATCACAAGTGAGTCCAAGTAAGGTCAAAACACCCATTTATCAAATCCATGAATGTTTCAGGAGTGTTAGTCAATCCAAAGGACATCACTAGGAATTCATAATGCCCATATCGAGTCCAAAACGCTGTCTTAGGAATATCTGATCCTTTATCCTCAAATATCGAACATGATCCTCCTTAGTCCTGGAGTACACCAAAATATCATCAATGAAGACAATCACAAGTGAGTCCAAGTAAGGTCAAAACACCCATTTATCAAATCCATGAATGTTTCAGGGGTGTTAGTCAATCCAAAGGCCATCCATAGGAATTCATAATGCCCATATCGAGTCTAAAACGTTGTCTTAGGAATATCTGATCCCTAATCCTCAGCTGATGGAACCCTTACCTTAAATAAATCTTAAAAAACAATAATGCTCCCAGAGCCTCAGGTTCATAGGTCTCACGTGTATACAAGCCAATCTAGTAGAGTCTTAAGAATTGGTGTGAAGACATTTGCTGCTTATCTTCAAGAGGCTATGGTGACTTTTAGGAAAAAATCCTCACTTTCATAATCTCTATCACGCGTCCTAGGTCTGATCTTATTCCATTCTCTCTCACTTATAGAGATGTCTCATGTATGGTTCTTCATCTGAGCAATTGGTGTGTTATGTATGTCTTGGATATTAGATTTGGTACTACGGTGGAATTGATATACTTATGGAAAGGATATGCGGTGAGATTCAAAATGTTCAGTGATTTGAAGGGGTTGAGTAAGGTTAGTTACCCATTAGCGGGAATAGTACTTTTGCAGTATAGGCGATATCTTGAGTGGTTCGATAATCAGAAGTGGAGTGATTAAAGGGTTGACAAGATAATGAATATTGTAACTTTTGAAACTACAGTTAGTGAAGTTTCATTACATTTGATGAGAATGATGTTGCACCAATTGAGGTTAGAATCTCTACTACAATTTCATAGATTGAGTGGACATAAAGAGTCTCATGATATGACTACTACTACTGTGCCAATGCTTACTTGGTTAAAAATAATTAATAACACAGATAACAAAGTCAACTTAATTAAAACCTTGTTGTCACGTGCACAAAACTCTAATATATTTCAATAGGTTTGAAAAAAAAATACAAGACTCAATTATATTATCTCTAAAGTAGAAAAAGATCATAAATACAAGTGAGAAGGTCCGTTGAGATGACAAACAACTACCTCACAAATCTCCACAGAAAGCCTCGGACAAGAAGAGAAGAGACAGTATCACAAAGATCTGGGTTCATAACCTACAAATATATAGAAGCAAGGGGTGAGTACCAAATAACACGGTACTCAACAAGTGAACTTTTAAACACAAATTCAAGTAATATAAAATATAGGTACTCCTAACACTCCAACCGAACCTCCACAACTACAACCTATACAAAATCAGCCTAACCTTACAGTTCAAAATTCACATATCACATAGCTCAATAAAACACTTCCGTAGTTATAGATCATCAAACTGAATATCAAGTTCACAAAAGGCACTCACAAGTTCACAAGTGGTAATGATGTGCAATTGTCACGACCCAATTCCTCAAGTCATGATGGCACCTATTATAACCTATAAGTAGGTAAGCCAACCAGTAACCTAGAATGAGAAGTAATAAGTATAAGAAAAGAACTAAATAGAAATAACACTAGCAATAAGACAGAAACAGAAATGAAAGCAAACCAAAAACTATAAAGAATAGACACCCTGCAAGAACCTGGAAGTCACGAGTACATACCTGTCTAATATGAACAAATACAACTACCAAGACTTGACCACAACAATCAGTCTAAGAGGAAAAAGTCTAGATAACATATATATAGAAGGAGAAAGGATGATCCAAGACGCCAAATGCTCACCCTCGTCTCTGATATCCCAAAGCTGCAAAAAATGGCACGAACGATCAGGCCAGTTGGGTCTCCTTTGGGATCAGTTCTCATGATTATAGCATGGCTCCATGACTATGTCAGAGTAAGAGGTAAGGTTTCATGAGCTCTCCTGCCATGCTACTATGATTCTACATACCGAGAAGGAGAGAGTTTGATGCTTTGCTCATGGGTTGAGACTTCAGTTGCAGATTGAGACTCAATCTATGGCCTCTGTGGGCTATTCCTTTCTAGATGTTGTTGACCACACCCTCACTATTGAGAAAATCTATCGTGAGGCCCAAAGGGACAGCGAAAAGAGGGCTAGACATGAGGGCAACTATAGTAGGGCTCGTTCCAGGCAGAGGGACTCCTATGATAGGAATAGGCGACAGTTTCAATAAGGTCAGCCCAGCCGGCTTGTTTAGGCCTCATTACAGGCTTCAGAGGATGAATGTTACAACCAGACTAAGGTTGGCTCTACTCAGAGTCATGGATCCGAGTCTTGTGCCTAAAGACGTGGTGGTCATTCTCTAGGGAGTCGATAATCTCTAAGTTGGTTTGAGTGTGGGGAGTTTGACCACTGGTCCAGAGATTTTCCCATTCTTGGTGGATAGCTCCCGCTCCATAGGCAGCTCCCCCAGCTCCACTAGCAGCACCTCCAATTAGGGGAGAAGGTCAAGGTCAGCACAATTGCGGTGGACATCAGGGTAATCAGGGTGGTCCTCAAGGAGAAAGGTCAGGTGGTAGGACAGATGGCCAGGGAAGAGGCCGAAAAGGTTATTTTTTACAGCTCCAGCGAGGGAAGAGGCTGAGGCATCAGATGACATGATCACATGCATGATTCTTTTATTCCATCAGCCCACCTTGGCTTTATTTGATCCAAGCTCTACCTATTCTTATGTGTCTATTTATTATGCTTCTAATATGGGTGTGATTTTTGAGCCTATGGCAGCACCATTTCCTGTGTCAACCCCGTGTGTAAGTCTTTAGTTGGGGATCAGGTGTTTTGATCTTGCTTAGTTTCTATCCAAGGGCATGACACCTGGGCTGGCCTTATATTGCTTGATATACTTGACTTCAATGTGATTCTAAGCATAGACTGGCTATCCCTATACCGTGCAGTTTTAGATTATTTTTTCTAAGACCGTTACCTTAGCCATGCCTAGTATTCCCCCAGAAGTGTAGCAAGGCTTCATTAGTGGCACACCGATTTGGGGTTATCTCTTTTGTTTAGGCTCGGAGACTAGTGGATAGTGGGTGTTTGTCTTATCTTGCCTATGTGTGTGATGTGAGTAGGGAGGTCCCTCTAGTTGATTCGATTCCTATTGTCTGTGATTTTGTGGATGTGTTTTCTAGAGAGCCCTGATCTTTCATTCCATCCTCTGTAGCTTTGGGATATTAGAGAAGAGGGTGAGCACTTGGCATCCTGGATCAGCCTGTCTGCTGCTGTATATATATGTTAGCTAGTCTTTTTCCTTTGAGATCACTTGTTTTGGTTCACTTTTGGGACTTGTATTTGTTCATATTAGGCAACTCTGTACTCGCGACTTCTATGTTCTGCGAGGGTTTCTATTGTATATAGTTTATTGTTTTCTTTTGCTTCTATTTCTTTCTTATTTTTAGTGTTATTTTTATTTAATACTACCCTTATACTCATTAATTATAGTTCTGGGTTACAAGTATCCTTACCTACGAGTGAGTTATAGTAGGTGTCATCATGACTCGAGAAATCAGGTCATGGTAGCAATGTAATGAAATGAAATGTCAAGTAGGATGATGTATGTTTGTCCAAATGATACACACCTATTGTTTCTCAGTCCGGGACCCATGGGAGACTTATCAGTCCAAATATCCATCACAGCATATTATACGACCCTCGAATCAACATATCTATTGTGGCGCATGACACATCCCTCGAAAGGGCATATCCTTTTTAATTTCCTATTCTTATTCAATTCACATCACACTTGTAATGACCCGAAAGGTCATTTTTTGAAATTTTGAATTATTCATTTAACTTTAGTTAATTAATTGATGGGTAATTGTAGATAATTAACTTAACTCATAGTTAATGGAATAAAGTGAAATTTATTTAACATCCTATACCATTTGGGCCATCTATATATTAAAAAAGTTAGTAAAATATGTTACTTTTAATACATAATTAATTTAGAAAAAAGAAAAAAAAGAAAAGGTAGAAACGAACTTGTGCGTGTGGGGTCGAACACAGAACAAAAGGGAACGAAAGGTTGCAGGTAAGCAAATTCCCACCGACCTTTCATTCTTGTATAGGCATACATTGATTACTCCATATAAGAGTACTATTATATGATAAAAATATTAGATTGAAAATAAAGTTAGTTGCTGATATGTTTTGTTAAAATTTTCCATGATTTTATTTTGGACCTAAAGGCAAGGATTGAATGTTAATATGAGTGGGTAAGATGGGCCAATCATTGGCCATAATTAGCCAATCATTGGTTGAAAGGATTTCATTTACATTGCAAACAAAATGGGTTTTCCAAATCTATTTTTTTACAGTACATTACTGGTTCCTAAATTTGTTGGATTTAAATTTTATATATTTGGTTATCATATTAAGATTCAACTTTTGATATATAGAAATAAGTAATTAAATATTAGGTGTATTGTATCATACGAATACAATTATATTTATGATATTTAAAAGAATTGAGAGTTAACTCTAAGCTTGAAATTTGAAAAAATATGAGAGTTGACATATTATTGGCATCAAGATTAGGAACTAGATTATAGAGTTGGGTGAGTTTTTAGGTCTAGGCTAGACATATAGTAATATGACTGTTGTTAGTTTTAAAATCTTATTGTGATTATTTATTTGAATAAATAACATTGATTTGGAAGTCCAATGAAAGGGGAAGGCTCAAGTCCCCGAGTGATTGTTCAATTATTTGAGGCATGTGGATTTCTTGACCCTTATTAAGTGTATAGATACATGTATTTCTTTGTGGTATGTGTTGGGGAGTAATGGGACTTTGTGATGGATAGACTTGTTCATATTGAATAATATTAATAATGAGGAAAAGGAGTAATAAAAGGCAATTTGATTATATATTGTTGTGTGATGTGTTGGCAGTAATTGAAAAGCTTTATTCACTCATTGTTGATTTTATATTAGGATTGCGTTTTTGTGAATTGTGCATTGATATGGAAATAGTCATATCCTCATTAATTGTGTGAACATGTCATATGCATTGGTTCTGAGACATGGTTATGACAAGTTTTATGTGAATTGATGAAGAGTAGGGAATTAAGAAGGATTTACCATTTCTAGGGACGTGTCGCGTACTGCGATGGATATTATGATTCATGGAATGTGTCATACGCGGTGATGGATTATATTATTGAGGGTTATTTCACAGACCATGATGGATGCATGGATAAATATTTCCCTCATGAGTCCCAGCCTGAGAGACAGCGGGTGTATATCACTAGGTCAGACATGCATCATCATACTTGACATTGCAATTCATTATATTGCATATTTTTATCATTGTGAACTTGTGAGTGTTTTTAGAGGTTCACCACCAATATGCTTAAATTTTTTGGATTTGGAGTCAAAGTTTAACCATCCTTGTGGAGGGAAAGAACCTCTCCATGAAAGCTTCATTCAACTCTTCCCAAGAAGTAATAGAATCATTTGGCAATTCTGCCAACCATCTTTTAGCTTCACCCGTCAAAGAGAAAAGGAATAACGTCAACCTCACGGACTCTTGTGAGATGTTCTTAAACACAAATGGCCCACACACCTCCATAAAATTTTTGAGGTGTTCATGGGAATCCTCATAAGCTAAACTGCCAAACAATCCTCTTAGTTGGAGCAATTGTAGAATTATTTTCGGTTACATGAAATATAGCCCTCTTGGCTGTGGGAGGTATCCGGATGTCTCCCATGGTTTTAACAATATTCACATTCATATCATTCAAATAACACATGTTGTCGTTTGACCGTAGTGAATATCATTGTCACTACCATGGTGACTCATTGTATTGGTCCTGCAAATGAGACAACAACAACACAAAATAACAATCTACTACAACTAAACAAATTCACAAACTAATTTCTCAAATAGAATTCTCAACCATCATTCCTCGACAACGGTGCCAGCTTTTATTATGCTTCAGTGTACCCTTTAAAACAAATTTAAAGAGACAACGGTCGTAGTCAATAAAAATACCCAATGAAGAGTCAGGGTCGAATCCCACATACAATGGTATATCATAGAGAGTTCTATTAAAACATTTGGATTGTAAAATCATTCATTTGTAGTAGTAAAAACAGATGGGTGCATGATTACACCAATTTAAACAAATGATTTTGTTATCAATCATCAAAATTAGACAAAGATTTTAGAGAATTCAAGAGTTTACAAATAATCTACGGGTGCGGGAATCATAAATCAATATCATATAGGGGTAATTGTGCTGCTCTATAGTGATGAACATTCATGAATAGGCTAGGTCGTCTTCAATGAAACTAAACTTCTTTCAATCTCATGGCATCTTTGAATAGAATCTCCTTTCGGTCTCATCTATATACTAATCTTAACAACCCAATACCTTATTGCACTCTCTCTTTTGATGTAGAATCATGACAAATAGATCCGACCCATAACCTCTATTTTAAAGAAATTGACGGATATCAAACCTAATATCATAATGAGAAATTCTTTCTGCTATTCTCAATAATACAAGACCCAAAACATCAACTATGGTGACTCCAATTTGGTTTATTGGAAGTCATACGTGATCATGAAGCTCGGGACTATATGGTTTTGTGATCGGGGATTATCAAGAAACATTCGTTCGATGTAAATTCTTCCTCATGGGGAGATTTTTATGCATGTGAAAATTTTAGGTTGTTCCAAGAGTCGAATAGTGTCCCGTTTTGGGATACAAGTTCAAAGAGCTAATAGGAACTTTGGATGGAGTAAGTTCCAAATTTTTTGACGTGGGTCCTGATTACTTGGTGATTTTTGACTCATTTATATCTTTTTCTTATGATTTTGTGTTACTTAAGTAGAGAATGTGGTTATTATCCTAGGATTTATATTTTTTTTTGGTATTATGGTTTAAAAGGAGTTTGATGGAAATTAATGCAATTTGGAAGAAAAGAGTGGGAAATGAGGAGATGTAGGGTAGAATCCACTCTCTGATGTTGCAAATACCTCAAATAGCCACTTTTGTGAATGGTTATCAACACGTCAAAGCCGATTTAGCGGCCATGCAGGGTTCGCTTTAGCGAACGGTTTAGAGAAGTCAAGGGTCGCTTTTGTGATCCACTCAGATGCTTTTGCAAGGGTTGATAACATCTGGAGGTCGCATTAGCGACTCTCGAGGCACATTTCAGGGGCAATAAAGGAATTTCACATGCTTGGACCTCAAGTTCTCACAAAAGATGATGGGGAAAATATCTTGGATATCCTTAACATCTTTGAACATTCCATAGCTTGGGCTTAGGTTTTGATAGAATGATTCCTTACAATTCACCATTGGATTTAAGGTTGAGTTCTTAATTGTAATTATTTTTATCCTTTCTTTATTTTCTTGTTTAGTAGTGCATGAATGGTAGGTTTAATTGATCATAAGAAGAATTGGGGTTTTGTAGTAGAACTGGACATTTGATGGGTTGTTAATTTTATTCTTTTTCTTTTGTACCTAATTGAATGTTTTTCTCATTTATGTAATGGGTATTTGATTATTTCATCAATGTCATACTTTACATGCTTTTCTAATAGATTTTATCACTCCTTGAACTTCTCCATTTACTTTGATTGGGCTGAAAAAAGTCAAAAAGTTTATTGGTGCATAATTTAAAGTGTAACAACTCATATATCGGATTATAGCTATAAATAGTGAATCCATGCAATGTTGATAATCAGATTAATCGGGTTGTCACTTAACTAGGTTAGGGAGAACTAGTTTAGAAATATTTGCCTATGTTCGAAAGAAGTAGATGGATAATTGAGATTCCAAGTCATGTATGATTTTACCCATGAATGAGTTTACATGAGATTAATGTACAATGGATCATGTTTATGTTAATAAGCTTTCCATTCCCTAATTTCATTTGATTCCTTGCTTGAAAAGACCTTCACTCTTGTTCCTTTATATTCTTATCCTAAATTGTTACCATCATCTTCATATTATAATTGTATTTTTCATTTGGATTCAAACTAGTATCTTGTAATTCTTTCACTTCAATTGCAGACACATTGTTCTTTGGGGGATTCCACCCCGACCTTACATGTTGTGTTATTATATTGCAACCAACTGCTTACTCGTTGATTAATATGACATGTAATTGAGTGTTATCAATTATGGTGCCACTATCAGGGAACAATATGGCATATTGAATTGATTTAGAATTTAGAATTTATAATTTACTTGTTTCTATCCAAATTGTGAATATTTGTTTTTGCTTTCTTTTTGTTTTGGTTCTATTTCTACTTGTGATGAAGAAATTCATGGTAGTTTTTATCCCTATTTTGATGTCCCGTGGTCTTATTGTGGAGGACTTCACGTTGGGGAAAGTTATATGGTTACCTCACTTGAGAAATAAATGTGTGACGAAATGGGTGTATTGAGTAAAACTTGGCTCATGGTCTTTGCCCAACACCTTGAAAATGGTGAGAGGCTATAACATCTAATGTTCCGAATGGGGATGATTTCAGAAATATGCACCTAACTCGGTGCCACGAAATGATCCAACTTTAGTTTGAAATTGCAACTTTGAAGACCAATGTGAGAACAAGAGTTGGAGTATGTAATGCTACTTGTCTAGTGGTAAAAAATAATGATCTGAAGTCTCAAGATAAAGGTGTTATGATGAACATAAATGACTTCTTGGTATTAACAAGACAATCAAGCCAATAATAATCCAAGATGCTGCAATCGAAGAAATAATACTAATGTTTCAAGAAAAAGTTAAAAATTACATTTATGAAAGTTTAAGTTCATGTGTAAGTGAGAGTGTCACTCACATGAAGGTCAAGACTAAGGAATTCCAAAGTTCAAAAGGCCTAGTTATCCTCTATCTTTTACCCAATGATCTGCAAAGCAACAATGGTGAGATGTTTGGTAAGATATTCAAATCTTCGGAATGGATAGATCGATTGAGACTTTTGATTCTCTCATGTAGTCACCATAAATTTCAATGAAGCTTTGATTTGAAGTTGGGGAGGAATTAATTGCCTTGAAGTTGCAACATAAAGTGTGATGTATCTAGCGTCGCACCACGCCGTTAAATTGGGTGATTGATAGGAGGCAATCCATTGGTTTCCAATAATTTTTATTCTTAGTATAATCTTTACTTGATTTTTAGATTAGATTAGAATTTTATTTTTAACTGATCCTCATAATTTAAAATTTTTTGGAGCTAACTTGAACAAGTTTGGAGGTAAGAATAGTGAGGGAAATAATGTTCAGGGTTGAAATACCTTCAAAATGGGGTTTGGATCACTTTTCGGGAGCACAAGATCGCCAAATGCAATTGGCGAGTCGCCATATGGGACAAAAATCTCACCCAATATTTTTAGAGAATTGCCTATAGCTGATGCAGTCTCTGATACTGCTAAAGCGATAAGTTGATCATGAAAGCAATTCTCGCAAAACTGACTCCCTATCGCTAGATCGAATCTTCAGGAATCAGTGGCCTTCTCTCAAGCGGCCAATCCTCGCTAAAGCAAGCCCGAAGACTTCATTAATGTTTGTGAAATCAATCGTAAAGCCGGTCAAGAAACATTAGAGACTTCAAAAGTCTCAACAGAGAATTATAAACAGTCCTTTCTTGTTCCTCTTTGATTTTGTTCTAAGGTGTCCACATTCTTTTTCTTTTCCTCCAAAACAAAAAATCTGGTATGTCTCTTACTATTTCACATTCTTTAGATGGTAAAATCATTGTTATTCTTCTCATGATTTGCTTAATTGTTGTGGGTATTGTTTGGATGCGTAAATTTTTAGGTATTAACTTTACTCAACTATTTAAATTTGTGTGATTAACTAAGAGTGAATGAATTCAGTTGTTGTATAACACATGGAGAAGTCTTGAGTACCTATTTTATGTTCAAATAAGTTCCAAAGTAGTGTGCCGACGAAGTGTTTGACTATTTGATTGTGAGAACTACAAATAGATTAGTAAAAGCGACCATTGCAAAAGCGGCATCCCCTTCCGCTAACTCAACACTTCATTTCTAAAGCAACGTTCGCTTAAGCGGCCTATCGTCGCTTTTGTGACATTAGAGGCAAAAATCTACAAGTTTTTCTTAATGCTGAAATTTTAAAGTTTGGTCCCGAATTTATTTTTAACTCATTTCATGGACTTCCACTAGTAGATTTGAATTTTTTAAGGCATGCTTCTTACGTTTTCAAGCTATTGTGGTATGTTTCGATTTTCAAGAAGTAAAGAAAGATGAGGAGATTTATTGACGAAGCTGAAGTTAATGGAGACTATGACCGGAACCGATTCAGTTCTCTTCAAAGTTGAAACTTCTACTATGATGACTTCATGAGGAAGAAGTTGTTTCCCAAGAGAGGGATTTCACTTTAAACTTCACCAAAACTCTTCATGGATTCAATTAAAGACTAGAGGCCATCGGTTGGATATGCTTTGCTCCTGAGCCTTGTAAGGTGAAAGAGAAATGGGTGAGGGAATTGTATTCTAACCTCACGGTGTTGAACCTAACAAACCCAGTGATTACTATTCAAGGGAAGGTTGTCAACTTTGGACTGGAAGCAATATATGCATTCATGGGTTACAAAATCATGAATTTTACGAATTCTAGACAAAAGATTGCAAGGCGGGAAGTTGATTAGTCTTGAAGTTATGTTCGGTAAAGAGTGTACCATGGGCCACTACAATATATGGGATCACACACACCGATTTCATGACCAAAGTGAGGAACTGGATATCAATTGTATGGATTCGAGTATCTCCGTATGGGAACAGTAATTGCATTCCGGTGTTCATTGCACAAATAGTGGATTGCATACTTGATGGCATCCCATTGATTGTTGGCCATTTTATTTTCAATGAATTTTATGTGTTCAAGCACCATGAAAGCCCCTCTCTCATGTTCCATTCACTTGTCACCGAACTTTGCAAGTGTCACGATCCAAAGTATACCCAAGACGTGACATGGCGTATAAGACCCCAAAAGGACCTACACAAGCAATTTGACATACATTGAACACAATAGAATATACATAAGAATTGTTTAGGTAGAAAATCTCATATCATAAAGGGAAGTTAAACATAAATGTGGAATCAGAACTATCTCTTGACAAGCCATTCTAAACTAGCATAAGAGTGGTTGGGACGTAGCCCATACACCACGTACAAAGTCTTAAAGGAAAGCAACAAAAGCAATAAAAGTCTTCATGGCCTTGCCCTAGAAGTATGAGGACTTACGAATCCAAAGTAAAGTAGTAATCCAAGCTAGCCACAAGCAGAAGGAAAAGCATCAGATTATATATTATAAGACACTATAGGCACAAGAACACATTAGAACATGGAATGTACTAAGTAAGGGAAAATGCATAAAATACATGGACATGATCATATGAGGATTTATAAATGATATGCATGACCAAGTTAAAACATGAGTAAAAACCTTTAAAGAATCGTAATTCATAAGCAAGTTCAATGCATTCTTAAAACATAATGAAATCATTCATAAAACCTCTGAAGGTAACATATATAATTCATTTTGTACAATATTTCTTACTAACCGACACTAAGACCATGCGAGCTGATTAGTCGGGAGCTTTGACTCATTTAGAGCTTCTTATTTAGTGAAATAGTATCCTCAATGCCTATTTTGTGTTCAAAACTGAGGTTAAATCGTTTATGTACAGCCATGGAGGCTCAAGAACAATGCAAGGACATTACATTATGAAGAGAAGTGAAAAAGTTGTAAAAGCTGAAGACAAAGAAAGCTGGAGATCGCAAAAGACACTTGGCGACTCGTCAAGTGAGTTCCTAGCTAGCCTAATTTCCCAGCGAGTTGGTTAATGAAGTAAGCCAATTCAGCAAAGCAAGGTGCAAGTTGTCGTATTGCCGAACAGAACGGCGAACTCGACCAAGATCACCTAAAGTACCAGAAGCAATTGAGGCAGAAATCAAGTACAAAAAGGAGAGACACAGCACTTCGGCGGATCGCCAAATCACTTGGCGAGCTTGACTTATTTCATCGAATGGACTCACGTGTTGAAATGTGTGGAAATTTTTGGGAACGTATAAATCGAAGTTTGAAGAGAGAGAGAAAAGCATCAAGCTGAACTAGACTGAAGAAAATATTCATACTTTTGATACTTTTAAGCTATTGAACATTTTTGAGAGGATTTTGATCTTAGACTTTGGATATTTAAGGTTTAATCTTAATTTTTAGTATTTGAGTATTGAAAATTTAATCATTCGGATGGAGAACGATTTTGTTAACTATCTCTTACTTTTTGCTATGGTTGGCTAAAACCCTTGTCCTTAAGGGTGTTAATATGTAATTGGATGCATAAATTATCTTATGGGTATTTCTAATTGTTGTATTTAATGTTGTTTTGAAATGGGTTCAATTGTTTATCCATGTTTTCAATTATGAGCTAAAGTTGCAAATTTAGTTCTACTTTTTATCTCTATTCTTGCTTGTAATATATGCATTAGAGTGGGGTTTATAACTGATAGTTGTATTGATTCTTGTCGATACAACCTAGCTTGGTAAAGTGTGTTTAAATAAGGAATTGAGTTATTTTGTATTGAATGCTTGTTGAGGTTGGATAGAACTCACTTGATACATGATAGTTGATTGATAAATAGTTGTTGTAGTTATTATCCGTCCTACCCATTGAGAGTCAACAACTTAAAGCAATTAGTAATCACACATTAAGTGAAATTGTATCCGATTGCCCACACACTCCTAAGGTCACATTCTCTATTGATTAAAACCTTGAGTTAATCATCTTCATTAGAAATTGGTTACTAAACACTCTTGATATTGATAACTGAAACTTGATGATTTATTTTATATTGTGTTTTTCGTATTTAGATTCTACATAAGATTAGAACACACTCATACTTCGCAATTGAATTCTTTTACGTACCACTCCTCGTGAGATCGACCCCAACTCTTCATTGGGTCTATATTTATTAGTGATCGCCTACACCTTGAATCATAAGAGGTGTAGTTGAGAGTTATCGAATATGGCCCCGCTGTCGAGGTGTGGTGTTAGAATTCCTCTGTTGAAGTATTTTTGTGAACTAATTTGGTTGTAGTAGAACATTCTTATTAGCTTATTATTGTTATTTCTCTCAACATGTGAAATAAGTGTGATTGGGAGTAATGCTGGCAGTCAACTTGGGCAGGATGATGACATCGGAAACTTGAACGATGTCAATGTGGAACAAATGGGAAGTGCCGGAGCTATACGTTTACCCCAGCTACGGGTAATGCAGTTTTTCATGTGACCGGAACCAAGCTCCAGCTGCTGCAAATGAAAGGGCTCTATGGGGGACTTGCTCATGAGGACCCTCATGATCACATTCACAACTTCGTGGATGTGTGCGGACAATTCACTTTAAGGAATATCTCTCAAGAGTCAATCCGGCTTCGGTTGTTTTCCTTGTCTCTAATGGGGGATGCAACAAAGTGGCTGGCCGAACTACCAAGGGACTCTATTACTTCTTGGGAAGAGCTCACAGAGGCATTCTATGAAAGAGATTCTTTCCTCCCTCGAAGATGGTGAAGTTGAGGGATGGCATTCAAAATTTCAAGTGGATTGATGTGAACCCATTCATGAAACTTTGTTGAGGTTTCAAAAGCAACTCATCCAATGTCCTACTCATGGGTTGCCTGAGAATGTGCTCTTGAAATATTTCTATCGGAGTCTTGATTCGATCAATAAAGTTGTCATTGATCATCTTACCTGGGGTGGAATCAAGAGACAACAATTTGTCATGGCATCGGTTTTGCTTGATGAGATGACCAAGATTAATCGAGCATGGCACACGAGAGAGGATCAAGTGTCTCCTCTAAATGTTGGGCTGACAAAAGAACAAATGGAGATGAACCAAGAGTGCGATGAAAACATGTCCAAGATGATGACCCGAAATGGATTTGTTGATAAAACATGTAATGGGAGGTGGTTATAAGGTTGTGAATGCGGTTGGCGCTAGTGGTGGAATGAGTCCGGATGATAATCTGAAGCCATGTATAATGAAGAGGTATAATTTTTGTCGAACCAAGTGGGGAGTTCTCGTCCGAGCTATCCTAGGATAGGTGGGAATAAAGGTTGGAACAAAGATCATGATGGTGGTTGGAGAGATAGAGATCAGGATTGGCGTGATAGGGTTGCAAATTAGAGACACGGAGATGGTGATAGAGATCGCTATGTGCCTCCCCATGACCATCCAAAACCGAAAGAACCAAATGCCGATCCCGAGATTTTTCATACCGAGGATATGCTTGCCCGCATCCTAAAAAAGGTAGAAGTATCGGATAAAGTGCTCAAGGAGGTGAAAGCTGACTTCTCCTCTTTGAATCAAACAGTGACCTCTCATTCGGTTTCGATAAAGCAACTTGAGACCCAAATGGGTCAAATTTCAGCTAATTTACACCCAAGGCAAAAAGGGGGTCTTCCTAGTGACACCTTGGCAAATCTGAAGAATGGTTATGCCCAATGCATGGCAATCTCGACCTGGAGTGGTAAGGTTGTGGGAAGTGATGTACTAAATGATGATAAAACTAGTCCAAGTAAAGGGAAATCTATTCTTTTTGAGGGTGATGGACTCCCCGAAGAATTGAATAATGATACTTCTGTGCACCGAAAAATGTTGTTTCAGGTGAAGCTAAGAATTCAAAGGCGGGGGCTGTTCCTCCATCAATACCTCCAAAGCCATTGCCCAAAGCTACTTCACCCTTTCCTCAAAGATTGAAGAAGAGGAATGAGGACACAAAGTTTCAAAAATTTCTCTCCGTATTCAAAACTCTTTCTATTAATCTTCCATTGGCGGAGGCATGTCTAGAGATGCCGAGTTAAGCAAAGTTTATGAAAGAGTTGGTCACTAAGAAGAGAAGCATGGATTTCTAGATGGTTGAAGTATCTCATAGTTGTAGTGCCATTATGTCAAACATGATCATCAAGAAGGATGACCCAGGGGCATTTACTATCCCTTGCACTCTAGGGATGTTTCAATTTGCTAAAGCATTGTGTGACTTGGGTGCAAGTATAAATTTGATGCCCTATGCCATTTACAAGAAACTTGGGCTAGGTGAGCATAAGTCCACAACTACGCGCCTTCTCATGGCCGACCGTTCTATCAAGCATCCTATTGGCATTCTCTAATACATCTTGGTGAAAGTAGACAAATTTATATTTCCGGCGGACTTTGTGATCCTTGATTGCGAGATTGATGCCAAGGTTCCTAGGATTCTTGGTTGGCTATTTTTTGCTACTGGGAGAGCTCTTGTTGATGTGAAAAGTGGTGATTTGAAATTTCGGGTAAATATTGAGGAAGTCACTTTCAACGTGTGCAAATCTATGAAGCAACCAAGTGACCTCCAAGTGATATTGGTTATTGATGTGATTGATGAAGAGGTTGCTAGTGTGGGTGAAATTTCATGTATTGGTGAATCTTTGGCCGCTGTCCTCTTGAATTATGACGTTGAAGAAATTCAAGATTATGATGAGGTAGTGGCTACTTTATCGGGTTTAGGGTCTTTTCCTAAGAACCCCGCGAAGCTTGATATTGATTTGAAGAATACGGAAAGTCCTCCCGCAAAACCATCTATTGAAAAACCACCAAAGCTTGAGTTGAAGGCACTTACACCATATATTTGTTATGTGTTCTTCGGAGCTAATAACACTCTACCCGTGATTATTGCTGCGGAGTTTCTTGAATGGCAAATACAAGCACTTGTTAGTATGTTGAAAAAGTTCATCAAGGCTATTGGATGGACAACTGCCGACATTGTGGGGATTCCTCCCAGTATTTGTACCCAAAAAATTCAATTGGAGAGTGATTGTAAGTCATGTGTTGAACATCAAAGGAGGTTGAATCCTCCAATGCAAGAAGTCATCAAAAAGGAGATAATCAAGTGGCTTGATGCGGGAGTGGTTTACCCTATTGCGGATAGGAAGTGTGTGGGCCCCATTCAATGAGTCCCAAAGAAAGGTGGTATGACCGTGGTCTCGAATGAAAAAGTGAGCTTGTACAATTGCAACCGTTCACCGGTTGGTGTGTATGTATGGACTATCTAAATTGAATACATGGACCGACAAAGACCATTTTCCATTGCCCTTTATATTTTACAAGCTTGATCGACTTGCGGGGCATGGATTGTATTGCTTCTTGGATAGTTACTCCGGTTATAATCAAATCTCCATCACACCAGAAGATCAAAAGAAGACAACCTTCACATGTCTCTATAGAACGTTTACTTTTAAAAGAATGCCTTTCGAATTGTGTATTGCACAGGCGACTTTCCAGCGATGTATGATCTCTATTTTTTCCGATATGGTAGAGGATTCGATGGAAGTCTTCATGGATGACTTTTCAGTTGTGGGGGATACATTTGAAGAGTGTCTTGAGCACCTTGGAAACGTTTTGCAAAGGTGTGTTGAAACAAACCTGGTGCTCAATTTGGAAAAATTACACTTCATGGTCAAGGAAGGTATTGTGTTGGGGCACAAAATCTCGGGAGAAGGCATACAAGTAGATCAAGACAAAGTTGAAGTTATAGCCAAGCTCCTCCTCCTATTTTGGTTAAAGGTGTTAGAAACTTCTTTGTCATGCGGTTTCTACCTCAGGTTCATAAAAGACTTCTCTAAGATAGCTTATCCTCTTGGCAAGCTACTTGAAAAAGAAAGTGCATTCAAATATGATGAAGCTTGTGTTAAGGCATTTTTGTGTCTAAGAGAGAAGTTAATTTTGGCTCCAATCATTATTGCTCCGTATTGGAATATTCCATTTGAGCTCATGTGCGATGCTAGTTGTGTGGCCTTGGGGGCTGTACTTGGCCAACGCAAGGGAAAATTATTTCACCCGATCTATTATGCAAGCAAGACTTTGAATGTAGCTCAAAAGAACTACACCGTCACCGAGCAAGAGTTATTAGCCGTGGTGTATGCATTTGAGAAGTTTAGAGCATATCTATTGGGAACTAAGGTGGTGGTGCACACCGACCATGCCTCTATACGATACTTGATGGCCAAAAAGGATGCAAAGCCAAGGTTTATCCGATGGGTGTTGTTGTTGCAAGAGTTTGACTTTGAAGTGAAAGATCGAAAAGGGTGTGAGAACCAAGTGGCAAATCATTTGTCGAGGCTTGAAACGAAAGTGGTCACTTCCGGTGAGAAAGACATCGAGGAAGCCTTTTCCGATGAGTCAGTAATGGTTGTGTCGAATGGAACCACACCTGGTATGCTTATTTTTCAAACTATCTGGTGTGTGGGATTCTTCATGATGGGCTAAAATTTTACCAACGAAAGAGGTTTCTTTTTTAGGTGAAGAAGTATTTTTGGGATGAGCCTTACTTATTCAGGGAGTGTACGGATCATATGATTAGAAGATGTGTTCCGAAAGTTGAGATAGATGCTATTCTTGATGCTTGCCATGTGTCATCGGTTGGTGAACACCATAGTGGAGTGAGGGCAGCTTCAAAGGTGTTGCAAAATGGTTATTATTGGCCAACATTGTATCTAGATGCAAACTCCTTCGTCAGAAAGTGTGTTTAATGTCAAAAGCAAGGAGGAGTGTTGCAAAGGCATGAATTACCTCTCACTCCAATTTTGGAGGTTGAGTTGTTTGATGTATGGGGAATCGATTTCATGGGGCCTATTGTGAGTTCTTATGGGAACAAATACATCTTGGTTGCTACTGAACACATCTCTAAATGGTTATAGACTGTGGCCTTACCTAATATTGAAGGGAGAAGCGTGGTTCAATTCCTCAAGCGATACATTTTCACAAGGTTTGGCACTCCATGTGCAATTATTAGTGATGGGGGCTCTCATTTCTTTAACCAAATGTTTTCTTCGTTATCGATCAAGTATGGAATCAAGCATAAGGTTGCTACCCATTATCATGTGCAAACAAGTGGGCAAGTCGAGGTGTCAAACCGGGAAATAAAAGGGATTTTGGCCAAGGCCGTCAATGAAAATCAAACCGATTGGTCCCAAAAATTAGATGATGCTCTTTGGGCGTATAGAACTGCATTCAAGACTCCGATTGGTATGTCCCCATATCAATTGATATTAGGTAAATTTTTTCATCTACCGATTGATCTTGAGAATAAGGCATTGTAGGCCTTGAATGCCATGAACTTGAATTGGGTAGTTGCATCCAATGATTGAGTTTAAAGAGTTTCGACTTCCAGATTCTGAAAGTTTCGCTCTTTATAAGGAGAAAATGAAGAAGTGACATGACCCCAAAATCCTTCATCGAGAATTTTAAGTGGGTGATCTTGTGTTGCTCTACAATTCTTGTTCGAGACTCTTTCCGGGAAAACTCAAGTAAAAATGGTCGGGTCAGTTTAAAGTGCATCGTGTTCTTAAAAATGGGGCTATAGAAGTTGAAAATGAGGCTGGGTCAATGTTCAAGGTGAATGGGCAACAACTTATTCTTTACTTTGAAGAGCGCCCCAATGTGATGGTGATTGATGTGGTGTTTTTGGACGATGCTAGAAGGCATGTCCATGTCGTGCCACGAGGTTAACTACGGCACTTTTTAGCAGGTAACCCAAGTTTTATTTTTAGTTGTTCGAATAACGTTTGTTGGATATGTAGATTAAAGTTGTATTTTTGACAAAATGCAACAGGGCGAGGGGCTGGACCACTTGGCGTGTCACCAAATTGCCTCCATCATCGCCCAAAAGCATTGCCTCTTGAAGACCAAAAGTGAGGGATCTTCTGGAAGTTTGGGCAAGCTGAAAGTCAACTCGGTGAGGCACCGAGTAGGTTCGGTGAGCCCGATTGAGCTTGCCCTTTTGACCTACTGAAGGGCTGGATTTCTGTTAATTTCAACGAGCTCATGCCCATGCGACGCGTCGCCAAATGGATCGGCGACGTTAGTTCCATCACCGACCTGGGCACGAACTAAACTATTTTAATCCTTTAAAATTCAAATCTTTCATTTAGTTTGAAATTTTTGATGTCCTTACTCATTCCTTCATACTTTAGATTTACATTTCATAATTTCTTATCGTGTGTGTTTCTTCCGAAGTGTCGATTGGATCATTTTTCCTTCCCCTTTTTTGCGTTCGTCTTAATTATCTACTTTGAGGTTGGTTTTTCGTGTTTAATTAATTTTCATGTCATTTTTTATGTGCCAAATTGATAGTGTAGTGGGTATTTGATTGTTTGGTTGAATTGTATCCTTAAATTGATGCCCATTGCTTCGTAAGTTGTGATTTGAATTCGAGCATGATTGATTCTAGTGTTTGAATACTTTTGTTCTAAATCCTTGGGGTAGATGATTAAATTGTGCTTGTGGCTTGTTGGGTTGTGTGTGAGTGAAGTCTAAGTAGCCCAAATTCTCTCGAATGACTTGAATTTGCCTAATGATGGATTGGGTGAGAACTTTCTTAAGGGAAAATAAACATTTTGTTGATTTCAAATCGATTGGGGAAAGTCAGAGTACCCGGGTAGAACTTGTGTAGTGGGTCATAGACTATTGTTGATTAATGTTCTTAAATTAATGTCGTGGGCCATTAATTTGAAATCAAAAACAAAGTGGACAGATGATGCGTTAAGTCAGTTCGGTGAGGTTTATCGAGCTCGCCAAATTGGTTCGGTGTGTCGCTAAATGTCCTCCCCGTCATCTTCTTGACCTATTTGTGTCATGGTTTATTTTGCAATATTCGGCGACGTCCATACTGCTCGTTGAGTGAACTTGGTGACTCACCGATTGGACTTGTTATCACCCATTAGACCTGTCCCTTCACCTGATTTTATTTTGGAAACTTTCAGCGATATTTTTGTGCCTCGCCGAACTGACTCGGTGACTCGCCAATCGATTCGGCGAACTTTCTTGCATTTTTTTTTGAGTAGCCTGTGTTCTAACCTATTTGCGATCATATTTTTGTGTTGTTGATGTTTCTCTCGTGGTATGGCCATTCCCAAGGTTCCCGCTAAAGGTCCTCCACCCCACAAGGGACAAAAGGGGTGGAGATAGCAGAGGAGATTGAACAACTCCGACCCACTCGCCATCAAACTTCACAAGCGAGGGGTAAAGGTAAACAACAAGTAATGGACAGCTCTAGCTCGAAAAGTAGTGAGCCTTCAATTTAATTCACATCCACCAACTCCGAAGGTGAGGAAGCAGGGGAGTCTAGGGCTCCCATTGCTGAACTAATCAAGAGAAAACGGTCAGAGTTGCGTTCCAAAGAAACTCATAATCCATTAGTAATACCACCAGCACTATTGGCACCACAGGTAGTACTTGTGCCTCCATTTCCAGTCAATCCTCCACAGTCGATGAATAGATTAAAGGCTGGGGTTTGAGGACCATTCTCGAGGAGAAGTGATTGTCCATAGATGTTGTAGTGGACATGTATCCGGCTATATTAGGGACATTGAGGTACCATAAATTTCAGTTCTTCACCAAACCTCAGAACCCATATATTCCTACATGGGTCCGAGAGTTCTACGCCGGGTATGCCAAGCTAATCCCAAAAGGAAAGAAGAAGGCAAGTGCTATGGCTCTGGTTGACTTTGTTGAGGTCTTGGGCAAGCGCGTTAAGTGCAGCCAAAGTGATTTCAATGATGTGTTGGGTTGCACAGTTCGGGTTCGGTATTCATTGGCCGATAAGATCAAAATCAAGACACTGGATGATTTGAAGGGGTCGCTGGCCCCTTTATTATGTAATGCTACGCCCCCATAGATCGAGGCAGGGGTGATAATCGAGAAGAAGGACCTAAACATAGCAGTGTGGTACTTGTTCAGGTTTATTAGCAGCACCTTGATGCTGTCCCAGAATGCGTCTATTATTCGGCATTTGAAGGCTGATCTGTTAGGATGTATTATTTATCGGGATATGTTGAATTTGGGATATATTATTACACAAGAGATGACTATGAAGGCCAAACAAAATCAGACCTCATTCCCATTTCCAATCCTGATTACTGAATTATGTCATCGAGCGGGCGTGCCTTTTGAGTCAAACACGGATGTTGAGGTCACTCCAACTTCGTCTTGTGAAATCTCTAGGATTGAGGCTGAGTACTTAAAGGATGAAGTAGAGAGAAGGAAGTGGCCCTCGGTAGATACTTCTCCGGTCGTCGATGTGGAGGCGATGGAGACAGGCTCTACACCTCTGCCTCCCACAGTCAAGCCTTCTGTTATACCTGCCCCTGCTACTTCTACTACTCCAGCGCCTGCCCCCGTTCCTAGCTCCCATCCCCAATTGACACAGGCCGTGCTCATTAAAAAGGGCAACCTTGCCCATTCGGTCAATGTGCAAGCTTCGAGAGTTGAGGCCGTTGTTCCCTTGATGATTGAGTGTTCCATTGTTGCTGCCCTTGATCCCATTCGGGAGGAGTTGAAGGAGCAGCGCCAGTTGATCAAGGCACATGGGCTGGCCTTGGATGCAATCACCACTCAGGTTGAGGTTTGCGAAAAGAAGGATGGTAGCACTACGGAGTTGATAGCTGTAAAGGCTGATATTGTTGGTTTATGACGAGATGTGGATGAGCTGAAGTCCACATATATTTCCATGCTTTGGGGTAGTATAGAGGTCCCCAAAGGCCCTAGTTCTGATATCCCTCCACCTACTACTATCGGAGATGCTGCGACTGCGGATGAGGAGGGAGATTCAGACACACCAAAGATTGATCAGGAGGACCTCGCTGCTTGTGATCAAAAGGATTTTGAGGATTTGGAGGACCTTGAGGGTGATTAGGTGTGTGCCGCTATGGTGGCTTCGCTTAGAGATACGTCCATCATAGGATCTAGTGGGTCTAAGCCTACAGTCAAGGACGTTCCACAGTCCTCTGGAGTGGAGTCAGGCACTGATACACAGGTCGAGCCTACATTACCACACCGGAGCTCACCTCAGGCCTAGCCTGACAGGTGGATCTTTTCGCTCCCCGCTCCCTTCATTTCATGACTTGTTAATACTTATATTATTTTTCATGCATTGAGGACAACACTTGTTTCTTTTTGGTGGGGTGAAGGCATCTAGGCCTACCCTTTCTGATTGTATGTTTGTTTTGATGTTGTGATGATTGTCGTTTTCGAGAAATTATTATTTTGGTATTGTTAATTTCCATTAGAATGAATGTTTTGGTTTCCTTTGATTTCTCTGTATCAATTGAATATTGGTGTGTGAATGAGTGTTTGTTGTTCTCTTGTACATTTGAGTGTCAGTTCTGATCAATATCGATGTCTTGAACAGTGCTCTTGATGAACGATATTTTTGTGTGAGTCCAATGAGGAAATTTGAGTTGCATAATCTTGTGTGAACTCTTAGCATCTCATTGTGATTAGTTAAATGTCGAAGTGAGTCTTGCAATGACCGTTGCACGCAAGCTTGACTCGTAGATTTGTGATCCACAATTGTGTTTGAATGTCATGTATGGTGAGCTTTACTTGAAAGGTGTGCATGATGATACCTAGAACTTGCCCCGTTGGTCCAATTGACTAGCATTTGTGAATGAAGGAAAAGATCTTAGGCATAAATTTTTGAGAGTGAACCTAGTTGCTATACCCTTTGTTTTACCACCTTGAGATTGTCTGAACTCAGGTTTGCACCATTTGAGCCTACCCTCTTTCTTTGGATTAAACATGAACACAATTGTTTAAGCCGGTTGTTGAAATTGCCATATCTCTCCCACCTATAACCTTCATGAAGCATTGGTTTGTTTGAATAACCAACTTAGGCCATGAGCCTAAGTTGGGGGTGTGGTAAGATTGAAGAATGAAATCGAGCAAGAAGTTCGTGAACTCTATCCATATAAAAAAAAGAGAGGTGAAAAGAAAAGAAAAGAAAAGTAAAAGATTTGAATAGATTGTATCCATTGTGGATTGTTGTGGAAATAAAAAGGGGTACACCAAAAACATTTTGTGCTATGAATAGGCCAAGGATGAGTTGTGAATGTGAAAAGAATGAAAGAAAAGAAAAAAGTGTGAAAGTTGGGCCATGCTTCATGAAGTCACTATGCCTAAATGTTCACACCCTAAACCTCAGTCCCATTACAAGCTTTGAAAGACCTTTTTGATCCTACATAAGCCTTGTGTATGTTGGTTGGAAAATAAGGGCAAGCCTATGGGTAAAATTATGCATGTTTTTCTTAATTGGGAGTGTGAGCGTTGCTTTTGATTCTTTAATGATAGTCTTTGATTGACTTTATGAGAGAATGGAATCATTCTTGGTGTGAGGGCATTCAAATAAATTTGTTGGGCATGAATTTGCATTTGAAGTGAGCATTGTGAGCATGAGCTCTAATTGATGATTGTGAGTCGGAGTTTGAAACTTTGAGTGCACATTTGAACACTGCATGCTTGAATTGAACCTTGTGTGCATTCTCACATTGATTCTCAAGGAGCACTACTTGTTGACATCCCTATTGAACTGAGTGATCTCATGCTTTACTTGAGGAGAAGCAAAAGTTTAAGTTGGGGGTGTTGATAAGTCAAGAGTTTTGACTCATTTAGAGCATCTTATTTAGTGAAATAGTGTCCTCAATGCCTATTTTGTGTTCAAAATTGATGTTAAATCATTTATATGCAGCCATGGAGGCTCAAGAACAAGGCAAGGACATTACATTACAAAAAGAAGCAAAAAAGTTGTAAAAGCAGAAGAAAAGGAAAGTTAGAGCTCGCAAAATCCACTCGGCAACTTGCCGAGTGAGTTCCTAGCTCACCTAATTTCCTAGCGAGCGGTTTAATAAAGTTAGCCAATTCAGCGAACCAAGGTGCAAGTTGGCATATCACCGAATGGAACGGTGAACTCGACCCAAATCGCCTAAAGTACCAGAACCAATTGAGGCAGAAATCAAGTACAAAAAGGCAAGACGAAGCACTTCAGCAGATCGCCGAATCACTTGGCGAGCCCGACTTATTTCGCCGAATGAACCCACGTTCTGAAATGTGTGGAAATTTTTGGGAACGTATAAATTGAAGTTTGAAGAGAGAGAAAGCCATAAAGCTGAACCACATTAAGAAAATATTCGTACTTTTGATATTTTTGAGCTATTGAACATTTTTGAGAGGGTTTTGATCATAGACTTTGGGTTTTGAAGGTTTAATATTAATTTTTAGCATTTGAGTATTAAAGATTTTGTCATTCAAATGAAGAACCATTTTGGTTACTATCTCTTACTTTTTGCTATGGTTGGCTAAAACCCTTGTCCTTAGGGGCGTGAATATGTAATCGGATGCATAAATTAGCTTATGGGTGTTTCTAATTGTTCTATTTAATGTTGTTTTGAAATGGATTCAGTTGTTTATCCATGTTTTCAATTATGATCTAAAGTTGCAAATTTAGTTCTACTTTATATCTCTATGCTTGCTTGTGATAGATGCATTAGAGTGGGGTTAATAACTGATAGTTGTATTGATTCATGTCGATACAACCCAGCTTGGTAAAGTGGGTTTAATTAAGGAATTGGGTTGTTTTGTATTGAATGCTTGTTGACGTTTGATAGAACTCACTTGATATATGATAGCTGATTGAAAAATAGTTTTTGTAGTTATAATCCGTCCTACCCTTTGAGAATCAACAACTTAAAGCAATTAGTAATCACCCATTATGGGAAATTAGTTTCTGATTGCTCACGCACGCCTAAGGTCCCATTCTCTATTGATTAAAACCTCACATTAATCATCTTCATTAGAAATTGGTTACTAAACTATCTTGATATTGATAACTGAAACTTGATGATTTATTTTATGTTGTGTTTTGCGTATTTAGATTCTACAAAAGATTAGAACATACTCATACTTCGCAATTGTATTCTTTTCCGTACCGCTCCTTGTGGGATCGACCCCAACTCTTTGTTGGCTTTATATTTGTTAGAGACCGCCTACACCTTGAATAATAAGAGGTGTCGTTGAGCGTTATCACGAGCTACAACATGGAATTCGATATAACCCTCACATCAAAAAGGAGATTCTACTTGACAAGGTAGTCTCCGTAACATTCAATTATATGCTTATTGTGCATCCACTAGCTAGGTCATTTAAGGCAATCATATGGGGATACCTAATTTGGTACAAGGAGATAACTTTTAGAGACCCGGCCTCTACTAATGGGAGAGACTCCATCTCAATGTCCTCTCGTTGCTACGTAAAATCCCAACAGAATTAGCCCTAAGCATATTTATATTCATATTATCATACTTGGAAAGGAATAACTAAAATTACCAATTAAACCACAAGTCATCATACAGAAGTTCCTAAAAATCTCAATGCTTACATGCATGAGAAAACCTTTCACAACCATGATTTTATAATATGTGAGAAAATCTTTCACAGTTCATGCTTATGTTCAAAAACCTTTCAGAATTCATTGATACTTACATCATAAGCATCCTTGGTTCATAAACATCATTTTCACAAAACATGTATAGCTTTCATAAATAATACTTCCTAAATTCTTAAGCTTTCTTCGTAAATTCATAATCATAACCAAGTAAAAGCATGGGTGTATATGAAATAAAATGGGAATGATGTAGTTTAATCAAATAATAAATAATAATATTGAAATTTAACAATTGAATTATAACAACTAGGACCCATGGAGATTTTCATTAAACCCTAGATAATTTGGTGAAATTGAATTGGACACTTGATATTTATTTTGGACCCATGGATGAATGGGATCCATTGGTGAATTCCCACATACCACTACAAAAAAATTGATTATTAGTGAAAAATATTTTTGTCACTTAAAACTCATATTTTGTCACCAAAAAACTTTCTTGACAAAAAATAATTCGTCAGTCATTCGTCCCTAAAGTATGGGTTAGTAAATGTATATAGAGACAGCTTAGAGTTTCATCACTAAATAGAGTTGTATTAACTACGAAATTATTTTTTGTCTCCAAAGACATAGTATTAATGACAAACTTGTTCGTCATAGAAACTATAAAATTTTGTAGGTAATTGCATTTTTTTCGTCACTAAAGAGGTTATTAAGATTAACGAAATTGATGTGTCACTAACTATTTAGTTTAACCAGTGACGACATCATTTGTCTCTAATGTTATATGTATTTCGTAGTTGAACAAACATTATTTCATCACTAAAAACTATCTTTTGCGTACAAATTTTTTTTGTCTCTAAATGTATAAATTAGTGACAATTTTGCTTTCTTACAATTTTGTAGTTGAAAACGATCACGTCGTCACTAAAATTATTTCTTTTACCGACAAAAGAAAATCATCACTACAAACTGTCATAATCAGAGACAATCACAATTTTCATAAAATATAAAATTAATTTTTAGATAATAACTAGGCAATTTTTGGACAAAAATTATTCTTGTCACTAAATATAAATACTTTTGTGACAAAAATGTGATTTGTCTTAAAAATATATATAATATAGTCATCGCTAAAAGTTAAGTTTTTGAGGATAAAATGTTTTGTCAATAATCACAAGCATCCAATGATATTTAAATCTATTATGATACTATTTAGATTTTGTATTGAACTATTTCCATTAAATTGAATAATTATTTTTAAAACTACAATTATTAAATAATACATAAATATTTTAAACTTCATAACCTAGAATAGTGAGCGTTATACAAATTAAAAATAACAATGTAACAAAAGAAGTAAGATAATAATTTTAGAAAATTACACTCTGTCATTAGTAATTAAGAACTAAAATGGCATTCATGAGATAATATCTCATTAAACACTCCTTAAGAAAATTAATATTAAGTAGGAAGTCTAACTGAGATATACAAAACATTAACAAAACTAAGCAATTAAATGGAGGTTGCATCTCAAAATACCATTGGCGAAGCACATCTCTAGTAACTAGTCTTGATTTCCACCTTCCACAACCTATGCAAAAGAAAAAATAAATAAAGATTCAATTTCATACTTTATGATATCATGGTAACAATAAAATACCATGTGATCTCACACATGGGGTCTAGGGATGACCTGATGTACAAAAACATTATTTGAATCCACCTCTACCCTTGCGGGATAGAGAGATTGTTTTCAATAGACCCTCGACTCAAAAGAAATGTAACAAACATAGGAAAGAAAAAAAGAAAAAGAAACAATAAATAGTATTCTCATTCCTTCAACAGAGGAAAAATAATAAACAAGCTGCAATTCTTATTTATATTGTTTCCAGAGTTCTCCATTAAACTATATGAATCAATGGATTTCTACATCAAAAATCGACTTTAAGGGGATAAAAACCTTTATAAACATTATTTGACTACAAAACATATTATAATTTATATTTGTAGTCATTGTGGCATCTCAATATTTTGATTCATCATACAAATCTCATTTTCGATATGATTATAGAAAGCTCTAAGAATGGACAATTGACATAAAAAAAAGGAGAACACATGATCTAACCTCCCGCTAAGAACAAAAGGCGAAAATGAAAATAACACCGATCATAACATCTTATCAAAATTTCTACTAGCTCCATCACTGTCTCTCACTATCATTGAATTTTGAGTATCGCATAACAGATTAAAGAGGAACGTCACATCTAACAAGCAACAAATCTATCACTTAATTAACTTCTAAGACATAAACTTTAGATCTTAGTATAAAGTTGATAAACAAAAAATCATGATTGGACCACCAACTATGAATCATTCATTTCTATTTAAGTATGTCTAAATTGCAAAACAGAAAAATAATAGTGCCATATTGTTTCACATTTAAAGATAACTATCATAAACATGAGTTAATTAACCACGGTGTTTTGATGCCTGCTCCATAGTTGATAAGGAGGCTGAATCGGGTATGGCAATGTGTTCTGCCCACATGCGTGCAACTTGTATGTTGTCTTTTTATATCTGCATTAATTGCTATTGTATTTCTTCTGGTTGATGGCTGATCTCCAAAGATAGTTTGGTCATAACAAGATTGATTTGTCTTGCTGTTTAAAGTGATAGCGAAAACTACTTTTAAAGGAAGTTTAAGTGTCTTGTGATTCTTTATTATATCTAGGAGGTGCATGTTCTAATCTTTTCTACAAAAAAAAAAAACTATAATCATCAACTGACTAGCACAATTTACACACTTATTCATTGTAGTTTGTTGAGCCTGCTGTGATGAATGTCCTTTCAGCACATACAATTCAGTCTTCTTTATCAATCTCGTTCACTTGTGTTCACTGAAGAGGTCCTCAAATACACCAAACTCAGGGAAGAATACTATTAAGCATGACAACTCCTTGGTAAATTTTGAAACTGATAACAAGTTGTATTTTTTTTTAAAAATAAAATAAACGAGGGGTAGGGGAAGGAAAAATGGGAGGAATTACAAGATGTGGAATAGAACCCTCACCAGAAAGGTGAAAGTTCAAGTAGCCAACCAACTTAGTTACCAAGATTCTTCTAACAAGTTGTATTTAAAATTAGGAATATACAAAAAAATCAATAATTTTTTTATCTTAAAAAAATCAATAATTTTTTTATCTTAAAAAAATACATGAAGTGTATGTTGGAAGTAGGAAACACTAACACCAAATGTTTTCTAGATAGACATACTTTTGCTTCTCTTGAATTCTGGAACTAACTAATTCTCTCATAACATCTCTAGATCAGATCATGTGGTTTGATGCCCAGTATCAACTATCCGGTCACTATCTACTAAAATTGACTTTAAATATATCAAAGGTACCTGAAGTTGCAACTTCCCCTTCTGTTCGAGATGTTCCTTCTTTGTTTCCCACGTTCAACATCTAAAAAGTTTGTTGGTACTGCTTGAGAGTCTGGTTGTGGGACTGCTTCTGCATATCCTCATATGCCTTGATTTACAATTATATCCATCTACAAAACACATCTCAGCATTACCAGTATGATTAACATTCAGTTCAGGTCTCCCTCCTTTCTATTTGGACTTTAAAATCTCGTGGCTAAGTACTTCTTTTATATGTCCTTTGGTGTCCCAATATTAAAACTACATGGAGATTTTCCTAGACTTTAAATTATATTCTGAGTTAATACCAACTTTATTATTAAGCATGCTAGTCCTTCTCTTACCTCTGCAACATGTGCAAAGTTTGACAGAGATGTCTAATTCTCCTACGAAATTATCATTGTGAGTCAGTATAACTAGTTCATAGTAGAAATCTAAGTTGCACGGACTTTTCACTTTTGATGTCACACCCATATCAGATTCCCCAAAAATACACTACTTTTTGAGAATCCGGCACGCACCCGCTGACATTTTTTAAGAGTCCAAGCAATGTAGGTAGAAACTGGTGTTATAACTAGTATTTGGCTTCTAGATTGAGCATAAGACAAATTAAAGCCCATCAGGATTATAGAAGCCTTGTATATTAAAAATGTTATATAGTTCTTAGATTCTGGACATGCACTTCAAAGATTGAGCATGAGAACATCAAAACTCATTTGAAAGATCTTCCAGTTTAGAAAAGATAATTCGATACAAACATGGTACATTGTGATAAGGTAGCGAACTCTTTATGTGAGTACAAGATTCGAGAGTCATTCACCTTGCTAAATATCTTCTTGAAATCATTAAATATTTTATGAGTATTAAAGGGATATACAATAACACAATACCATTGAACAACAACTTACTCACAATATTAATAAACCAAGAAAGGACTACAACATTAACATTGTTTGAATTGAAGAAACTCTTCTCACTAGACAATCACGGGAGCAATCATCTCAATAGCTATGAACTCATTAATGATGTTTTGCTATCTTCCTAACTTTTTTACTTTTCTGCATATTCTTGAGGCCAGCAATAAAATTTCTTATTACTTCATTAAAAAGAGAAAGTGAAGATATGCAGAATTTCCCTATCTCATGGCCTCAAAATTAATCTAATATTTTGCGTCATAAAATTGAGTTGTTTCCCAACAGGATGCCTAAAGGCTCTGATCAAGGAAAGAACCAAGAATTATTGAGAATAACCTGACAGGGATCCTATTCAAGAAAATGATAATCTGCATGGAATTGTGGAAGATATGGCCTATGAAGACTCATTGAAGAATAAAAAATTCTAGCTACAACAAGAAGTCTGGAAGGGACCTAAAACTACTACTATTTGCAGCTGACTCAACTTTCTGTGATGGATACAGATCATTGGGACATACTGAAATGACCAAAAAGAAAATGATGAAAGAGCACAGAGACATGTCAAATCGAGTCCCTATCCTCTCAAGACTATTTGAGAGTTTAAGATTACCGAAAATATTGCAATTAGAAAGGATCTTAACATATTCGACTTAATAAGGTTTCAAAATAATCAAAGTTGACACTCAATAACTATACATATAATACTTTTAAATTTCAAAGTCAATACTGAAAGTGATAAAACAGAAGACAATAAAATTACTTTCAGTAAGTTGCACAGAAATACTTTAAAAGACACTCTATAGATATCTGAAACAACGTAGGTGGTGCATATTTAGCAGAACCCAAAAAAATTAAAATAAGAAAAAGAAGGGAGTAATAAGAGGAACATAAGAGCTTTCATCAGACTTTAAGGGCCTGGAATCGAAGAAAGTGCCATGTTGAGAAACCAGATAGGAAATGAGGAAAAATGGGTTATGGAAGATGCTCTCAGTACTACTTAGGATCAGGAACATGAATTATCAGGTTCAATAGAAAACTTGACAATCAGTTCTTCTCTAAAAGGAAGAAACAGCTCACTTTTATGAGAACTTTCTCCATCGAGAGAAGAGCATGTGCGGATATTGACACAAAACCTACCGGGCTAATTTTGGGTGAATAAAGTTAATAGAAGTTAGTAATAAGAACTGGTCCACTAAAGGAAATAGTGGTGAAGGCATTAAACACCTGGAAATGGCCTGAAAACAAGTTACTATGGA
>JAGDQO010002060.1:0-26355 GCA_018342035.1 Solanum appendiculatum
AATAGAAAGAACCCTAGCTTTCCGTGACTTGTAATATCATAAAAATCCAACCTTTCTTAAGAAATTCCTGTTAAAACATTCTTGAATTGGACTACATTACAACAAACACTTGTTAAAACATTAGACCTCCAAACACTTGTTAAAACATTCTTGAATTGGACTACATTACAACAAGCCTTACACTGCAATACCAAGCAGAAAAAACTTTGCTTTGTTCTTTTGAACACAACAAACCAAACACTCAATAAAAAATAATTCCAGCATAACTTATCCCATCATAACTAATCCCAGCATAATTTATCTCATCATAACTAATTCCATCATAACTTATTTTCAAACCCAACGATCCCTTAAAGAAAAAAGAAGCCAAAGATTAAGTAAGATAGCAGTCATAAACAGGACTTAAATGTCAAAGTTACAATCTTTAATACAACAAAAGAAGAATATCAAAAACCCAAGATTGAGCAAGTCAGAAACTTTGTTACAAGATCTTGAAGTTGTTCCATTGGAGGATGAGAAATGTCATTTGGTTCTCTTCTTTCCCCTCACAAAATCAAAACAAAGAATATTAATACACACGAAAAAAAACAAAGAGAGAGTATTTGTGAAGGAGAGAAAAAAAGCAGACAACTAAGAACAAAGTAAAGCACAAGCTAGACGCAATAGCATTAAAAAATGTCTAACAAGAATAAATGTTTCTCACTAAATTATTTTTAAAAAAGACTCTGATTATTGGACGTCTGGGCCAAATAATAGTTTTTTATTTTTAAAATGAAAATGGTACTCCTATTTGAAATTGAATTTGTGCTGTAAATATAAATTAAACCTACTTTAAATTTTAATTATATAAATAAATTAGAGTGAAAAAAATACTATACATTCAAGGTAAAATTTGTACGGCTGCTATCAAAGTTGTGCAACAGGGGAATTTTTTTATTTACAAAAGCAATAGAAGTTCAACTTTACATAACCAATACAATTTCAACTTGCACGGCTGCTATCAAAGTTGTGCAACAGGCTCATAGAATTTTTTTACACAATTAAGTTCAGCAATATTTCTCGTAAACCACCAACTACTCGTGAAATGAGCTTCTCACTCCTGCAACAAATTATCAAATGTAGTGATAAAGGGCTTACTTGAGCTTACAAGATCGTGAAAGATTCGTGAGTAAGTTTTCAAGTGCCGCACGAAGTATTAGTAGAAGTCTAAGTCCGTGACACTTGGGAGTCTCTCTATTCTCGGCAAATACAAGTTCTCTCGATTGCAGCAGTTTGCCAACAGTACAAAGGTATGGCATTTCAACATTTGAAGAAATTGGCGCTCCTTAGAAAAGGGAATGTTGTAGGGTAAGTTCTTTTTCTTTAATTCTAGTTTATATTTGATATGTTATACCAAAGTGGCAGTTCTTCCTATTTTGGATGTTTAATATTCATCAATTTTATAACGTTGATTACCACCTGTAAAAAAAAGGAGATTTTTTTTACACATTTTCAAATTTTGGACCTATTCTTTTTCAAGAACTTTTATTTTCTTTGAATCTTGATCTTTACAAAGTTTATTTTGTATAAAAATAACTGATTTTTTTTAGAAGACTTCTAGTTCTTGTATTTGTGTTTCTAGATTTTATACAAAATTGGTGTTATTAATTTGAAATTTTTTATTTTAAAAAAAATCTTCTTGCCTTTTAATTTGTTTGTAGATTTCATTTAAAGAATTTTGAGTGGTTATTAACTTGTATGGTATGTGAAAAACAAGTAATTCCTGATGTAAAATGGGCAGAGAGTTCCGATTGGGTTTATGCGTCGGTAACTTGCGCAAAAGCTACAGAAAATCTCATTCAAATGGATGAAAATAACTGCGTGTTTACCTGCCTAGCGGGAGAAGGCCAATCCAACAAGAAGTTTGAAATTCATCTTAGACATAGTGTTATAGTTGAGGTAATGCTTAAATACTATTTGGTTTTTAGTGTTAAAAATATTCTTCAATGATTCAGTGAATGAATTCTAATTTCATTTGCAGACTAGCCTTGTTGGATACCATGAAAGTACGGTAAGTATAAGTGATCAATATTTCAATTTAATAAATATATTTCAGTAAAGAAAGACAGAGCTTTTAAGAAGGCCTTTGTATTACTTGTGGAAGATTGCTTACAACTTGCTTGATGCCTTTGCAAATGAGAGCCCCTCTATTTATACTACTCTCTAGGGGCCAAAGTGTAAATAAAAATTACTACACAAGTCCCTGCATATTTACAATTTAGTCCATATTCTAGAATTCTCTACAAGTCTAGAGAATTCTAAAGTCTTCCATAAAAATATCTAGGATGTTCTAGAGTCTTCCATAAACCTCTTGAAGACTGTAGTTTCTTGTCCCTTAGGCCAGGTCACTTATACTTCAATTTTCTGCCTAAATGGAATGTCAAAGTGGCGGGTCATGACACAAGGCTTTATATCATGCAGTTGAACTAAACCAATCATGCTTCTTTGCAGATTATCAATTTATTAAGATAGGATTGCTCATCGCTGATTTTAGTGGCCAACATGCTGAGAATTATTTTTGGAAGCTAATGGAATGAGTTTAGATTTGTTGGGGGTACAAGGGGAAAGTTGAAAGGGACACTACTTATAGGAGTTAAAAGGTGAGAAAATGACCAAAATGGTCCTTGAGTCTTGGATTTCTTTGATTCTCGATCCTTTCCCGCCAAGTTTCGTGTGGTGGTTAGTTTTCTCAAATTCGTCGTCTCAGTAAATTTTTATCATCTTATTTAAATTCTTGTATATTCTCGATGGGTTTTCCTTCCTGTTTAGCAATTCAATTTTTTCTTTTATAAGTTTGATTCCGTTTTTAAGCATGTGAATCTCCGCCTAATTAGTTTTATTTAGGGGTATCAAATGAGCGGATTGAGTTGAAATTGGAGATATTAAAATGGGTTGAAATAAAAATTGGGTTGGGTTCTGACCCGCCCAAATTTAGTTTGGTCTTAAATGGGCTTAAAAGCGGGTTGGGTTTTGACCCACCCAATTTGACCCACTTAATCTCAATAATTTTAATATATTGTTATTTAAGTTTTAAAACCATAATTTGAATTTCAACTCAAGAAAATTTTAAATAAGAAGTTATAGATCAATGATAAATCCTAAAAGATATAAAATAAGATAGTAATTCATATCTTCAATATAGGAACATACATTATATCAATGCAAATAAAGAGTCTAAAAACGGGTTGAAATTGGAGATTAAATTGGGTTCAATTGAGGATTCTCTTAAATGGGTTAAGACTTTAATGGGTTGAGATTGAACCCAATTCAAATTATCTTGAGCCCAACCCTTAAAATTCTGGGTCGATTGGGCAGGTTACTTATAGTTTGGCTCTTTTTTGACACCTCTAGTTTTATTCTATTTTGGCGTTTAAAGAGTTGGTATCGGTATGATGTTTCTGATTTTTTCGTATAGGAGTTGCTATGGTTTAAATTTATTTGTTGCGTCTGTTAATGTGCTGAAATTTGAGTTCTTGTTCCTTTAATTAATTGTTATCTCAAATTTTCCCTTTTGCTATTTCTTTAAAGTAGCCTCCTTAAATAAACAAGACTACTTCAAATCATCTTTGATAAAATCTTCAAATATGGCACCTTAAAAAAAAATGTATTCAAAAGGAGTAAGGTATTGATTACATCAAATGAGACCTGAGTACACTTTATCGACAATACATCTTCTTGTTTAGATGACCAAAATTATATATATGGGTACATGCTTTAATATGCAACATAGTGTGTATAGATTTCTTTTAAGGGCGCATGTTGATTGGTGTGATAATATCAATTACAATTTCATTTTACTTTGTTGCTAAAATTTGAAAGTTTAATTGAATTTTAGTTCTATCTGATGATTTCTCTCCTTTTTGTTAATCTGTTATGTTGAGTTGTTGGTCATTTAATCATAATTTGTGTTTTAACAGTAGATCCCTTTGACAAATTGATATTGATGTAGTTAGATGCTAATATTCCTTATTATTTGTTTATGCATGAACTAACTCCATTCGAGTCCATTTCGGACTCCCCCTTACATATCCTTGAGTTATTTCGAGTCTACCTCGTCAAAGGAAGCTATCGTGCAGTGAAAACCAAGCAAGAATACAGGTCTCGATAGCTGAAAAATGGATTGTATACATACAATATACAGAAAATGGAATTGATATACAGTCACTGTATACACGATATACAGGCAAAAATGAGGCCGAAAACCCATGGATCTTCTTCAGCAGCAATTTGGGCTTTTAAGTCCAATAATTTGGACAGCAGGGAATTTGGGTCAAGGTGACCCAAGTTCGTTATTTCTTTCATTATTTTGATTATTTGATTTTATAATTTGTCTGGACTAACTTTAACTCTAGTTTAACTTAATTAAATTCCCTATAAGAAGAATTAATTTCTTTTGTGTAGGTTTATTTGCTTAAAAGATTTTATAAACTCTTGTCTTTATTTATTCAAATATTTTGGGTCCAAATTATTTATTAGTTAAAAAAAATTGATTAAATAATCATCCTTTTTAAATGATTCAAGTACTTTTCTTTACTTAATCATATTTTGTCAAGTCTTAATCACTCTCAATTTATTTCAAGTGTTTTAAGTATATTGTTTTTTTCAAATAATTTCTTTTAAATATTTTTGTTACTTTTAAGTATTTCATCCAAAGTTAGTCAAATAGTTTTCAAATCGCCGGATAACCGCATGTTAGCGAACATTTCAAGTGCCTTAAAAATCTTCTTGAAGTGTAAATAAGAACTTCATACCCTTTTCTCTAAAAAAATTAGGCTTAATTCATCTAAAGTGTTTAAAATTAAGTTTTTTTAATTTTTCTTAAAAAATTAAGTGGCGACTCTTTAAAAACTTGATTTTTCCCTTTAAGTTTGAAATCAATTTTAAATCGTCTTTTTCAACACATGACAGGAGGTTTCATGTCTAGGCCTTCGGGCACAGAGTCTAGATGGTTAAATGTTGTTGTTTATTATTGTTCAGGCGAGAAATATAATGACTAAGGGGTGATTCTCTACTTTTTGATTGTTAACTTTGAGTTTTCTCTAGTTCTTGATTGTTAACTTTGAGTTTTCTTGTTGGGGTTGGTTTGGTGGTAATTGTAAGGTTAAGTGTTATGAAATTACTAATAATTTCTGGGACTTGTGGTAATCAAGGGGAATATAATGAGCGAAAAGAATATTAATTCATGGAATTAAGAAGGTGATTTCCAAAAACGAATGTGTACTCATAAATGGGTCCAGCATATATGTATGTGTGTGTCCATATTGATTGTTCTATGTGAAATGTTTGTGTAATGTATGTTTAGGAAATAAAGGGTGAATGTGAAATGACTTCATGCTTGATAATCTCATGTAATGAACTTATTTAATTTACTTGTGGTTCCAAGTGTGGTTGGTCATTGTGATTGTGATTGAGCATGTTATTTGAGATTGATGATTTGCCCGGGTACCACGCCGATACAGATTTACTGATGATTGACTCGGGTACCACACCTAGTACGAGATATCATATGGTTGTCTTGAATACCACGCATGTACACTAACAATGGTTGGCTTAGATACCACATTATTACTCTAACAATTTAGGTTTGGGTTTCATGAGAGAATCGAGTTTACATGTTGGGTTATGAGTGAACCGAGTTTACTTTTAAAGATGTGATTATTGAATGTTGATCCATGAGCAGCTGAGATTTAGGTTTAAATGCGGGGATGGTTCTTGTATAGACCAGGATTTCATGTTAAAAACTGTGAATGATGTTTTAGGGATTTTCGATGGTCCGGGTTACTTGAAAGGTGTGATGAATCAGATATGTCTTGTTGTGCGGAGGTTGTTCATGATTATTGTGCATATGTTATACTTGTGACTATAATTATACATTATTTGTTTTGCTAAATTATGACTACTATGTCAGACTGATGAATGAGGTTCTGGTGCATAGCTTATATGCTGGGACTGATTATGGATGTTCAGTGTTTAGAACATTATTGATAAGGGAAATTTGAGTCCAAGTGATTTAGTAAGGGTCTTGCATGTGGTTTACTAAATAGGTTAAGGGTCAAGGTGTTGGTATGAGAACTTGATGGAAATTAGTAGGTTGGTTAACATGGTTGGTAGCGATCTTGTATTCAAGAAATCTCTATGTGATACAAGATTTAGGTTATGATCTGATATGAGGTGACATAACATGTAGGCTTGAAAAACCTTAATGTGAGATAACAGGTAGACTTGGAAAGCCTTAGTGTGACAAAAGGGTCAAATGTTTTAATAGTGGAGTTGGCAATGAAATAAGGTAGGAAGTTGGGATCAAGATATACTAGTTTACGAGATTTCATTGGATATGTTATATTACTTTAACGGGAAAAATAAATAGAAAAGATTGTATCATTTAATTCACTAAAGTTACCTTCATTTCCTATTCTTACATAATTTGTCCCTTCAAGAAATGCTAAAGTAGTCCGAATCTACGGTGCTAGTTTTTCTAATTATAAATGGTTAAAGTGATCATTGGGCCTAGTTCCCAAATGGTTTGGCCAAAGTGATGTAGGAAGGGATTTCCGGTAGGGCTGGGCATGATATGATATGGTTTGATATTTGAAATTTTCATATCATAATTTCGGTATTCATTTTTTAAAACTATTATACTATTACCATGCCAATTTAATTCAGTATGATTCGGTATTTTGAAGTCTAGATTCGATATTTTGCACTATAGTAAATTGGTAATCATAGTATGTTCAACTTTAACTAACATATACCCGTATATAGAGTATTATAACTTCGACAATTCAAAAAAGGTCTCAATTGTATCATACTAACACAGTATACATGTATAAATATATATTTGAAAGAAAGTACAAACAACTCTCCTTTTGTTACTCATTTACATTTAAAATATATTTCAATCAAAATAGAGTAGTTAAAGTTTCAACTTCTAAACATTTAGTTTCTACTAATACTAGGTTGCACATTTGTTAGTATTTTAATTATATATATATGTATGTATATCCTATTTATGTAACTATATAATTCAGTATGGTATTCGGGATTTTGGTATGTCATTTATAAATATCAAATATCGTACCGAATATCAAAAAAATTAAAATGTATACCATATACCATACCAAATATCATAATACCAAAATCATGGTATCAAAAAATTTGATATGACATGGTAATTCGGTATATACCATACCATGCTCACCCCTAGTTTCTGGGGAACATATTCTCTTTCTTTGAAACTGAAAATGGTGCCATCAATTTACAGGAAACCCAAATATAATTTATAATGCCCTTGGAGGAAGAAAAAAAACCTTTCAGTTTGGAGAACAAACATAATAAAAGAGTGATATCATTCACTATTAAACCACTGAAGATATGAAGATACAACTCAATTATATATTATTATTACTGCTCTGTCTTCCTTCTGTACAAGGCTATGTGTATATATAGCCTATAGGATGACTTTTATATTATAAAATCCAAATAGGATACAAATAGTACAAGACTAATAGGACTATCCAAACTCAGTAGGACGTCTCTTAGTCGTACTCGACTTGGACTCGGAATCATATGTGTCAATACTCCCCTTGTAGGCTGATGATGGAGAAGACACATCCAGCTTAGATCGCATGAACTCAAACCTAGTGGACGAGAGAGGCTTAGTAAAAACATTCGCAATTTGATCCTTGGATGATAAGAATTGCACAAAGAGATCTTTTCGAGTAACCTTGTCACGAACAAAATGAAAATCAATTTCAACGTGCTTAGTTCGAACATGAAATACTGGATTAATGGAAAGGTAAGTCACACCAATGTTGTCACACCAAAGAATTGGAGCCTTTGGGAGACACATGCCTAGCTTAGACAAGATAGATTGGACCCAAGTTAATTCAGTAGAAAGGGCTTTATACTCGAATTCAGTGGAGGACCTAGCGATAATGTGTTTTTTCTTCCAGGACCAAGAGACAAGAGCAGCACCTAAATAGACTGCATAGCCACCGGTGGATTTGCGATCGTCTATGGAGCTTGCCCAATCCGAATCAGTAAAAGCTTGAAGTAGCAAATTGGACGAGCAAGGAATGTGAAAGCGATGATATTGAGTGTGTTGTAAGTAGCGTAGTATCCGCTTAACAGAGGCCCAGTGATTTTCTATGGGATTGTGCATGAATTGACATACTTTATTAACCACAAATGCAAGGTCTGGGCATCTGAGAGTGACACATTGTAATGCACCGACAACATGGCGATACATAGTTGCATCGGAAAATAGTGGGTTGTTGTAACACCCCGAAAATTTCTAAGTTAAGACCCGAACCATTCTTGAATTTTGTATCAGGTCGTACCGAGTGATTATTAATTGTTCTTAGATTCTAAGGTCAATTCATTAGTGTGGGAATGATTTTGGATATCAATTAAGGCCACTAGAATCCCCTAGCACAAAGTTGAGTTGGAAGCTTCCTTACCGAGTAAGTTTTGACCTAAGATTCTACTTAGGTCAACTTCAAATGATCATATATCTCAATACATAATGCCTTAGGTGGTCCATGAGGTATCAAATTAAAAGTTTTTGAGCCCTCATTCCAACGCCACCAAGTTTGCTCCATTTGAAGCTCAAAGTAAAAAGTTATGCCCGTTTGAGTGAAGCCTCACTATTTAAGGATCTTCATTCGTTTTAGGAAAGGGTATTTTGGTCTTTTCCTTTATTCCACTAGTCTTAGCACATTTTTCCGGACCCAATTAAGGGTCTAATCAGATTCTAAATCACCTATTCACGTTCCTAAACACTTACCGTTTTAGAGTGAGGTTTCAAGAACAGAAAAAGGGCTAAGTTCAAGCGTTCTTCAAGAATTGTGGTTTGCGCCAAGAACATCATTTTTTCCAGGTATGTGAGGCTTCCCATAGTGATGGACTTGTTCATCCTCACGCCAAACAAGTAATTCTTTCGTTAATTCGCCCATAGAATCGTTTATGTAAACATTCTTGAAGAGTTCTTGAGTTTTAAGCTTCATTCTTTATCAATGGAGGTTTTGCGTTCTTGAGGTGAGGGTTTTGAGAATGAGTGGTGTTTCTTGATAGAATTTGAGTGGGATTTCGATAATTTTGTGTCGGGTTTGTGAATCAAAGAGAGTTTGGAAGAAACCAATCGATTCTAGATAAGTTAGAACCCGAAATTGAGTAGAAAATTTGTCAGATTTCTTGGTAGGGGGCTGGGGCGGTGCACCACCATATTGCCAGAACTACTGGTCAGTAGTTTGGGGCCTGGCATGCCATGCCAACAGTGCACCCCAAACTCTAGTAAGTAGTTTGGGGCTTGGCGCCCCACGCCAACAGTACGACAGGGGTCGTCTAGCCTTTTTCCTTCCATTTTTCATTCCAAACGTATTCCTTTGAATCGTGACAACGTTTTCTTCTTTGTATTATCTCCTAAAGGCTTCATTACTCCTTGAGAGATCCTACATGTCCCAGTCACATGTCTTAATTTACATTCCAAACGAAAGTGAGTTTAAGAGAGAAGTTCAAGAGCTTTTATTGAGTTGATTTTGAGTTCTTGAGTTCCTAGTCCTTGTTGAAACTCTATTCCTAATAATTGAATATCTATATTGTATCCATTGAGGTTCTTGAGTTGATTCGTTCATGTCTAGTTTTCAGCATGAACCCTATGAATTGAGTATTCTTGAGATGAGTAGTATCGTTAAGTTCTGAGTTCTTGAGTTCTGAGTATTTAAGTTTTCTATATTATTATCAAGATTATTGACTTGGTTGTTCATGACTATTTTTCAGCATGAACCCTATTCTTGAGTATTCTGTGAATTCTTATTAAGAATTTTTTAAACAAAACATTATTGTTTAAACTAAGTTTTGAGGAAGTAAATAGCAGTTTTGAGAAAGAGTATAAGGGAACTAAGTAGTCCCCAAATGTCTCATTTTTACATGAAGAAAAAAAGTAGACTTTTTTTGAGAAAAATTAAAAGAGTTTTCAAAAAGATTAAGTATAGAGCAGTTACCTCTTAAAGAGGCCCCTTTTTGAGTAATTATCTCAACCCAGAATGTATTTTTACGTTAAGCAAAGAGGAACCTTGGTTTCTAAATGAACAATGAGTTTCAGAGATACTTCAGAGCAGTTACATCTTTTAAGATGATAGTTTGAGCAATTACCTCAAACTAGAGAAAGAGTAATGTTTTTATACATTTCAGCAACATTATATATCATTAGGAGTAGTATTGAGCACCGATATGGGAGAGAGTTCAGACAACTCACAGCCCCCATAAACCATGTCTTGCCAACATGGGTTCAGGATCATACTTTTTAGATGAATCCTTATAGCTTAGTGGATCCACTTAGTTCAGGTGTTCTATATCCCGGCACGATATAGGACAGTTCTGGAAGCGTGGGCAAGACGTTGTATCATCACTTAGCTCACAGTGATGATAGTCGGTTAGAGAATCTCCCAATAAAGTTAAAGTATATTTTTCATATAACACTTCTTATGTTGAGTTCAGAGATGAGTAAGTATTTTTGTGAAGTTAAATGATTTCATTCCTTTAATCCTTTACATTCAGTTGAGTTCATGCTATATCTGTTGCAATCATTCAATTCAGTTATTTATTTTACTTCAGCCATATTACATACTCGTACATTCAATGTACTGATGCATTTGACCTGCATCTTTTATGATGCAGATACAGGTACTTAGGATCTTCAATAGGAGTTTCGTTGAGATCACTTCATCCGCTTGTCAGCTTTGAGTAAGACCTCTTTGGTTTCGGAGGACTCCTGTTTTATAAATTGTTAGTAGTAGTTCTCTTGAGGAGTTGTGGGTCTTGTCCCGACACTCATCTTTGTACAGTAGAGGCTTCATAGATAGACAGGTTTGGAGAGTCTTTCAGTTAAAGAAGTTTTACTTAAAACTTTATGTTTCATACTCAGTATTTTCAGATAGTTTTGAGATTCAGTAAGTTTTATTAAACTTTTCTTCAATTTTGATGCTTGTGTATGCTTGAGTTAGTCTTCCACTTGTAGTCAGCCAGGATGAGGGTTCTCTTGGGGACCAGAATAGTTCTCGAGTGCCGGCCACGTCTAGGGTGTAGGCTTAGATCGTGACAGATGTCCTCTCTATGAAGCTTTGTATTCACTGCCATAGGGTTTACTAAAGGTTTGCAGTGTTACATCCAGCCTTGGAAAGAAGATTCTGGATATATTGGTGTTGAGAGAGGAAAATACCATCTGGACCTGTAGAAACCTGAATACCAAGAAAGTAGCTTAAATGACCCAAATCACGTATGGAAAATTCAAACCCAAGCTTGGAAATTATGGAATTTAAAAATAAGGTGTGACTCCCAATAATTATTATATCATCAACATAGACCAAGATATAAGTTGTTACACCATTTGCTCTATAAATAAAAAGAGAAGTGTCTGATTTTGAGGTAATAAATCCCATATGTTCAAGAAAATGAAGAAGTCGTATATACGAGGCCTTGGGTGCTTGTTTGAGGTTGTAGAGGGACTTCTTTAGGTAATAGACGTGGTTAGGATAAAGAGGATGAGTAAAACCTGATGGTTGAGACATGAAAACTCGCTCTTGAATCTCCCCGTGCAAGAAAGCGTTTTGGACATCTAATTGGCGTAAAGCCCAATGATGTGTTTCTGCCATGGAAAGGACGATGCGAATTGTGGCTAGTTTGACGACTAGACTGAAAGTTTCAGAGTAGTCTTGGCCTTCCAGTTGATGGAATCCTTTGGCGATAGGCCGAGCCTTATAACGATCAATATCACCAGTGGAATTTCTTTTAATACGAAACACCCATTTGCACCCCAAAACGTTCATTGATGAACCATAAGGGACCAAAGACCATGTACCATTACGGAGCAAAGCAGCCAAATTAGATGTCATGGCTTCTCTCCATTCTTTGTATTTATTTTCTTCAGTGAAGCAAGTCGGCTCAATTGTTGGAGGGGATGGTGAGGAGGCAGATGAGGTAATAGCTAAATTAGTGGAGGGCTTCATATTATGAAGCTTCATGTGATGAGTTCTTGGTGCTTGTGTCTTGGCTGGTAGAGGTGGATTAGAAACAAGCTTGTAATTGGAGAGGTCAACCACTAGAGGTAATGTAGGCGGGGACGAGGTTGATGATGAAGGAGAAGACTCACTCGGAGAGATAATGGGTGCAGCAGTTTGGTGGGGGTCGTGACTAGTACTACAATGTGGTGACGAAGAATGAGGAATCGCATTAGGTGTAGGTGGAAATAAACTAGGAGGTGTGGGCTTTTGTGGAGGACTTGATTTTGGAGGAATAGCAACAGGGAGAGAAACCCAAGGGTGTGACGAGGATGGTTGGGATGGAGGAGGGCCAAGGATAGAAGGTTTGACAAACGGGAATTTTCTCTCATCAAATTTGATGTGTCCCGCAATATAAACTCGTCCAATGGAGCGACCAAGGCATCTATAACCCAAGTGAATAGGACTATATCCAAGAAAGACACAAGGCTTGCTTCGAAAATCAAACTTGTGCTTGTTGTAGGGACTTAAGTACGGATAACACAAGCAACCAAAAGCTTTTAAAAAACCATAGTTGGTATGGAGTGATAGATGGGTTCATATGGAGAAAGACCATTAGTGGTAGATGAAGGGAGTCAATTAATTAGATAGACTGCTGACTCAAATGCAAAATGCCAATAGCGAGCAGGAGTAGAATTATGAGCAAGAAGACTAAGTCCCATTTCGATAATATGTCGATGTTTTCGTTCAACCTTGCCTTATTGTTCGTGGGTATGTGGACATGATATGCGATGTGAGACACCAAGACTGGATAAAATAGGCGCCATGAAATGAAATTCTCCTCCCCAATGAGCATGTATAGATTTAATTTTAGTGTTAAATTGCCGCTCAACAAGAGTCCTGAATTTTTGAAACTCGACTAAGGTATCGGACTTGTTCGAAATAGGGAATCCCAAAGTATAACTTGTGCAATCATCAACAAAAACTAAAAAATATTTATGGCCTTTTGACGAAAGAAGAGGAGTTGGACCCCAAACATCGACATATGATAATTGTAAAATTGAAGAACTTTTATTGCGACTCAAAGGAAGAGATAATTTGTGTGACTTGCCCAATTGACAAGCACTGCATATATTATTGAAGCTAGAACTACTACAAGGCAATTTATTTTTTCTAAGTATTTGTTGAAGAATTCGTTGATGCGAGACGAAGATGCCAATATGAAGGAGATGCCTTGATGGAATAATGAGCTGACATGGAGGAAGAGTCTGCTTGAGGAGAGGACTTGAGAGTGTAGAGACCACCATTACTCTAACCAGAAAGAAGAGGCTTCTTGGAATTCCGATCCTTAACAAAAAAGTGATATGGGTAAAATTCAAAAAAAAGCATTATTGTCAATAGCAAAACGCTGAACAGAAAGTAGAGATTTTGTAATAGTGGGAACATGAAGAATATTCTTAAGGGAAAAATAGCGAGAGAGAGAGAGGTAAGAAGAGATCTACCAGTGGGGTGAATGGGAAGGCCATGGCCATTGCCAACATGAACTTGATCTGGTCCCTTGTACTCCTCAACTTGATGAATGTTAGTGAGATCTGGGGTGATGTGATTAGTAGCACCAGTATCTGGAAACCATTGATTGTTGGCGAGTGGGGGAGATTGATGAGCTATGTATGTTGTAGGATGGGAGGAGTTGTTGTAGCATTGATAGCAAGTGTTTGCATGATGATTGCCTCCATTGCAAATTTGACATCTAGGACGGGAGTCATAGGAGTTCCATTGCTGATTGTTATTAGAGAAAGTTCGTTGATATGAACATCCTTCACATCCACCACGGCCACGATATGAACGACCTCTACCTCAACTAGAATTGGGTTTGATATTATGGTCATTTGGAGTATTTTTATGGATAATGTGGGCTGCTGGTTGGTTCATGGATTCTGAAGGGGTAGAAGATGATAAAGAGAATGTTGAGAAGGATGAGCCATTAATGAACTCGTGATTTAGCAATAAACTATGAAGTTTTGTGAAAGTTACTGGCTCGGGATAGGCTGATAAGGTAGTAACAATATCTTTAAATTCTGATTGCAATCCTTTAAATATATATATATATATTGGTCTGCAAGAATAAGTGGTCGTCCAACAGCAGACAATTCATCGGAGATGAGTTTGGCCTTGTGTAGGTATTGCGTGACAGAGAGATCGTCCTGTTCTAAGTTCTGTAATTGCATATAGAGATTGAGAACTCATGTATTAGATGGAGAAGATAGAGTAGCCGCAAGTGCGTCCTAGACTGCCTTTGTTGTATTCAGTCCAATGATTATTGGAAGTGTTTCTTCATAGAGGGATGAGATAACAATACTAAGGATCAATTGATCTTGTTGTATCCAATGTGTGTAATCTGGGTTTGGCTTAGCACCAGCAGTGTCACTAATAGTTGACGGTGGGCACGAAGTAGACCCGTCAATGTAACGATGAAGATTTTGACCATGGAGGAAAGGCAGTAGTTGTGTGCGCCAAAAGAGGTAGTTTTTCGAGGTAAGTTTAATGGAGATAAAGTGGTGAGAATGGCTAAGGGCTATGGGTGAAGAAGTAGCGGAGGTGATGGAGGGATTAGCGCCCGTCATGACGTCTGATACCATATTAAACTACTGAAGATATGAAGATACAACTCAATTATATATTATTATTACTGCTCTGTCTTCCTTCTGTACAAGGCTATGTGTATATATAGCCTATAGGATGACTCTTATATTACAGTAGTATAATCCAAACAGGATACAAATAGTATAACACTAATAGGACTATCCAAACTCAGTAGGACGTCTCTTAGTCGTACTCGACTTGGACTCAGAATCATATACTGGCCCAACTCTAACAGCAGAGGTGAATATATATATATATATATATATATATATGGATGCATATATACAAGATTGTTCCTAGTATTGATATGTTGTTACTATTCAATATGTTGATTGTAGTTAATAATATATCTCTCCACATGGATATATATAGATAAGGCTCAACACATAAGCAGCCCCTTGAACTTGTACGGTTTTTTTCGTTTAGACACCTCATCAAGGCTGCCTTCCTATTGAACACTTGAACCCCTCAAAAAGTGTATCTATCAGACACACCTGGTTAACTTGGCACTTATCGTGTGTTTCACTCTTTCTGAGCACGTGAAGTAAGAAATAAATGTTGATGTGTGTATTTTTGAATGGTAATATTTTCCCGTTTTTATTTATCCAACCCTAGATTCTTTCCCCTTTTTATTTCTCATCTCTCTCTCTCTCTCTTTCTTCTCCCTATCTCGTCATTTCTACTAGTGGAGATCAAAGAATTTTCTTCTTTCGTCTTCTTGACAGCGAAGGAAATGTCGAATTTATAGATTTCATCTTCTTCGGATGCAACTGTGTTCTGTCGATGTGGGGTCAATGCTGAATTGAAAATCTCATGGACACAACTTAACACATGACGCCGATGCTTTTATTGCAAAAACACAAAGATAAACTTTTTATCATTTTTATCCAAATTTGGTAAAACAAATCGCTAATTATAGTTCAATTATTTTGATAATTTTTGTAGACAAGAGGTGGATGTGATTATTTTCGATGGTACGATGATGAAATACCTCCTCAAGAAAAAAAGATGATATGGGGTCTATTGAAAAGAATCAAATCATTTGAACAAGAGAGGAAGCAGGCAAGAAAAATCAAGATCATATGTGTTATTGCACTTGTGATTTTGGCTATATGAAAATATCTATATTAGTAGTCTTGCGTTTCTATTGTACTGATTATGTATGAACGAATGAAGATAAGTTGTTCACTAATCTCTCATAGTTTTATTGTTTATTCTCTACTATTTCTATTGCCCTTATTCACCTCCAAACAACAATAACCATTGATCAACATTATACTACTAAGTGAACAACAATATTAAGCTCAAAACAAGTATAAATCATCCACAAAAAATTCTTGACCTTACCATGTAAGAAATATAGACCATCCACATTTAAATAACTAGTTAGTGAACATCAAAAACACCCAAAAACTTATTAAAGTAGTCTCAGTAGTTTTTTCTGCTTAAATTACACATTAAAAATAAACAACCCCTAAATAAGATCAAATGTCTCCTGCTCTTGTTGCACTAGATGGTGCATACTGACCTCTTTTGAACTGACTCATCCATTGTAATTGTGGAGTGGTGATAGCATCTCGATTCTTCCATTTCAGCCCACGGGGCTTATAAATGATATCAATGTTTGTTGGAGTTGCACACTTAAAAACATCTGGAGTAACAACTCTTTCACCTATTGTATCAGGCTGCATACAAAAAACTAAAATAAGTATTATCAAAGTAGATTAATAAATAATTGAAATTGGTTATACGCTTACATTTAATGTTTGTCTGCCACTTATATCGCCAGTGTAGATGCCAAATCCTACAATCTTAGGCCTTTTGTTTCCTCCTGTTGATGTTGATGCTCCTCATTTTCCCCTGCCTCTTCCATCTTGTTGACCTCTTTTAACAGTTGAAGTATCATCAAAGATAGAAGCTGATTGTTGGCTTGAACTAACATGTTGTGATGGTCTCAAGAGTTGTTGATTTGATACACCTCCTCTTCCTCTGCCTCTTCCCCTGTCTCTTTAGCTTGTTGAACTCTTCTAATAGTTGAAGTATCATAACAGATAGAACTTGATTGTTGGCCTGAGCTGACATGTTGTGATGGTCTCCAACTGCTTGGTTGCTGGCTAGAACCTACAGATTAGTCTGAGCTTGGTGGTTGGCTAAAGCTTGTTGGTTGCCTTGAGCTTGGTGGTTGGCTAAAGCTTATAGGTTGCCTTGAGCTTGGTGGTTGGCAAAAGCATGCAGGTTGTCTTGAGACTTTAGGTTGACTTGAGCTAGCAGGTTGCCTTGAGCTTTCAGGCTGACTTGAGCTAGCAGGTTAGCTTGAACTTGCAGGTTGGGTTGAGCTTGCAGGCTGAACCATTTCAGTAGATTTAATAGTTAAAAAAAGAAAATTTGTATTGCATTTTATTTATTTAATTGAAATAATCAAAGAATGTATTACCATGTTTTTGCAGACTTTACTATTGTGGCCTTGTTGATGGCACTTGGAGCAAGTCATTTTTACTCCTCTCTTGAACAACTTTCCATACTTTTTTTTTGGCTCATCCTTTGACTTTCTTCTGCATTTTGGTGGTCTGCCAGGCATTGATTTTGGTTCAGGAGGCTCAATCCCTATATCACTAGTGTGAAGCCACATTTTCATGTTAGGTATTGGTTGGATAAAGTAATTATAAGCCTTTATGGAATTATCTTTTTTATAAGAATGTACAACATGATCTTTAGGGTCTTGGCCAGCATGCTGATATGCCAAGACAACATGTTGACATGGTATGCCTCTCAACTGCTAGGTTCTACAAGTACATGTCTTCTTTCTGATATCAATTATATGCCTATAATGGCCATCTAAAATTTCATATCCAAATTGACCATTGAGCCTAACTTGACAATTTCTAGAAAGATCTTTGTCTTCTTCAAGTACTAACCTTGCCATAGGGGAAATGTCTAATATCCAAGTGTCAACAAATTTTCTCATATCAACATTTCTATCCATTATCTTGTGCCTAATCTCCTCTAACATAGTGATAATTGATTTATGTCTAGTAGCTAATATCAAAGAATTAAATGTCTCAGACATGTTATTTTCAATAATGTCACATTTATGAATGCTCCTTAAAATATGCTCTACAAAATCTCCTTTTTCTCATAATGATCAAGTCCTCAAGATGTCCTTACCAAGTTTATTTAGTTTATCCATTTCATCTTGAAATTTCATCTCAAAACTTGATTTTTCACATCTCTAGAATTGTTTTCTTCTTTCTTCCCCTCTGTGAGGAGATCCTTGTGCCAATGAAGATTGCTTTCAATGATCAGGAAATCCAAAATGACCAGAACGCAGTGACGAAAGGCTTACCCTGAGAGCTAGCATCGTCTCAAATTTCAGAGGTGGCCTTACTTCCTTTTTAAAGCAAACATGTGGACATAAAAAAGAATGAAATTGGGAAGTAGACAGAGACTTTGTTGATACAAATCTATGAATAGGAAAATGAAGACGGGTGGATCTACGTACCCCTCCTCCTACTCCTCCTTCTCCTTTAGGATAGGATCCTCTTTGGTCCTTCGAAAGGGAGAAACTATGACTATCAGTTCTAACTCTTTTTCCAAAGGAAGCGAGTGGAATATAAGACAGCGAGTAAGGGAGTGACTCTTTCCAAATAAGTAGTTCTGTGACATGGACATCCTGCCCAACTCGATCAGTTCGTTGGCGCACAGGCCTACCCCACTACGAGCCTACGATGTTTTCGCATTCCTTCGAGCTAAGATAAACCCTATCAAAAACTACTTCCAGAAGCATCTTCCATTCATCTCGACCTAGATTGATCTTTGTTCTAATGATGATAAACCATCATCAATTTTCCTCCGCGCACTGGAAATACCTCCTCTATGCGTCTTTCTCATGGCAGAAAAGCGGGAAACATCTTTTTCTGTCTTCTCTCCACAGAGGAAGGAAAGCACCACCAAGCCAATAAGAAAGTAGAAAATGCATGAGATAAGGCTAAGGGCCTTATGCGCCCTGCATGAGTTTTACCTGGGGTCTCGGTATCGGGGGGCGCTGGGTTGTTTCCCTCTCGACTTTGGATCTTTGAAGTTGAAGTAATTTGTCACTTTTCTTAAATATTAATGTTAAAATAGGGTGAGGCATTCTTGATTGATTGAGACAAAATGATTCCTGGGAGCATACCGATGGAATGAACGAAATACGAACAGTTAACATAATATGGTCATAGATCTTAGGTTGTAACTTGAGCATGAGCGAATTTGTTGATGTTGCACCCTAAAGTATGAAAAGTGTCAAACATTGAGAACTACCCGGGGAGGAGTTAGGAACAGAAACAAGGAGAAGTAACCCGTTGAAGGGCTTGACTCTTGTGGGATGGGATGTGCTCAGCCGCCTCCAACTCTTTATGTGGGTCAGACTGCCCGAGGAGTGATCCCTCTCTTATATTCCCTTTTTTAAGATAAGAAAAGAGCCACAATCAAAACCATAGACCGAGCGTAAAACACTAAATAAATTATTATAGTTAAAAAATAATATACAAGAGGATAATAGAGATGTATGAGTGTACTTATGATTAGGCTAATTAAAAAATAAATATAATAAAATAATTAAATGCTAAACATTACTGTTAACAAACTTAGACAATAAAAGAATTCTAAACAATAGAATAGAAATACAATTATAAATTAAATTTCACGCATAAGAAAAATATATAATTATCAATATTATATTAAAAGGAAATTAAGAAGATTAAGTCAAGTGACAAGCTGATAAAAATATTCGCAAAATGCGCGGATACGAATATTAATTTGAATTAAAAAGAGTGTGTTTGGTACAAAGGAAAATTTTTTCCTACAAAATGTTTTCTTGGAAATCAAGTTGGTTTCAAATTTATTTTTTCATGTTTGGTTGGTGAGTGGAAAATATTTTCTAGTGTTTGGTTGGTGGATGAAAAATATTGTTCGGAAAATATCTTTTATATTTAGCTAGAGATTAGAAAACACTTTTTAGGAAAATAGTTTAAGATCCGAAAACCAAGCCCAATAACTGAATTAGAATCCAACCCCGACACAAGAATCAAAACACGACCTCAACGATCGATCCAGAATTCCATCTTGACACTCGATCCGAGATCCTACCCTGACACTCAATCCGGGATTTGATCCCAACTTTCGATACCCAATTCGGGACCTGATTTGGCCTCGACTCCCAACTTAGGACCCTACATTCAAATTGGGATCCAACCCTGACCCCATCATCATCACCCAAATTAGGAAATGACCTTGAATATCGATCCGAGATTCAACCCCTTAACTCGAACCTAGACCTGACTCCAAGTCCTGATCCGAGATCATACATTCAAATGGGAATTCGACTCCAACCCTAACACCCAACCTAGACATGACACTGATGACCGATTTAAGATTCGATCCTAACACTCGATTTGGGACCTAACTTCGACTCCCAATCTAGGATCCAACATTGGAATTACTCCCGACAATGACACGCGATCTTGATGACTTATTCTAGACCTGATCTCGACATGTGATCTGAGACCCAACGTATGAAATGAGACTCGACATTCAAATCATTACCTAATTTTTGAACTAGAACCCAACCCAAACAGTCGACGTAGGACTCGACTACCAAATAGGGATCCAACCCTGACTCCTGACTCCTAACCCAAGACCCAACTTTTAAATCGAGATTCGACATTGATTTTTTACTCTGGACCTGATTTCAGAATCAAGATCGACCAAGACACCTGATCTGAGACTCGAAGTCTGAATTGGGATCCAACCTTGACACCCGACATGAGATCTAACTTCTGAATCGAGACTTGAACTTAACTTCAGACCCAGGACCCGACTTTCAAACTAGGATCCGACCTGTGACCTAACTTCTTAACTATATCCAAACCCGACACCCGACTCTAATGATCGATCCGGGACCCAAACCCAACACCTAATCTGGTACCTGACCTTGATTCTCAACCCAAGACCTTACTCCGACACCTGATACAAAATCCCACCCCAACACCTAATTTAGGACATGACCCCGATATCCAACTAGGGATCTAACCTCGAATTCTAATTCGAGACCCGACACCCAAACTAGGATCCGACCTTGACTGACCTAGGATTCGAGAGTTGAGTCTAGAATCGAGATCGGGAATCGGGTCATGAATCGAGAGGCTTGAGTTACTGTGGAAAGTTGAGGTTGAAAAAGTGTTTTGGAGAATGTTTTCCTTACTTAGGAGGTAAGTCATTTTCCTTAAATTGGAGAAAAATAAGTTGATCTAGAAAAAGCTTTTCAAAATATTTAAGTCAATCAAACATAAGAAAACTGAAAAATATTTTCACACCAAACACACTATGATAAAACATATTTGGGTTAAAAGATTAGAGTTACTATAGAAAAGTAAAGATTACTTGATCAATATGAATACAAATTGTGTTTTATTTTCATAGATTCTTTTCTATCTCTTTAAACTCATAAAACCAAAACTTATTAGAATGAAACTGAGTTTGAGACATCTAATTCATGTCAAATAAAATTAATTGTTTGTGCATATATTCTTTAGAAATATGTCAAGTATACTTAGCCAAGTTGGGATCAAAGAGCCAAAATCTGATTATAAAATCCTTTCTTCATTTAAGAACAAGAGACAAACCAATACTTGTTTATATAATTTGCATTTTCTAAAAAAAAATAGAGCATCGTGATTCTAAAAGCTAAGCACTTAATTGATTGCAGAGTCCTAATTAAAAGAAATACGTCGAAGGCAGTGGTGGAGCTACAGTGTCGGACACCCTTCTTAAGAAAATTATACTATGTATATAGCTCAAATGATGTTTTAATTGAATATATTCTTTGATTTGGACACCCTTGATAGATCTGAGAGGCACGGTCCAGCAGTAAAGGCAACTCCTTGGAGTTCTAATTCGCCGGTTCGAATCCCATTTTATGTTTTTCATCCTTGAATTACCTTTTTTAAACTAAAAAAAGAAAGTTGAGTCTACCTTTATCTTTATCAAATAAGGGAACATTTTTAACTATTCTTTTCTAAAATCTAAGAATTTCTTAAGAAATAACTTTAAAAAATTATGTAAAAATAAATAATAAATTTTTACAATATTTTTTATTAAAAATATTACTAAAGAAATCTTAAAGTTTAAAATTCAAATTTTTAAAAATTTTATTTAACAAAAAGTTCTATATATATTACAAATTCTCATGATTCTCTTTCATTTGGTTCTAGGTTTCTATTTGTTTACTCTTTAACAATTGCTAGTCTGTCTCCATCCATCCCATTGTGTCTACTCCCATGTGCCATCATAAGTTTACAAAATCAAAGTGATGATGATTTTTAAAAGTGTCTTATACATAGAAAGAAAAGTATTTCATATTATTATTAATTAATCTATAATTTTAAAAAATAATGGAAAAACAATTTTGTCGAAAAAAATTGTGATGATGTACTTGGATAAGATGTTTATAGTAGTTTTTTTTTTGTTGACTTCTTATGTTAGTTTTAATTATAAAATTGTAGCCCTATTATAATGTTTTTTAATGATTTAGCTAAATATTACGTAGGTGGACTTAAAATTTTTGTGAACTCATTCATTGATTCTTTTTATTGAATTTCTAAAATTTGAACACCCTAGATAAAATTTCTGGCTACGCCACTAGTTGAAGGAATATATGTAATGACCCTTCAGGTCATTTGTGTGTTTGTGCCTCTTTTCTGTCATTTAGAGCATTCCTGTAGCTATCCCGAGTCTTTTCTGACTTGCTAGCACTGTAGGTTCGGTCACCTAGTCGTTCGTTTAGTTTTTATGCCTGTTTTCCTGTTTTGGAGCTTTTGCACCTTGAAAAATTGATTTCGGTTATAACTTCATGTAAACAACCTCAAATGGGCATTCTGACGGTTCCATCAGCTCCGGAGTGGCCAAATTATGCTATAAGTGTTGTTGGCCTGAGTCCCGGGCTTCCGGTGTGATTTTGGGGCCAATTAGCTCTTTAGCCTTCAAAATTTGGCTTAAAGTTGACTTTGATCAACATTCTTCGTAAACGCACTCGGATGAGAATTCCGTCTGCGCGGTTAGTTTCAGAATGTCGAGTTTGGTCTAGAATGACCCTTCAAGAACTTCCGATCAAATTCTGAGGCCTCCGATAGAATTTGGCTAAAATGGCCCATTGGGTGTGGGACACACTTTTCGTCGAAACAACCTCGTATGAAAATTTCAATTGCGCCACTGAGTCTAGAACGTCAAATTTGATGGGGTATCATATCTCGTTGCATGCACGGGTTTCCGAACGAATTCCAGGCACCCCGTCGGAGTTTTGGAATTTTCCAAAACTTAGTTGGTGCACAACTGATATTGCAGACCCATTCTCTCTCCGCGTTCGTGGAATTGGCTCCACGTTCACGAAGGTGTGGGCCTGTCGCGAGCTAGGTTCCGCGTTCGCGAAGGTCTGAGGAATCCTTCTCCGCGTTCGCAGATAGGGCTGCGCATTCGCGGAGGTTTGGGAGGCCTAGGGGAGTCTTCTCTCGGCGATCGCTGATAGGGTTCTGCATTCGCGGAGGTATGAATCCCTTCTCTCTGCGTTTGCGGGCCCTTGATCGTGTTCACGGCGTAGCGTTTATTTATCCTCCGCGTTCGCGGGGCCTTAGTCACATTCGCGGAGGTCAGCGGGTTGCAGTGGCTTTATAAGTTAGGTCGAGGCTCATTTGAAAAGAAGTTCCAAAATTCATATCTCCTTCATATTTTATCGGTTTTTGGTGATTCAAAGTCCCAGGCGTTCAGATTCGCGTTGGCTTCGTGGGTTTGTGGTCGGTTTGCATTGGGTATCCCTCGATTTCTGTGAATTCGAGGCCTAAGTTGCTATCTTAGGCTTATATTTGTAAAGTTTTGCATTTCTGGTTGTTAGCTGTTTGGAGCTGATCCGAGCCTCGATGGGTGTTCCATTTCGGAACGCAAGTTTGGGGGAGGATTTGGGACTTCTTCACGGAGTCAATTCTAGAAAATCCAGAGCTGGTTCCACATTTCTCAATTTTGACTCTGAAATTGGTCTGTCTCTGATTTTAATAATTTTAGTATCTAAATGACCGTATTGACGCTGTGACTCTATTTTTGACAGCACGACAGCAGTCTGAGGCCGTTCGGAAGGTAAAAGCTTCGGCAGAGTGACTTGGAGCGCGCATGATCGGCCTTCTGGTAGGTTACGGCTTCCCTTATTCCTAGATTAAGCTTGAATGAGTAATTACTTGTCAGCTTGTGTGGATCTGAGTTGGGTAGCTAGTATTTCTGTCCTTCTTCTCCGATTTTCTTCATTTAGAGTTGATTTTTGGATGGTTCGGGCTAGTATCATGCTTTAGTATGAGTTGTTGACCTTGGGGTGTTGATGATTTGTTCGTGGGTTATCTGTTGGGTGGTTATCTGTTGTTGCATTCTTGGTTTCAGGTTATTTTCTTTCGTTATGATTGATTGCTGTGATTTTCGACTTTACAATAGGTTAGGATAGTGTTGCCTTAGTCCCATGCACCTGTTGACTTTGGGTATGTATCCAACGTTGATTCGGATGGACTAGGTCCTTGTAGACTGGCATAGCAGACTTGGGTCTGATAGTTTGGGTTATGTTTTAGTTTCGTTGTTGAGATCTTCCTATTCTCTCCTCCCCTTTTTTGCGATGTCGATGCATTATCAGAGGCGTAGCCTCTCCCTGTCGAGGATGTTCGAGGCCGGGCTTTCGTTGAGGTTTATCGGGAGAGGTTATCGGCCTGCAGTGGCCTGAGATCATTTCACGCGGTGCATGTTAATTTAGATTGGATGGTTATCCACGATAGCTTAGAGTTGAGATCCTCTATAGAGTTCATTTGACCCGCACACTCTGGCTGGCAGGGACAGGGCCCTTGGGGATGATAGCTAACTCACTTGACTGGCACGGGCTGGGCCCATAAAAGGGCCCTCGGAGTGTTAGATGGCTCACTTGTCTGGCATGGGCTGGGCCCTGGGCAGGGCCCCTGGAATGACAGCCTATTAGAGGGCCCAGCTGGGTTTAGTTCTGATATTCTTATATTTACTTTTCGGTTATTCTATTTCCTGTTCTATTGACCTCTGTTTGTGCTTGATTCTCTCTTGTCTGCCTGTTTTTACCTTTCTTGCTCAGTCGGCCTATGATGCCTATTGGGTACCTGTTGTTGGTACTCATGCTACACTCTGCATCTATTTTCGTGATGCAGGTCCAAGCACCAGTCATTAGCGTTGAGTTCGAGCCTGCAGCTGTCTATTCAAGAGACGAGGGTGAGCACATGGCGTTCTGGGATTACCTGTCTCCTTCTGTATTTATATTTTTACTTGTCTTTTGCTTTCGAGACAGTTTTTTTCCGTGGTCCACTTTTTGGGGCGTGTATTCATTTAGTAGCTCTGTACTGGTGACTTCAAGGTTCTGGGAGGTATTGTTATTGTATATAGATGTTTCGCTTCCGCCCTTTCTTATATGTGTTCTCATTTTATATTTTCGTTTAGTTGAGGTTAGTTTCCACCCTCAGTCCCATTACTGTTATGTTTTGGGATAGGGTTTTGGCTGGCCTACGGGTGGGTTGGTAGGCGCCATCATGGCTCGAGAGATCGTGTCGTGACAAGTTGGTATCAGAGCTCCAGGTTCGTTTGTCTCATTTGTACAGAGCTAACATCTAGTATAGTCCTGCGGATCGACACGAAGACGTCCGTGACTTATCTTCGGGAGGCTACAGGATGTCTTTAGGAGGTTTTCTTATTTTTGATTCCTGTTTGTGCGTCATTATATGATTGGTTTCATGAAATCTCATTTGTTTCACTCTGTTGCAGGAATGACTCGCACGCGCAATAGAGGTTGACTCCGAGGTCGAGGTGGTGCTGTGGCATCAGGCCGCGAGAGAACGAGGACTCCGGAGCCAGAGTTGGAGCCTCGTGGAGAGTAATTTCCTCCTCAGCCGGTGGGGCTGTGACCAGCCCACCTACCGCCCGCACCAGCTGCCTCCCCCGACCTTCAGAACATGCTTGCCCAGATTCTAGCTGCTATCGAGGGTATGCAGCAGCAGTAGCAGTTGGCCCCAGCACCAGTTCCAGAGCCGATCCCAGCACCGCAGGGCCAGCCTGCCCTGTGGTTCCAGAGATACGTCAGCACGACTAGCCTGTGGTAGTGGCTCTAGAGGTTCATCAGCCGCCAGCACCGGCCGCGGTTCAGCCGAACCCTTTGGACGGGGTTATGCCACTTAGAGAGCAGAAGATGCTCTGGGTGTTTCTCAGGCTACCACCGCCGAGGTTTTTCGGGGCTGTAGGGGAGGACGCCCATGAGTTTATTACTACTTGCCGGAAGAGATTGCAGACATTGGGCTTAGTGGAGTCTAGGGGAGCTAACTTCACGGCATATCAGCTAGACGGATCGGCCAGACAGTGGTGGCATTTTTTTATCGAGACTAGGCCAGTTGGATCGCCACCGGTATCGTGGACGGAGTTTTTAGAGGCTTTTATAGCCAGATTTATTCCACGGACTGTCAGGGATTGGCTTCGTAATAAGTTCTCAAGGTTGGAGCAGGGCTCCATGACAGTATCCGAGTATGAGGCCAGATTCCTTGAGTTGTCCTGTCATGCCACCAAGATTCTGCCTACAAAGGAGGAGCGAGTTCGATGTTTTGTTAGA
>JAGDQO010002061.1:0-12806 GCA_018342035.1 Solanum appendiculatum
AATTTGTATGTGTTTTTACCTCGATATTGCCTAACGAAAAAGAGCCAGACAAACTCACCAAACTTTTTGACAAAACTCAAATTTACTAGCAACTCCTTTTGTGAAAAGTTGACTATTTGACTTTTCAAAGTCTTCTTCACTCTGCTTATTGAAAGATTTTTAAGTTTTAAATTTTATGTGATTATATTTGAATGTGTAAATAATTTAAAAGTGAAGAATTTTTTTTATTTTATAATTTTAAGTATAGTATAATATTTATATAATTATAAAAATTTATTATTAAGAATAAAAAATGATAGTAATAATAGATTAAATTATTTTCAAATTTAAAAAGAAATTTTAAAACAGACTAAAAAGATAATATTATGTAAACTAAAACGTAAGGAAATCGAGTATTTCATAATAATCCCAAATAATTTTTTTCAAACCAGAAAATAGGAATCAACACAAAATCAAATTGTTTCGGTGTCTAATATCTGTTTTGAAATCCAATTGATTTATATTTGCACACTACAATATTCATTTTTGGGGTTGGTGCTCTTTGCAGAATATTAATTGTTTTCCCCGGTTCTTATTTGTATTATCTTATACTTCGTCGTCTCAAAATACTTATCGTATTTGCTAAAAATAGTTATCTCAAAATACCTATCATTTTAGAAGTTTATTAAAACAATTATTGTTCGTTTTTTCATTTTATCATCTATATTAATTTTTTTTGAAGAAACAGACACTTTTACAGAAAGATGACATATAAATAGAGTAAATAGAGTAAAGGTAGTCGAGGTGAAGGTGTTGGTGCTAGTGGTGATGATGATAGTAGCGGCATAGACATGAAATTATACTTGCACGCTCATTGTTTTTAATTCTCAAAAGAACTATATGAGTTTTCTATAAACCAAGTGAGAATTATGTATAACTGAAATATCCTAGAATACTTGCAATTAATTAAGAGGTAACTATGGGTGTGAAAATTCTATCATTTGAATTATTCAAATATCTCATAAGTTAAACTAAGAAATTATATGTATATTTGAGGTATGTAATCATCTTATCTAGAAGTCTAATATATATATATATATATAGTTAGATATGGGAGTTATGTACTAAAATTTACAAGACGCGGGTTAAGTCTTATAAGGTATAGTTCAGTTTTAAAATATTATGTCTTAAGAAGTTCATAACAAACAAATTATGTCTCTCAAGCAGTGGCGTAGCCACATAGGTGCCAGGGTGTCCAATAAAAAAAAATTCATATATACAAGTAAAATAATGAATGAAATGATTAAATAACATATTCTGGACACCCTTAACACAACAAGTTGTTATAGCCTAGTAGTTTCAAACACTTGGGATGAGGTAGTGCTCGTATATTCGAATCTCACTAGCGACAAATGTTATTATGTAAGAAATTTTAAAACAGACTAAAAAGATAATAATATGTAAACTAAAACGTAAGGAAATCGAGTATTTCGTAATAATCCCAAATAAATTTTTTCAAACCAGAAAATAGGAATCAACACAAAATCAAATTGTTTCGGTGTCTAATATATGTTTTGAAATCCAATTGATTTATATTTTCACACTACAATATTCATTTTTGGGGGTGGTGCTCTTTGCAGAATATTAATTGTTTTCCCCGGTTCTTATTTGTATTATCTTATACTTCGTCGTCTCAAAATACTTATCGTATTTGCTAAAAATAGTTATCTCAAAATACCTATCATTTTAGAAGTTTATTAAAACAATTATTGTTCTTTTTTTCATTTTATCGTCTATATTAATTTTTCTTGAAGAAATAGACACTTTTACGGAGAGATGACACATTAATAGAGTAAATATTAAATAGAGAAAACTTATGATATGTTTGGATTGAATTATTTTAGATATTTTTAAGTTAATAAAATAGTTTCTCAATAATAAATCTGATAGATAATTTGAGACAGGGAAAATACAAATATAATTAATTTGACATGGTCATTTTGCGTCTACCTATATTACTTGAGTAGGTCATCCATCACATGACAATAAAATCTTCACCAACTTTCTCTATTTAATTGATCTTTAAAAGCTTATATCATTAAAGTTACACAGGAGTTTCAAAATTAAATATAAGTCTTTGTAGGCGTTTGACCATGAAAATTTTAAAAAATATATTTTATTTAAAATTTTAAACTTGAATTCATAAAGTTCACATTTTGAATTACCTCGTACTTTGCAAAATCAAAAAACGAACTAGCCTTTCAAAATAGTCGAGGTGGAGGTGTTGGTGCTAGTGGTGGCATAGACATGAAATTATACTTGCACCCTCATTGTTTTAAATTCTCAAGAGTTACTCGAACTAAATTAGGTTTTAATAAACCAAGTGAGAATGATATATGATTGGTGTCTAGATCGAAAAAAATAACAAGGTGGATTCTGAATTTAAAATTTATAAATTTTATATAAAATAAATATGCAATATTGAATTAATTAGGTACACGTTATTGAATTCTTGTAAACATATATATATATATATATATATATATTGTATTTTAGATGTGCTTCCGGAAAAAAAAAATAGGGAGGGAAATATACTAGAATACTTGCAATTAAGAGGTAACTATGGGTTTGAAAATTTTATTATTTGAATTAATCGAACATACCATAAGTTAAACTAAGAAATTATATGTATATTGCAGTATGTAATCATCTTATCTACCTGGAAAAAAAATCATCTTACTAGAAGTCTAATAGTTAGATATGCAAGTTAATTCACTAAAGATGAGTTATGCCTTATAAGGTATAAGTTCAATTTTAGAACATTATGCCTTAAGAAGTTCATAAAATACACAATGTATGTCTTTCAAGGCATAACTTAATTTCTAAAGAACTTATGTAGATAGAGGCATATGTTCTATTTCAGAACTCATAAAATTATGTCTAATATAATAGGCATAACTTATTCATACAAAACTTTTGTGACTTGAATATTACACGATTTATGTCAGGCAAGGCATAATTAGATCATAATTAAAGATACTTTAACTCATAAATTTTCATTAAATAAGAATTAAGGAAAAATTAAAGATTGCTCCAAAATAAAGACAGTCCATACACAAACTTGATTTAAATACATATTACAAAAGGAAAATGATCAATCCATCATAAACATGAAATTACCACATAGCAATCTTATCATGGTGGATAACTTGTTGATGATGTTGGTGGTGGTGGTGGCCGCGGAATATGCTTCCAATGAGTTGTCAAATTAGGATTTGGTGGTGACGGTGTTGGTACTCTTCCTCCGCCCTTATTTCAATCTAAGTTTTTTAGCCCTTCGGCGATTACCACCTTGTCTTGAGAATTAAATAATTCATCGTACAAAAATCGCGGTAGGGACCTTGCTTCCATACAAAGACTGCTGGAAAATTTGTCCACCATTACTTTGTCATGGATGAACAAAGATATTAGTAGACATAAAATTATATGTGGCTTCATTATTGTGAATTAAAGGATTTCCCCTTTGCTTTCACACCTAATAGATGGACAAAATTTTATCGAGTTTTTTCAATTTCAAATAATAGATATTGTTTTTATTAACATTTTGGTTATGCTATCTCTATTGCAACTCTTTCTCTTGATTGAAGAAATAAAACCGTTAAAATGGATTTGGCTCGTAAAATCGACTCATCTAACATGTTAATTACGTAGGATCGGGTTAAGATTTTTCAGTCTAATTTGTTGGAGGACAGGCTTCCAAAGAATTCTCAAATTAGACTTTGGTGATAATAATAATGTTGGTACATTTTTATTTAATTCTTGTTTAAAAGTTATTTTTAAAAACAAAAGAAAACATGAACCGTAATACATAATAAATTCACTCACAATAATCCTGAATCCATCCCATCACAACCAAATCTAAGACTCGCAACAAAAAGAACATATAAAAGGGGACTCCGTCTTACTCATCAGTTGGTGCTCTTGCGAGGTGAGCAACATATCTACTTATAAATCACTAATTGGTATGTAATATACTTTTTTTTCTGAATGTAAAATTTAAAAACTCAAAATTCTGGCTCCGTCCCTGTCAGTTGATGTTCAACTTATTGGTGTTGATGGAGGTGCGGGTGGTGGTGGTGGTAGCCACGGAGATGGTGGTGGAGGTGGCGGTGGAGTTGGTCGTGGTGGCTTCATATGAGATTCCTTATTAGATTGTGGTGGTGACATTGTTATTTTGCCTCTTATAAATCCAAAACCTCTTAGCTCTCTAGCAATCTTGAATTGAGAAAATAATTCCTTGTAGGAATTATCATATTGTTGCATGGATCTTGATGCTACTAAATCCACACAAATCAATTCATGAATAATCAAAAATATTAGAAGAAATGAAATAACACTTATTCCCTTCATTCTTTCAAATCGTAATGAGTTCTATGAAAGTTAAGTTATCACAACATCCACTAAACAATTTAATTGATATTTGGTTGTTCCAATTCCAAAGTGTTGAATATTTTTATAGACGATTAATAATAACATAATTTTTTATACTATAGTCCTATCACTTTCCCAAATTAATTTAATGATTTAGTCAGAACCCGTGACTTTTATTAGCAACTTGTTTTTGAAAAGTTGACTCTAAAGTCTTTGTCATTTTGCTTGTTGAGATTGAGGTCTTTTTAATTTGAGATAGGTCCCATACAAAAAAAAATATGACTTTTGAATTTAATATTTTTAAGGGAAAATGGTTTTAAAAATGATGCTAATACGATACCGGATTTACTGTAACACACTTAAATTTTACGGTGGTCTTTTGAGCCTCGGGATATATATTCTTTTAAAGTATTTTTTTTATATTTATCGAGTGAGCTGAATTACAAATCAAAGCTTTGTTATTTTATTTGTACACACACATTGATCAAAGGGTAAGACGATAAAGGAGTTCGATCATTATCACTTTACATTCTTCGAACAAAGACAAATATTGAAAATATATAGAAACGTCATATGCGTTTGATTATTATTTTTTTCACCAAAAATAAAGCACTTTTTTTTCAAATTTCATGTACGTTTTTTTTTGGGCCAAAAATCGATCTCATGTTATTGGTGTTGATATACCACTTGTTATTAGAATCAAACGCTTAATATCATGCCAAACGTTAGAGTTAATAGCAAAAACGTGAGTTTATTTCTTAACTAAATATGTCAACAAGTATCATATTCGATCAATTAACCAACACCAACTAGCTTATCTCATGTTCTATCTTTTTTATTACAAAAATATATGAGCTATGTTGATATGATACAAACTACTATAAGATCCAACTCCAGCATTCTTAAATCTTTTATTACAAATCGAAGCATTCACCAAGAATTTAGAAAAAAATAAGTACATATGGGATGGGACATCATGTCAAGCCCGACCAAGGCGGAACTACAGATCTGCTTATAGATTTTGCAGAACTCAATTATTTTTTTCCAAAACTTTATTCTTATATTAAAATATTCACTTAAGTAATAGAACTAAACAATCTGTCTTTTCTAGAATTCAAAATTCTAGTTATGCACCTATCAGCTCGATCATTAATAACTTGCTGGTACTTTTGATGATGATGGCGGTGGTGGTGATATGTAATGATAAGCAGGAGGGACAAGCATATGACTTACCTTATTAGGATTTGGTGGTGGTGGTGGTGCTTTTTTACCTTTTAAACCTCTTAGCTCTCTAGCAACTTTAAATTGAGAAAATAATTCCTTGTAGGAATTATCATATTGTTGGATGGACCTTGATGTTGCTTCATGGATAATCAAGGATATTAGAAGAAATGAAATTATACATATTGCCCTCATTGTTTCAAATTCTCAAGTAGTAATGAGTTTTTCTTGAAAATTAAGTTATCACAACATCCCAATTTATACTTTCCACGTTTCAATTTAATTGTCTTGTTTTGATTAAAAATGAAATTTAATAGAATAAAGAAATTTTTTAATCTTCTGATTTTTAAAATAGAGATATGTAGAATGTAGCAAAATATTCTTTAATTTTGTAATTTTAAACACGTCATGTGGTAAATTAAATTGTAAAAAATTGTCAAACAAAGAAAGTAGGACAGAAAAATTGAAATAGAAGAAATATTAATTAGTCTCTCTTATTTTTTTGCTCATTTTCTAACGAATATTTGAAAATCGACAAAGTGTCGTGTTATTCTTTTGTTTTTATCTACTTTTTTTACCCTTTGTAAGACGGTGATACAATAATTCAAACAATTTATCAAATGTTGAAATCAAATTAATTCAAGAAAAATTAAGTCAATTTTTTATCAAAAAAAAATTACAAATCAAGCTCGACAATAAAGATAAAAATTGAATTACTATAAATGCAATCTAGATTTACGAATCAAGAGTTCAAACTATTAAAATTTTAAATTCTTCGTATATGTATATGTAATTATAATTTTTAACTAGATATTTATATAGTTGGGTTGGTTCGATTTTTTAAATATTTTTTGCTAATTAAAATCAAACCAAATTAAAAAGGTGTCTGAATTTTTTCTTTTATAGTTTTTCGAGAACACCCCAATTTTTGTGCATATACATAAGAAACAGTTAGAAGTACTCGCTTCACATCCTTAAATTATGACCCATAAATGAATTGAGGTCTCTCCAAGATGGTGAGCAAACTAACACTACAAATAAACAAAAAAGTTAGCTACAAACTTCATAGCTAAATTACTCGTAGCTAATTGATATTATGTTAATCCATCACAAATTAGCTATGAATTTTATTTAGCTACAGAATTTTACCTCCATTATTTTTTTTAGTGCAACTTCCAAGACATAATTGACATAATAAGAGTGAGCGAATATCTAAAAATATTTGCTTTACGTCCTTATATTATTATACATAAAAAAAATTAAAATTCAACTAAGTTGGTGAAAAAATTAACTTTAAAAATTTGTATGTGTTTTTACCTCGATATTGCCTAACGAAAAAGAGCCAGACAAACTCACCAAACTTTTTGACAAAACTCAAATTTACTAGCAACTCCTTTTGTGAAAAGTTGACTATTTGACTTTTCAAAGTCTTCTTCACTCTGCTTATTGAAAGATTTTTAAGTTTTAAATTTTATGTGATTATATTTGAATGTGTAAATAATTTAAAAGTGAAGAATTTTTTTTATTTTATAATTTTAAGTATAGTATAATATTTATATAATTATAAAAATTTATTATTAAGAATAAAAAATGATAGTAATAATAGATTAAATTATTTTCAAATTTAAAAAGAAATTTTAAAACAGACTAAAAAGATAATATTATGTAAACTAAAACGTAAGGAAATCGAGTATTTCGTAATAATCCAAAATAAATTTTTTCAAACCAGAAAATAGGAATCAACACAAAATCAAATTGTTTCGGTGTCTAATATATGTTTTGAAATCCAATTGATTTATATTTGCACACTACAATATTCATTTTTGGGGGTGGTGCTCTTTGCAGAATATTAATTGTTTTCCCCGGTTCTTATTTGTATTATCTTATACTTCGTCGTCTCAAAATACTTATTGTATTTGCTAAAAATAGTTATCTCAAAATACCTATCATTTTAGAAGTTTATTAAAACAATTATTGTTCTTTTTTTCATTTTATCGTCTATATTAATTTTTCTTGAAGAAACAGACACTTTTACGGAGAGATGACACATAAATAGAATAAATATTAAATAGAGAAAACTTATGATCTGTTTGGATTGAATTATATTAGATATTTTTAAGTTAATAAAATAGTTTCTCAATAATAAATCTGATAGATAATTTGAGACAGGGAAAATACAAATATAATTAATTTGACTTGGTCATTTTGCGTCTACCTATATTACTTGAGTAGGTCATCCATCACATGACAATAAAATCCTCACCAACTTTCTCTATTTAATTGATCTTTAAGCTTATATCTTTAAAGTTACACATGAGTTTCAAATTAAATAAAAGTCTCTGTGGGCGTTTGACCGTGAAAATTTAAAAAGTTTCTTTATTTAATTTTTTTAAATTTCAAACTCGTATTCATAAAGCTAACAATTTGAATTAACCTCATACTTTGCAAAATAAAAAACAATCTAGCCTCCCAAGGTAGTCGAGGTGGAGGTGTTGGTGCTAGTGGTGATGATGATAGTAGCGGCATAGACATGAAATTATACTTGCACGCTCATTGTTTTTAATTCTCAAAAGAACTATATGAGTTTTCTATAAACCAAGTGAGAATTATGTATAACTGAAATATCCTAGAATACTTGCAATTAATTAAGAGGTAACTATGGGTGTGAAAATTCTATCATTTGAATTATTCAAATATCTCACAAGTTAAACTACGAAATTATATGTATATAGAGGTATGTAATCATCTTATCTAGAAGTCTAATATATATATATAGTTAGATATGGGAGTTATGTACTAAAATTTGCAAGACGCGGGTTAAGTCTTATAAGGTATAGTTCAGTTTTAAAATATTATGTCTTAAGAAGTTCATACAAACAAATTATGTCTCTCAAGCAGTGGCGTAGCCACATAGGTGCCAGGGTGTCCAATAAAAAAAATATCGTATATACAAGTAAAATAATGAATGAAATGATTAAATAACATATTTTTGACACCCTTAATACAACAAGTTGTTATAGCCTAGTGGTTTCAAACACTTGGGATGAGGTAGTGCTCGTGTGTTCGAATCTCAGTAGCGACAAATGTATTCTCCACTTTCTATTTCTGGACACTCTTTGTCGGCCGAACAAGGCACAAATGTTCTCTAAAATGCCTTGTGAATTGAACATTACACAACTTATGTTGGACAAGACATAATTAAGTCATAGTTAAAGATACTAAAAAGCTCACAAATTTTCATTGAATGAGAATTAAAAACAAAATTTAAAGATCACCCCAAAATAGAGGCAGTTAATGCAAAAACATGATGTAAGTACATATTACATAGGAAAACGACTGATCCAACTATAGACAAATCCAAACATAAACATAAAATTACCACATAGCGCGGTCTAAAGTTTTACCTTTGGCCAATCATATCATGGTGGATAACTTTTTGATGATGTTGGTGGTGGTGGTGATGGTGATGATCTTCGTGGTGGCTCAATAGGCATATTCCAACGACTTCTCAAATTAGGATTTGGTGATGACGGTGTTGGTACTCTTCCTCCACTCTTATTCCTATCCAAATATTTTAGCCCTCCGACTACGTCCACCTTGTCTTGAGAATTAACCAATTCATCGTAGAAAAATCGTGGTAGGGGCCTTGCTTCCACACTATGGATGAACAAAAATATTAGTAGACATGAAATTATATGTGCCTTCATATTTGTGAGAATTATTGTGAAATAAAGGAATGTCCCTTTGCTCACTTTTTTGTCATTTTAATTATTTTATTATAACTTTGTGAATATATATTACTACTCATATTTTTTTTCATTTTCCAGAGAATTATTTTATTAGTGGAAATGTCAAAATACCGCGTTAACAAATTTCTTTGCTTTTTTACTTGTTATAGTCAGCCAATCTTGTTTGTCATGGTTGATTTCACATTGTAATAGATGGACAACTTTTGAAGATTCACGTTCGATGAAAAAGGGATGGGTGATTTCGTCTTAAACAATATTTCTCCCTTTCGAGCTAGCTTTTAGTGTTGAGTTAGACTTAGGATTCATTTCTTTAACAAGAATTAATTATCGATGAACTATTTAGAGTGTGTTTGGTATGGGGGAATTTTTTTTAGAAAATATTTTCCAATTTTCACTTTTTTTAATGATAAAACAAGTTCTTAAAAATTCGAGAAAATGACTTTACTAGTCAAAATAATAACTAAAAAGTTTCATAAATGATATTCTGCATTAATTGTCTTGTTCCCCGTGCCCCCCACCCTCTAGCTCATGGTGTTTCCCTGAATTGTGTTTAAATGTTATTGAGTAAAATTCTATACTTATTTTTCAAACACTAGAAAATAAGTACGAATCCCACTTATTTTCAAAAATTCTCTAAAAAATATTTTTGTGAAAAGCATTTACTTCTTTTAATTTACCAAACACATCATTAAGTTAAGCAATATGAAAAGGTAGAGTTAAACGTATAGATAAGTTAATTTTATTAAATTAAATTTTTTCTATGATATTATACGAAATAATTAATACTTAAACATTTAGATAAAATCACCTAATTTATACTCATTGAGTTTTATATTATTATAAAGCTACCGAGTATGTTAGAGAAGCTGCAGCAACAAAGAATTTTTCTATATATACTCAAATTTTATTAGTTTTCAATTCATCCAAAATCAAAATCTAAATGAAAACAAATAGGAAGATAGTACAAACACTAGATCCTTATTCTGATATGTCAATGTTGAGTTCCACATTGGTTAAGACTTGAATCATTTGTCTCTTCATACCGTTAATATTGACAATCCTTGTAGGAATAATTATACAAGGACCTTGCGTTCACCATAACTAATTCGTGGATGACTAAGGATATCAATAGACATGAAATTATACATGCATGTCTCATCGTCGAAAAAAGTTTTTTTTCAAATATTGTTAAAGTATGGAACTAATGAGTTTTTTTTTTGACATCTAAGTGATAATTAAAGGAATGCCTCCTTTGCTCATATTTTAGTTTGCTATATATTGTGTTACATATATTAGCTAAGTGTCTCATACTTGATGTTCATTTGTTAGAGGATTATTTAATGAAATCATCAAAATACCGCGTTAACAAATTTCTTTGTTGACTTGTTAGTCTTGTTTGATATGGTTGATTTCACACGAATTTGGTTTTTAATTTTTTCATGTTTTATTGATCATTATATATAATTTTTAAAAATTAGAAAAACAACTTTATCATATGAAATAATGTCACTTTTATTTCTTAACTTAGGCTTTCAGATTACACTATTTTGCACCAAGTTTTATTGTAGTAGGCCCTCTGTCCAACAATATTTGCCACTATTGATTTTGCACACTTTTTAAGAAGGCTAAACTATCTATTTAGACATACTTCAATACCATAAATACATATTTTATCACTAGTTTTAAAATATTATATATAATACCATTTTTTATTAAATATACCATAGTTTTTAAAAAGTTACATCAGATACACAATCCCATTAATTATGGTTATTAATAATTATCTTTATATTATAACTCCTTAATTAATGGAACTTTTACAATTCAAACACTTTTCTCTCTCATCCAATTCAGTTGTTTCCCTCCCCAATCCCACGTATCTTTTGTATCCAAACCCAATTTCAGTCGTTTCCATCCCCCAACCCACGTCTTCTTTGTATCCAAACACATTACCCCTTTCTTCATCCACGCAATTTCTCACTGAATATTTGAACAGATTCTATATCCCACAATTAAACATCCATCCTAATCAATTCACTCTCTCTCATCAACCTCTCATCCCACATTCATCATCCTCGTTCTTTCTCTTTCTTCCTTCTCTCTCACACTATTTTTTCCATTAAACCATAAAATTATGAATTAAAAAAAAAAAGCAATACAATATGAGGTTTGTAACCACCATTTATATCATGTATTTGATTTTTTCCATAGCTTTCAATTTACATCGTCCTCTAATTTTTTATAGTTTTATTAAATTAAGATAAAACGTTATTGATTTAAGATTTTCTTAATACACTTTCATGACTAATGATTCTCCAAACAAGAAGATTGTTAATATTTTTTTATTTTTTTCCAATTTTACTGCGAAGCCAAACTTGCAAACCATGAAACACTCGGTGCAAGCATTGAATTCTGTTTATTCAGAGATACAATACAATGTTATTAATCTACTAAAAATAGACCTTCATCTATTTTGGATTTCACTCGAGAGTAGTTTATCACAGGTCCTCTTCCATTGTTATTTTTACAAAGGTATACGTGCAAACTAATACAACCCAAAACTCAGGTACACAAGCCGAGCAATATGGTGTTTCAAACATTTATATCAGATACATGTGTATCTAAGAAGTATCATTGTTAATTAAGATTATATGATTTTTGAATCTTAGCTTGTGTTATATTAGATACAACAACAAGGGGGTGTATCCAATAATTAATTAAAGAACTTCATGTATACTACACATGTTCTATAATGTATCAGAATTAGTTACATAATATGTATCTGGCCTAATATTAACAGTAATGTATCTGTCATACTTATTAGTTTAACATATCTTATTTATCTTATCTACAATTTAAATGAAATATGTTGAACAGTGTATTTGACACGGTTACACCAAATTATATCTGATATAATAGAAATTTTTGTGTATCTGAACTACCTTATATCATAATGTATCTTAAACAAGTTAAAAAATGTATCTGAATTATTTAGGCAGTGTATCTATAATAGTTACACACTATGTATTTGAACAACAATCGACCTTATGTATCTAGAGTTAGATCCTTATTAGAAATAAGTGTTGTGAAATATCTCAATAAAAGAATAATATTGTCCATTATTGTTGAACAAAAAAAGTTCGGCATTATTCGAGAAGAATTAAGGAGAAGAAGGAGGGTAAAGTTTGTTTAATCTCTAAAAAAAAAAAAAATTAATTATTTTTTTGAAGTTTGTGATATGCTAGAATATTCCATAATTGTTACAAGCATTTTTTCCTCCTTAATTTATGGATGTCAGTTACAATCCTTAATAAGCTTAATGATATATATATCTGACTTACATGTATTTGAGGTGAAAAATGTGGTAAGATACGTAATTGTGCAAACTAAAGGGAAGAGAGGTAATTAGATACTAAACTAGTGGGA
>JAGDQO010002062.1:0-58328 GCA_018342035.1 Solanum appendiculatum
CCACCTATGAACCGTAGGTCAAGCCACGGACCCTCGGTGGCTCCGTAGGTGCTGGCACAAGATTTAAAAACCTGTAACCCCTTTTCTTTCCTTTAAGATCCGAGGTGTTACAATATCTCCCCCTTGGGAACATTCGTCCTCAAATGGAACTTAAGACATCATAAGGAGGGTAGAAACAAGATCTATCAACCCAACAAGAATGCAATCACATAAATGCACATATCCGAGGAGGAAACATCAACTCCAAGCTAAAGCATGTTCAAAGCATCATTTCATAAAGTCTGTATGCAGCTCATACTCATATGCACATAATCAAAGAGAAATCAATCAAGTTAACTCGTTTTCTCAAAAATTAAGCTTCTCATGAACATGCGTAAATGAGGAATCATGGAAATATCTAAGACACATGAGACCAAAAGAGGAAACCATGAGGAACTAAATACCTCAAGCTAGAGTAGGAGTGGAGGGAAAGAGATGAGGATATCGGGACATCATATCGGTGTCGGCCTCCCAAGTAGCACCCTCAACTAATTGATTCCTCCAAAGAACCTTCACGGAAGCAATTTCTTTATTTTTCAACCTTCGAACTTGCCAGTCTAAAATCTCAACCAGAACTTCTTCATAAGAAAGGCTACCCTTTATACCAAGATTCTCTAATGGTACTATAGATGCTGGATCACCAACACATTTTTTCAATAAGGAGATATGGAAAACTAGATGTACCGATGCCAAGTCATTTGGTAAGTCAAATTCATAAGCAACCTTACTAATACGTCTCAAAATCTGATATGGGCCCACAAAATGGGGACTAAGCTTCCCTTTCTTTCCGAACCTCATTACTCCCTTCATGGGTGAAATTTTCAAGTAGACCCAATCATTAACATCAAATTCTAAATCTCTCCTTCTAATATCGGCATAGGACTTTTGTCGACTTTGAGCCCTTTTCAACCTTTCTCTAATAAGCCGAACTTTCTCCATAGCCTCATGTATTAACTCGGGGCCTATTAAAGCAACTTCACCAACTTCAAACTAACCTATAGGAGATCTACACCTCCTACCATAAAGAGCCTCAAATAGAGCCATACTAATACTCGAATGATAGCTATTATTATAGGCAAACTCAATCAAAGGAAAATTATCATCCCAATTACCCTTGAAATCAATCACGCAAGCTCTCAACATATCTTCCAAAGTTTGGATAGTACGTTCTGCTTGCCCATCGATTTAAGGATGAAAGGTCGTACTAAACTTAACACGAGTACCAAGCTCCTTTGGAGAGATCTCCAAAACTGAGAAGTGAATTGGGTGCCACGATCGGAGATCATGGATAAGGGACTCCATGCAACCTAACCATTTCTCTCAAGTACAACTTAGCATAGTCCTCCACCAAGTAGGAAACCTTGACGAGAATGAAATGGGTTGATTTCGTCATTCGATCTACAATAACCCAAATTGAATCATGTTGTCGCCGAGTTCATTGTAAACCAACAATGAAGTCTATATTCAAATCCTCCCACTTCCAGGTAGGAATACTAATATCTTGGGACAAACCTCCCGGCTATTGATGCTCAACTTTCACTTGTTGACAATTAGGACACTTAGCCACAAATTCTGCAATATCCTTCTTCATCCCATTCCACCAATTGACCTCCCGCAAATCACGGTACATCTTTGTGGCTCCCGGGTGAATGAAATATCGAGAACTATGGGCTTGAAATAGAATCTGCTCCCTTAAACTATCAACATCGGGAACACACAAACGACCTTGATATCGAAGCACACCATCTCCCCCTTGGGAGAAAGCCTCAACAGACTTCTTGAGCACTGCTTCTTTCAACTCCATCAAAATTGGATCAAGACCGTGCTTCGCTTTCACATCCGACACAAAGGACGATTGTGCACCATTATGAATGACAATATCACCATCACTAGAATCAATCAACCGAACACCCAATCGGGCCAATCTATGAACATCTCAAACCAATTCCTTCTTACCATCTTCATTGTGAGCAACACTACCCATTGACACTCGAATAAGAGCATCCACTACAAGATTTTCCTTGCCCGGGTGACAGAGGATACTCATGTTATAGTCCTTTAACAACTCAAGCCACCTCATTTGGTGAAGACTTAGATCTTTTTGCTTGAACACGTATTGCAAACTTTTATGGTCGGTGAAAAAATCCACATGGACACCATACAAGTAATGCCTCCAAATCTTTAAAGCAAACACAACCGCCACTAGTTCTAAGTCATGAGTAGGATAGTTCTTTTCATGAATCTTAAGTTGCCTTGAAGCGTAAGCACTGAATTTCCCATTTTGCATAAGGACACACCCTTGTCCAATCCTTGAAGCATCACAATAAACCACAAACCCATAAGACCCTTCTGGTAAGGTCAACACCGGAGCCGAGGTAAGTCTATCTTTCAATTCTTGAAAACTCTTCTAACACGCGTCGGACTATGTGAACTTAACCTTCTTTTGATTCAAAGCCATCAATGGGGAAGCAATCAAAGAAAATCCGTCAACAAACTTCCTATAATAACAAGCCAAACCCAAAAAGGTTTGAATATCCAAATGTGATAGAGGTCTAGCCCAAATCTTAACCGCATCCGTCTTCTTAGGATCCACCTCAATACCTTTACCGGAAACAATGTGACCAAGAAAAGCCACAGATCTCAGCCAAAATTCACACTTATCAAACTTTGCAAAGATTTGTTGTCCTTGAGGACTTGCAACACAATCCTTAAATGATCGGTATGCTCATTTTCACTTCTTGAGTAAATCAAAATATCATCAATGAACACAATCACGAACATATCAAGATATTGTTTAAACACCCTATTCATCAAATCCATAAATGCGGCCGGAGCATTTGTCAATCCAAACGACATTATCAAGAACTCGTAGTGACCATATCTAGTCTGAAAAGTTGTCTTAGGGATGTCATCTACCCTAACCCTCAATTGGTGATCGACCGAAGGTCAATCTTGGAGAAATAGCTTGCTACTTGAAGTTGATCAAACAAATCATCTATCCTTGGAAGAGGATACTTATTCTTAATGGTGACTTTATTCAATTGCCGATAATCAATGCAAATTCGAAGTGAACCATCCTTCTTTCGAACAAACAAAATGGGAGCACCCAATGGAGAGATACTCGGTCGGATGAAACTCTTATCCAACAAATCTTTAAATTTTTCCTTTAATTCCTTAGGTTCTACCGGAGCCACCGATAAAGAGGAATAGAGATAGGTTACGTACCAGAGAGAATGTCAATACCGAAGTCTATTTCCCTTTCAGGAGGAACACCGGGTAGATCATCGGGAAATACTTCCGGAAACTCATTAACAACGGGGACCGACTCAAAAGTAGAGCTTTCGAAATCCACATCCCTCACACTAACAAGATGGTATATGCAACCCTTAAAAATCATCTTTCTAGCTTTAAGACAAGAAACAAACTGATCCTTAGGCATAGAGTTTCCCCCTTTCCACTCTAGAATAGGCTCATTTGGAAATTGAAACTTAACCACTCGGGTCCTACAATCAATAGAAGCATAGCAAGAATGCAACCAATCCATCCCAAGGATAACATCAAAATCTAACATATCAAGCTTTACAAGATCAACATGAATGGCTCTATGGGATAAGGAGACGGGGCTATTTCTATAGACTTTCTTAGCCACAATGGATTCACCAATAGGAGTAGAGACACAAAAAAGATCTAACAACACATCTGAAAGAACATCAAACCTTATAGCCACATATGGCATGACAAAAGACAAGGTAGCACCGGGGTCAAGCAAAGCATAAACATCAAGATGAAAGACCTTCAACATATCGGTAACTACATCGGGAGAACCCTCTTGCTCTTGATGAGTCTGAAGAGCATAGTATCGGTTTTGCTTTTGACTCCCACTAAAACCCGACGAACATTGAGGTTGAGCCCACTGACGATTATCTCCTTCATTCTTATCCACTAAGGGACAATCCCTTATCTTGTGATCCATCTTACCACAACTAAACCATGCATTAGAACCGGCTAGATACTTGCCCTCATGCTTCTTCCCACATTTAGCACAAGTAGGTAGTAGGGTCCCACCACCATTCCCTCCTTGAGGCTTAGGGTTATACACCCCTTCTTTGTTGAACTTAGGAGGAGCATTGGAAGAACCTTGACCAGAAAACCTTTGTCGAAACTTAGGACGACACCCATCGGACCTTGAATGAGAAAAATTACCATCACCAATCTTAGCCCTCTTTGCCTCCCTAGACTTTTCCTTGAGTTTCTCCTCTTTTATTTGTTGGGCATGCACCATGAGACGAGAAATGTCCATATAATTAATAAGCATGGCGGTACGGCATTCCTTGACCACTATTTTGGACACCCCCAAAATGAACTTACTCATACTTGCCCTAGGATCGGCAACCATAGTAGGAGCATATCGAGACAATCGTGTAAGCTTCAAAGCATACTCCTTCAAACTCATGTTTCCTTGATGAAGATTGATAAATTCAAGTACCTTTGCCTCCCTCATCTTAAGGGGAAAGCAACCTTGAACTTTTCCCAATCAAGAGGACCCGCATTATCCGCCCTCTCACTCTTTCATTGCTCAAACCACACTTGAGCCACACCCTTAAGTTGATAAGCGACCAACTCCGCCTTTTCCTCCGGCGTCATGCCCATGATCATTAGAACCTTATACACCTCATCAAAGAACTCTTGAGGATCTTCCTCAACCTTAGAGCCATGAAACTCCGGAGGATTCATCCTAGTGAAGTCCCTCACTCTTGATGCTTCCGTACCCATATTTGGGTTCACGGGAGCCACAACCTCCCTATTGGCTTGATCCGTCATGGCTTGAGCCAACACTTGAAAAGCAGCCCTAAACTCTGCATTAGTCACTTTCTAAGCCAAAGGGTCGATCGGAACATGAGGAGCTTGAGAAGGAGCTTCTTGTTCCACATTCTCTCTCACGTTCCTCCTAGCATATGCCCTTCGAGTGGCCATATCCTGAAACGCATAGGATAGAAGGATTAGGAGAGAGACATATAGAGTTAAACTCTATCGCATGACTTTAAAATAAAGAAAGAAGTGGAGTTTCCTAAACATCTTGTAGCCTCTCATTCATAAAGGTGGCGCGCTTCACACTCATGAACAAGACTCTACTCGACGTGGCTTATGAGACTTCTTAGTACCTTTCTAAAACCTTGTGCTCTGAATACCAAGTTTGTCAAGACCTAAAGTACCCCCTAGACGTGACATAGCGTACAAGACCCCGAAATGCCTCATACAAGCCACTTAGCATGCAAAATACAAGATCATAGAAATTAAAGAGTTCAAAAGACAACTTCATTATCAAAAGAGTTTACAAAGCATAGCGGAACTCTACAAAAACTCTCAAAGCCATCTATCAAAAGAATAGAAAGAACATTGGGACGTAACCCAATACAAGTCCAAAAGTAAAGAAAACATAAAAGGATAACAAGGCAATGTCCTCGAACATATGAGGACTCACCAAGTCTTCAAGGCTCTACTACTACAAGCTCTAGCCACGAGTGAATGGGGAGGAGTCACCACGCCCTACATCAATAAATCAATGTAGGCAAGAGTATGCGTTAGTACAAAAATGTACCAAGTATGATAACTATGCATAAAATCATAAGATCATGATAAAAGGGGACATTTACATGACATGCAAAGACCAAGCTAAAACATGAGATAAAAGATGTTAGAAATATAAGTCATAAGATCATGGTCAATGCAAGCTAAGCATGCTTAAAACATTTATGAGATACTTTGAAAGTCACTTCAGTTCATTATTGTGGAAATTACCTTTAACCGACATTTAAGACCATGTGAGTTATTAACATGGAATTCGGTGTCTAATCCACACCGAAAAGAGGTGTCCTACTTGCCAAGGTAAGACCATGAACTTCTAGCTTACGTGGATCCACTAGCTAATGTCTATCTATAAAATCATCCTATGGTGGCTTATAGTTTATGGGACATGGGTAATCACCACTTTCCACTCGGTGCTAAGCATAATTCCAACGGATTAGTCATAAATCATAATTCATGTTAACTTTAGTAGACATGGGTAATCGTCTCTTGTCTATCATTAGGGAACATGGGGAATCGCCTCTTGTCCCTTTCATTAGAATAGCTCCTTAACTTTGACTCAAGTTTAGTTGAGAAAACATTTCAACCCTTTATGAATCCTTTATGTGAGAATAGTCCTTTCACGAAACATGTTTTGAGTAGTATGTGAGAAATCCTTTCACAACTCAACAACAATCAACATTGATACTTCAATCTCAAAGCATCCTTATGCCAACATAATTTTATAATTGAACATGCATATTGAACATTCAACTTTAAACATGCAATTCAACTCAATTTCATGCATAACAAGTCATAATTAAAGCAATTTGATCATAATTGACAAGAACCCACATGATAGAAGAAAACTCTAAATTCAATTGAGAATTCTTACTTTTAAAATTGGGGAATTTGGGGACCCTATGGAGGAAAGGACTCCATAGGTGAAAGTCATCATACCTCAATGCCCAAAGCTTGAAATCAATTGAGGAATTGGAGGCTTTCCCTTCAAACCCTAGCTTACTTCTTTTTCTTCTAGAGAGAGAAATATTTGGAAAGGTTTTGGGAATAGTTGAGAAGTGATTAGGAAGGGTAGAAATTAGGCTTAGAAGGCTTATATAGTACCTAGGATTAAAGGGTAACCGACTTAGATTAGGAATTAAGCATTTAGGGAAAAGACCAAAAAGCCCAAAAAAAAAGATAACTGTCGGACTTTATCGACGATTTGACCTATGGTCCCTAGGCCTGACCACGGACCGTCCTGGTCAATCGTCGATAGGTTCAGAGACCATCAACTTCAAACCCCCAATGACGGGACCCACCTATGGCTCGTGGGTCCTCCCTCGGATCGTACATCAGGGCCGTAGGTCCCAACATTTGACCCTAAAATATCTCTAAGTCTAGGGCTTACCTACGAGGTACACCTACGGTTCATACATTGAGCGACGACCCATTTTTTTGAACCATAAAATGTACTAGAACTAGGCATTTTCTAAATATTTTGTCCTGCCACCTACAGTTCCCACCTACAGACCGTAGGTCAATCCACGAACCGTCGGTGGCTCCATAGGTGCTGGCACCAGATTTAAAAACCTGCAACCCCTTTTCTTTCCTTTAAGATCCGAGGTGTTAGATATCCTCATCTCTTTCCCTCCGCTCCTATTCTAGCGTGGGGTATTATTCCTCATGGTTCATTCTTTAGGATTCATGTGTTTTATTCATTCTCATGTTTCCATATGCATGCATATTCATGAAAAACTTGATTTTGAGTTATTATTTAGCTTGGAGTGATTTCTCCTTGATTATGTGCATTTTGATGTGATTTGCGTTCATGATGAATTGTTAGTTTCTCTCCATATTCTATTCATACTAGCTTGAGTCCTATTCTAGGATGAATATTCCCAAGGGAGAGATATTGTAACATCTAGGAAATTTGAAATTTGGATTGAAAGGGAAAAAGTTGCAAGAAATACTACTAAGGCGGGTTCTACAGAAGCCACCTACAGACTGTAGGAAGCTCTACAGGCCGTAAGAAAGCAGTCATAGGACTTGGGTTGATTTTTGTGAAATGTCAAGTCTCTGATGGTACCTTACGGAAGAACAAGATGAGTCGAAGGACGATTGACGGACCATAGGAATGATCCAGACTTAGTCATATTTTTGACTGAAACTAGGGTTCTACAGATGGTTACTACGAGCCATAGAAAGGACCATGACCCGTAGGAATGAATATTTGAAATTGTCTCGAATTTATGGTCCCAGCAAGTGGTTTTACGGTTGACCATTACAGTCCGTAGAAACTCTTACGGTCCGTAGGTCCTACCATAGGGTCTTCCAAAAAATTTCTAGTAAGGGTGTTTGGTCTTTCCTACCCAATTAACCCCAAAGCTACGTTGTTTTGGCCCTAAAATACCCCTATAACCATTTTTACTCTTCAAAACCTAACATATTCCTTTCCATTCACTCAAACTCTCAAAAGTCTTTCTCCAAATTCTCTCAAGAGCTCTCAAGGTGGATGTTAGGGTTTCAAGCTTCAAGGTCTCATTCTTTTTGCATTCATAGGGCTTTGATTATCAAGGTATGTGGGAATTCACCAATGGATCCCTTTCATCCATTGGGTTCTAAAAGAAAACTCAAATCTCCAATTGATTTCACCCAATTCTCTTAGTGTTTCATGTGATTCTACATGGGTTCAATTTATTATGATTCATTACATATATTCAATCTTATTATGCATGATTTGATACAATAACATGATTTTCATTGATTTCAAATGAGCCCATGCCCATGCCTATTTTATTGATATGAATCATGATTATGAACTTATGAATTATAGTTATGAATCTATGCATGTTTTATGTAAAGGATGATTTATGACTAAAGGATGCTTTTAAGATAAGTAGCAATGATTTATGAAAGGTTTTCTCACAATTGAAAGGAATCATGATTTAGATACTTAGAAAGATAACTGTCTATTATGAAAGTTTTATGAAATCATGATTTTGAAAGGAGCTACTCTATTATGACTTATGATTGGATTGGTAGTCTTAATTGTGCCTTTCCAAGTATTATGATATGATTATGTTTATTCCATTAGGATTTTACTTAGTACCGAGAGGACCTTGAGATGGAGACTTTACTATTAGTAGAGGTTTAGTATTTAATAGAAATCTCCTTGTCCCTAACTAAGTGCCCCCGTAGGTTCTTTGATAGACATAGCTAGTGGATCCACCTAAGTTACTATGTATGGTACTTATTTTGGCAAGTAGGACAACCACTTTTCGATGTGGGGAAGACACCATATTCTATGTTATAGGTCACATGGTCTATGTGAGTTAACGATAAATATTCCACAAATGAACTTTGTTTTCTTCAAAAGGTTTTTTTGCAAGTATGTATTGACCTTGCTTATGACTTATGATTTCTCCTTAAAGGCTTTTATAACGTTTTACTTGGTCATGTATAATCATTCTTAAGTCTGCTAAATGATCATGATTTTCCCCATACTTAGTACTTCATCATACTAATGCATATTTGTGCCTATATTGTCTCATAATATAGGGTCCGACACTCCTCCTTCTAGATGTGCTCGGGTCGGGATTGCTCAACTTTAATTGCTTGGATCGGTGAGCCCTCATGGTTCAAGGACAAAGGAATAGATACTTTTATTGCTTTTACACTCATTCTTGTTTCAGACTTGTACGTAGTGTATGGGTTATGTCCCAAACACTCCTATGATGTTAGAAAGGCTTATGAAAGACATAGTAGTTTTTTCACGTATTCTCATATGTACTCTGTTGATATAATTTATGTCATCTTTTGATTTGAGACTTATGTCGATTATATCTCTTGAATTGTATTTTATTACGTCATGTTTATGTCAAGTGACTTGTTTAGGATCTTTCGGGGTTTTATTCACCATATCACGTCTAGGGTATACTTTGGATCGTGACATGTCTGTCCTACGATACACATCCGCTAATACTAAGGATAGAACCCATTTGGGACACACAAGGTCCATATATCCACCGAAACCATTTCTCATCAGCATAATCATTTCGCCATAACCATTTTCCATCGACATCGCTGGACCCATTTCCCATCAATATCACCGAAACCATTTCCCATTGGCATCATCACAATAGATCTCACCACAATGTTTCAGAACCAATGCAAATAGGCATGTTAACACAAATAATGAGGAGATAAATTTACATATCAATACACAATAAAGAACAATACAATCTTGTTACATCATCAACATTGAGTCAATATAACTTCTCAAATTGTACACAACACATCACATATCAATTTATCATTAAGTTATTTTTTATTAACCCTTTTTGTCATTAGGATCATTAAATATGAACAAGTCAAACTCATCACCAATTCTCATTAATCCCCAACACATACAATAAGGAAATATGAGATTCTATATATTTAACAAAGGTCAAGAAGTCCACTTGCTTCAATTAATCAAACAATCACTTTGGAACATGAACTTTTCCTTTCCATTGAGTCTCCAAATCAACACAACCTAATCAAATAAGTAATCACAATAAAATTTTGAAACTAAAAAGACTCATATCAAGAAATTTGGAAAATGGGTTCAAATTGACCCAAAAACCCAATTCCAAAAACAAAGGGTAAATCAGGAAATTTGTACAAAATGCATTACCCACAGAATTTTAAAGTCACCGATGACATCCATTTCAAAGATGGAGTTGAAATCATTCTTAACCACTATTTTTGTTTAAACATAAGTTCTTGAAAATCTCCAAAAGTTTGAGCCCAAAACTAGTAATTAGATGGAAAAATCTTTACATAATCTATGAATAATAAAGAGGGGGAGTTGAAAATTGCTACCAAATTGAAGATTCTTGAAAAACCCCTTCAAAACTGCATCTACCGAGCTTCTAGGGTTCAAAAAATGAGAGAAATGGGATGAAATCTTGATTTTGAGAAAACTTACTGTTCTGGCAAGAATTGTTCATCGCGATCGTGACTCAATGCCTCGCAATCACAATGAGTAAATAGGTCAACTCTTTAAGTTAACCATCGCGATTTCGATTGGGACTCACGCAATCGCGACTGGGACTCACGCGTTTACGATGACCAAGAAACTACTCCGACATGTCCGCGAACCAAAATTCACGTGATCACGATGCACCACAAATCTAACTCTACGTGATTGCAAAGAACAAAATACACCGCACCGAAAACTCAAAAACCAGCAACACACCAAGACATAAACTTCATCGAAAGGACCCTCAAGATTCAGTCGCAACCCTGAATACACAAACCAAATATGCTATCCAAATAAACTCGACATTCCGGACTCAATGGAATCATCGAAAAATGAATTTGAGGTATCCCTGACCTGAAACCCATAAAAGTCGCAACAAACAAACTTAACGCTCAAAAAGACCAAATTGCCTCAAAACCTCTGAAAAATCAACAAAGACCTCACATATGCCTAAAATGTTCCCCCGATTCAAATAGAATTATCGGAAATCAAATTCGAGCGAGTGAACACTAAATATTGACCAAAGTCAACCCTTAGTCTAAAATCAGCTAAAATTTCAACTTAAGGGCTCAAATCCATGAAACAACTCCAAATCAAAAAACGACGACACTCCTAGTCCAAATTCAACATTTCAGAGCTGATGGAACTGATGGAATTTCATTTTGTAACTTCAAACTCTAATTGTTATTGACATCTAATTTTGGCCTAACATTTTTCAAAATTCATAACTTTAAAGTTTTATTCATTCAATAGTTCAAAATAAATCTTTTTATAATTTTAAATAAGTTTATCGATACCTATCCTTATTTCTCAAAAATTTAGAATTTTTATCAGTTTATTTTGATTACATTATTATTTGTCATAGTTGGTTGAATATGTTGTGAATATTTATTCAATTTGATTAAATCATCATTTTTTGTTAAATTGCATTTTTGACATGCCATTGGTTACATTCGTTATATTTTTTTAATATTAATTTTATTCGTTACATTTGTTAATATTCAGTTTGATATTTTTGTGCAATCTAGAAATTCATTCAAATATGGATAAGATTGCATATGCATATATTTTATTAACCGGTGATTTTGCCACATGATTTTAAAATAATTGTATTGTACTATTGATGGTTTTCAATTTTCTATTGAAAACAACCACCAAACAGCTCCACTCACGAGCTTCCTCTACCAAACAACAACACTCCAAACTCCGGTGAAGAACCAACCACCATCTCCGACCAAACGACCCACCCACATCACGAGCAACTCCAATCACGAGCTTCCAGATCACCAACAGATCCATGTGCAGCAACAACCAAGTTGTCACTGCCTCTATCTTCTTCCACGCTGGAATCCACCGAAATCAGCTCCCAAACCCCGACCACTATCAACAAATGAGACAACGAGCTTCACCTCTGATGGTAACTCACATCTCTGCCCCCCTTTATTTTTCTTTTTTTTCTTAATCGCTATTGTACATTTCATATTTTGAATATATGCTTTACTTTGACATAGTTATAATCATGGCGTGTTTCTTATTTTTGTTGTTTTGAAATGTTTTATTTGTGTGCCTTGTTCTTATTTGGCAGTCGCCCCATTTCGTTATGATTTCACCTTATCTTCGATGTGTTGTTAGTGATTCACTTTTTGGATATTATATTATTTTGTTTTATTTTTCATTCTATGATGACCACAAGTTTTGATTATTGTTTTATCTTAGTTTAATATTTTATTTGGTTTAAATGCTATGCATTGGTTTTTAAAAGATTTTTCCAGTGAGTTATTTTGTCCCCATATGTCACATCTCCATTTTCACTCGTTACTTATTAGTATTATTTTATTATTGTTATACATGTTTTTATTCTTAGCTTATTAAAATTCAATGATCTCTTTTTATCTATTGTTAATCATTCTTTTCTTTTCTTGAAATGGTATGTGTTTTTGAGAAGGTTGTGATGTTACTGTTGTTATGAATAGCTATTTTTCAAGACGGTTTTGCTTTTTTTTGAATATTTTGGATCATTTTCCACGTTTATTAGTTTGTTATAAAATTGGCCAATAAAAAAAAAATTCCGTCAGTTTTGAAGGCCTCCCCATTTTAGAAGACAAAAATTTAGTTTATGTTAATATTCTTTGTATGTTAAAATTAGCCGATGAAGAAATTACCGTCGATTTCCGAAGCCTCCAATGTATATAAGACGAGTTTTATTTTAAGTTATTATTTGATTTATTTATTTTATTTCATATTTATTCATTACTAACACTTTTATCAAGTGTGTTAACAGATACCCCGGAGTCGCTTCCAATTAAAGCTATTCCAATGGAGTTCGAATGATATTTTATATTCATTAATATGTATATTATTCACGTTAGGCAAATATTAGGCCATTTCTTATATTATTATTTCACTTTATTATTTGTATATGTTTCATATTTGTTGTATTTGTACATTATATTCTCTCCTCAACTTGAAAAAAATGAATTCAGTCGGGATCCACTATTGGGGTTTTCAAAGGATGCCTAATACCTTCCCTTCGGAATTACTTAAACCCTTACCTAGAATCTATAGGTTTCGTAGACTTATTTTTGTTAGTTAATTAATTGGTTTCCTAGTTTTTCCTAAAATTAGGTGGTGACTCTTAAAAAAGTTTGTTATCTTAAAATTCTTTTAAATATTTAATTTAATTGAATTAATTAAATTATTTTTTGGAGTTACTACGACGTTTCGTCTTATTTGAATAAAGTAGGGATGTAAACAGAATGACAACTCCGCTGGGGATATCGTGGTTCTAACCATTGTGGATTCATTTTTTTTAAAATTGAGGAAACCTTTCTTTTATTATTTTATATCTTGTATCTTGTATATTTTGTTTATTCTTTGTATATTGTAATTGTTATTTATTCATTATTTGTTTAATTATATGTATATTGACATTGCATCATGACATAATTTTCGCCATTTGGCATTTATATTTTTTACTTAAAGGATGATTGTGCGGGCCGCAGTCGTTCATTATCAAAATTGTTTATCGGGGTACCCTGTAGAATGTAGTTGGCCACTGGATGGTCAACGATCGCTAACTTCCCCAGCCCAAGTTGTCCACTTGGGTCACCGGTCCACTCCAAAATAAATCCCACTCTTAGTCAACTAGAGTAGAGAGAAACCAAAATCCTAATTTAGCGCATTGACCTAAAATGACCCAAACACCCAAGGCGTGTTGGGCCCATTAGAAAGACAACCTTGAGTCCAAAATGGCCTCTGGCCCAAACGGTTGATCATATTTGTATGTTTAAATTTGAAGGATGTATATGTCGTTTGGCAAACCATTGTCCCTCGGGGAGGGGGTTTATTTTAATAACTTACTCTAGTCCAAAAAGGATCTTCACAAGCTACCATTTAATCCAAATGATGTTAACATTCGGAGATGACAAGAAGTTCAAGAAGGAAGGACCCTCCAAGAAGGCTTAGTTTAGGATTGTACCCTGTGTGGGGCTGATTATTTATATCCCTTTTCCCTCATTTTGTATCCCCATTTGATTTATTCATAAAATTTATATAAAGTGTAAGGGGACAATGGAATGTTTGCAAATAGCATAATACATCCTTCAAATCGCTAGGCCTACCCTTGGCACAAAAGGGTCATATATTTTTATAGAGCGTGCAATAATTATTTGTATGCTACGTGATATATAATTGTTTTGTGTGATATGTTGAATTATCCATTGTGAACATGAACTAACACTTTTACTTTTTGAGTAACCTTCTTTCTTTTTCAGCGAGAGGCTAATTTGTGTTGAAAATCAAACATGCTCTCTTTTCAAAGAACAAAGCTAATTTAATCTATACAAAATCGAAAACGCACTTGGAGATCATTGCTCGTCCGAAGTGGCAAGAGACAGAAGGGCTCGCGAAATTTGAGTTTTTGGATTTTTCAAGACATTAATACTAGTCAAAAAGACAAATCAGGGGAGCCTTTGACAATGAAGTTGCTCTCCTCTATTCTGTTATTTATTTGTCATGATGGTCCTGCTTTCACACATTTTTTTATATTTTTGCGGGAAAATCATCCCCGACAGTTGTCGGGGATGGTTATAATAATGCATGATTCCGTGAATAGGCGGGAGAATACACAGTTCCAAGAGACATTCAAGAAAGAATAATACAACAAGTGTTTGCCGTAAAATCTGGAAGGCCACATTCATATACAGCCTCTACAAATACTTTAAGAAACAACACAAGGATAGGTACCCTCATAGTCAGTTGAAAGGATACAAAACATGTTAGTGCAAACAGTCACAGGACACTTCCTAACTATACATGTCAGCGGCACTAGACTTACGAGGAATCGCTCTGAGTTTGTCTAAATCTTTAAATTATTTTATGCCCTATTTCAACGAACTATGCGTACATGATTCTCACCTTGGTGAGATACGTAGGCAACCCTTCTTGGGTCTGGTATACATTCTTTTAAATTTAAAAAATAAAATATTGTGTGCATATTTTAAGAGTCATATCTGAACAAACTATGCGTACCTGGTTCTCATCTTGTAGAGATACGTAGGCAACCCTTCTTAGGTTCGGTATACATTCTTTTAAATTTCAAATATAAAATATTAAGTGCATATTTTAAGAGTCATATCTGAACGAACTACGCGTACCTGATTTTCATCTCGGTGAGATACGTAGCAGCCCTTCTTAAGTTCGGTTTACATTCTTTCAAATTTGAAAAAAAATAGTTTGTGCATATTTTCAAAGACATATTTGCATGAATTACGCGAATCTGATTCTCATCTTGGTGAGATACGTAGGCAATCCTTCTTGCGTTCGGTGTTCTGTATCCTTTTCAAAAAAAAAAAAAAAAAAAAAAAATATTGTGTACATGTTGTAAGAGTCATGTCTTCAGCTCAGTTGAGACCAATGCAGTTAGGAGCATGTAAAAATATTCGATATGATGGAGCGGATTGACTTTGTGTTAGACCAATGATTCTTTTGGTACCTCTCATATGTACTTTTGTGATGCTTGAAAATTCTCTTGTAGGCATTCAAGATAAGAATAAAACCAACCTTATGTTTCATGTACATTGTGTGGTGAGCTTTTAGATCAAAATTCAATTGCATCGCATTATTGATCTAGAACTTGGCTTGAATGTTTATCGAGGTGAAATTTTGAATAATATTTGGTTTGGGAAAGGATTGTAGGCCTTCTTTGACCCGATTGTGTCATTCAAAGCCTACCAAATGACATTAATCCCTAGTTCTCCCCCACTTCGAGCCTGAAACCTTTTCTTTGGACAACCATATCTTAGTCATTACCCTTCTGAGTGCTTACATTTACTATCTCTCTCTTGGCCTAACCTTCTTGAGCGCACCAAAGATGTGCAAATTATAAGAGAAGATCCAGGTTTGAAGTTGCCAAAGGCAAAAGATATAAAGTCTCCCAAAATTAAGGAAGCAAAAACGACTTCTAGAGAAGGAAAAAAAGTTGAAAGAAATAAAGAAAGACAAAAACACTCCTACAAGGTTAATAAAAGACAAGAAAGAAAATACTCCGACAAAAAAGAAGAAAACTTCAAAAGAAAGGGGTGAAAAAAAAAGAGGAAAAGCTCCCAGAAATAAGGACTCAAAGGAGTTCTAAACAAAATAAAGAGGTGAAAAAGGAAAAAGCTCTAACAAATAAGGATTCAAAAGAAGTCGAAACAAAAGAAAGGGACAAAAAAGATCAGACGCCCAAAGCGAATCAATTGTCAAAAGCACAAATTCAGTGTGACACTCAAGGAGGGATTAAGTCACTCTTATCACAAATAAATTTCCTACCCATACCTAAGCCTACATTAAAAGTCAATGACAAGCCCTACATGATCTCATTCCAAATGTTCTCATATTAGTGGAGATTTACAAAAGGAACAAGCATATGGTATCACAGTTGCATGCGTTGAACGTTCTTGTGAGTGTGAGTGCACTTTGAAAAATGTCATCAAATCAGACGCTTCAAATATGTGTGAAATAGGACTTTTCTTTGTTGTGAGGGTACTTGAAACATGATGATTGGAACAATTCAAAATCTTTGTTTGAAGCAAGGTGAACAAATCTTGTTGATACTTAAGTATGTTTGAGGTACCACTTGAAGCTGTAGGAATTACCTCAAATTTAATTTCAGTTAAAAAAAAAAGCGAAGAAGTTTGCATGCATTCCTAACCGTTGGTACCAATTGTTCTCAAGATTTGACTATCTCTTCACATTCTTCATTTTTCAAAAAAAAACCCCAAAAAACAAAAAAACAAAAAAGAAAAAAGAAAAAGGGCAAGCACCCACCTGCAATATCTTTCAAAATAATTTCTAGATTCTTTCCTTTAAAGATAATAATTTGTATTTTCTTTTAAAATTAATTTGTTCATTGTAAAATGTGACATTAGGCTAATCCCATTATTGTGAGACACCTATTTTACTTCATTGGGTCACTCGTCCCAAAAATGTGACACATCTTGTCTTTAAGCTGCAAATATCAGAAGAAATATCATTTTTCTATTTCACCATGCTCATATTATATATTTTTTACTAATGATCTTGTCTCAGATTTTTTGTAGTATTCATCATCTATAGGTTTGAAACTACATTTGACCTGATTTCTGGCTCAACAGGATATGTAGGTGCCATGACGGCTCGGTCATGTACCAGTGCGATTTTCACTTCTCCATGTAATAAAATTTTGGATAGAATTTTGGAGAAGATCTCAAAAATTCACAATAAAGATTCTATCTTCAGCAAGTCAAGATTGGAGATCATTTTGAAGTTCGTCCAGAGATCTAGGACAAAAATTTTGAGGAAGACCTCAAAAATTCCAATAAGTACTGTCAGAAGTTTGATAGTCAACTTTAAATGATCTAGCATCACTTGAAGTTTAAAGTCAACTTCCAAATTTCTTACATTATCAGAATAGAGCAAAAATAATTCAGGGTGCGAGCCACCGATGACTCGTAAAACTCCCCCAATAAGACATGAGTCACAATAAACACAAAGTGTTCCAAAGTAAAATGATGGTTGCTCACATGTGTCAAAGTGATCAGACATTTTATACATATTCTATTTTAAAGAATATTTTCTCAAGGTTTCTTGACTGAGTCGCTAGCTAAGGCGACATTGTGTCTATTAATCGTTCCTTTTTTAGTATAGGAACAGGTGAAAGCATCGAGATGATGACACTTTCAAGACATGCGATTCATCCACCTCGTTACAGTTGGATAATCAACGAGCCATCCACCTCGTTACTGTAGACAATCATCGAGCCATCCACCTCGTTACAATGGAGAATCATAGAGCCATCCACCTCATTACAGTTGGACAATCATCAAACCATCCATCATTGCATTTTTCATTCACCGAGAGGGTCATTGCATTTTTCATTTACCGAGAGGGCCATAGCATTTTTATTAGCCGAGAGGGCCATTGCATTTTTCATTTGCCAAGAGGGCCATTGTATTTTTCATTTGCTGAGAGGAACATTGCATTTTTTATTCAACGAGAGGTCCATTGCATTTTTCATTCGCCGAGAGGGGCATTGCATGATTAGTCGGAAGAGACTAACATAGAAAGATATTCACACAAAATATGTGTCGTTGAGTTTTAAAGAAGAAACTCATTGACATGTGGGTAGCTTCCTAAACGCAACGACAATACCTTATATTGACTTGCCTAAGGCTATGTAACATGACATGTTTCTAGAGTAGGATCTTTTCCTATATTATTGAGAGTGGGACTGAATAATTGCGAAAAGGTGCACTAACCTAATTGCACCAACTCAGAAACTAGAGAATCCAAAGAAAGTTTCGGAGGAGTGCAGAACACCCCTCGCGTGTTCAGTATGTGTTTGTGTACGACCAAGGACTCGATAGAAAGTACAAATGACAGTGTAGGGAAAGAAGTAACAAGTAGTGTTTCAAGAAAAAATAAGGAACACAAGTTAGGATTTGACTTGCGACCTTTCAATCAAAACAATATATCATTTAAATAATAAGCTGAAAATAAACACATAATCACAAATATTATTCCTAAATTGAGTTTTCTAAAGTTAAAACTTAAGTAATCTTCCCCAGCAGAGTCGCCACGCTGTCGAATCCTATTTCGAACTAGTCGAAACAGTTCACAACATAATATGGCTGTCACTTTGGTTTTGAAAAAAAAATTGTTTAAAGTCGCCACCTAATTTTAAGGAAAAGATTAGGAAAACCATTAGTTAATATGTAAATGTAAACTCTGTTTTGATTTGCGAAACCAGTGAGATTCTTGGTAAGGGTTTTGGTTACTCGAGGGGAAGGTATTAAGATTCCCTCAGAGCCTATCCGACGATAGTCCTTAAACTCAATTTAGAAAAATAATTGGGAAAGTTTTATTCACTTATTAGCTTTAAAAATTGGTGATAAGTAGATTTTTCATTAATTTGAGAAAAATAGTAAAATACAAGGTATGCCATTTATATATCTATAATATGTATACAATAAAATTAATAGTAGTATATTTATCAAGCAATAAAATAGATAAGTAAATAAATAAACGTACTTTAAAGTTTTCTAATCCACGTAGACAAAACGACATTCCTCACATAAGAGCCAAGAAGTGCAAGATACGACATTTATTACTTGGTTCCTTTATCTTTATACTACCGCCCCTTGAGAGGAGTAGAAAAGTCGATGCAAATTTAGGGGTGCAATTCATAAATTCAAAGTGGCAAGAAAAGTGGTGAACTTAATTAGGTCGTGCCGCGACATTAAATTAGGCGCTTATCGAGAGGCAACCCAATTTATAATGTAGCTTTTTATTTTTTTTTATAGTGTCACTTTTTTTCTTTTGGTCTTGTCTTTGCAGATTAGGGGAAGTCTGAGTACCCAAGAATTTGAAGAAAAGGAGCACGTTTGAGCTTAAGTGTGGGGTGACGACCCTTGATGAAAATTAAGAGAACATGCCACTAGCTAGGCCTAGAGGCCTCAGGGAGTTTTCCTAACCCTTGTTTTAAATTTTAATTGATGCTTTGGGTACATAGCATCTTTTTAAGTGTGGGGTGGAGGAATGAATTCCTAGTTTTTACTGTTTTATTGAGTCTTTTCTTTTTTAGGATGGGTTCCTTGGCTTTTGTTTTCGGTTCTTTTCCTGAGGATAGTCCCTTTGAACCGACAGGGAGTAAATTTTTTCTTTATATTTTTATTTTCTTGGAGAGAAAAGAAAAGATCCTTTTGAGTTGTGTGATACTTGCTATTTAGGCCTAATTTTGAGTAGTACTTTCTTGTGAATGCTTGATTGGTAATGAAATTGCAGACACTTTGACACCGAGGTTCATGGTTGTGACTTTGTAAATAGCTTATTTTATTTTGTAGTTTGTTATGATCCTATCTCTCTTAAAAGTGGAATTGATCCATCTTGATTGATACTTGTGCCATGTGTGGTGAGAACTTGTTTATTCCATGTTTTGCATCTTAATCTAGAACTTACCCTGCATGTTATTGAAGCGAAATAAAAAGTGTTGCTTTGTTTTGGAGATGATTGTAGGCTTTCTTTGATTTGTCTTGTAAAATTTTAGCCTTTTCAAATATTATATCACTAGTTAACCCTTTTGAGCTTGTAGCCTTTTGTTGGTAGTCATATTTTACCCTTAACTATTTTGTTGAATCCCTAGTTTTTGCACTTTGCTTCCTTGAGCACTATAGCATAGACTTATTATGATTGGTAAATCTGAAGAAAAAAAGGGATGATTGAATGAGAAAGGTAATCAATGATAGCTACATGAAAAATCCCTCTTCAAATGAATGTGACATGAAAAAGAAAAAAAAGGGAGAAAAGGAAAAAAATCCTTTGAAAAAAAAAATTATTATTGTAGAAAAAAAATGATTGATGCATTCTTGAGATGACGAGAATTAGTTGTGAAATAATTGTTGAAGAGAGGGCTGAAAATAAAGAGAAGAAAATAATGGGTGATGAAGACTAAAAATACAAAGTGCTTAGGAAGGTGTGATTCACTATTATATAATTTTCCTACCCGTCCCCTAGCCTACATTAAAACCCGTTAAAGTCTTATTTGATTCTATTCAAGCATGCTTAATTAGTGGAGATGTACATAATGGGCAAGCATATGGTTCTTTATGCATACATGTGAATTCTATTTGTGAGTGTGAGAGCTGTTCTTTGATGTGAAGTCCTTAATTTATATTCAATCTTTTGAATTGAGTGTGTGGACTATTTCTTCTTGTGAGGGCACTTGTTTCATGATAGATAGGTGATTTTATTAGCTTTCTTTGATGACAGTAGGTGAGCAAGCTTAAATTTGATGAGTTCAGAGTCCTTCCTTGAGGTTAGGAGGTTAGAGGTTTATTGATTATTTGTATATCTAGCATAATGATTAGGAAGTGTTCTTGATGTTTGAAATTTGTGGATGGCATTCCTAGTATGATTTTTTGATATGAGTTTTATGGATTGTTCGAGGACGAACAAAAGTTTAAGTGTGGGGTGGTGATCTTTGGCATATTTATATGCCAAATTATAACAAAGTACCCACTTTATCTTAGTTTCGAGGACATGTTCTATTCTATTTGTTGTGATTTGTGTGATTATTGCAATGATTGCACACTAATATACATGATTAGCCTTTTTTCAGGGTTCTTAAAAGACATGCGCGCATAATGAGAGCAAGGGAATCAACGACGATGGAGATATTCAGGTGCATCAGGGGTGCAGTGCCCCACCAACGCGCCAGCCCCTGAACTTCAGAGACCTATTTTGGGCGCACTGCAAGGGCAGTGCCCCACCAATGCGCCAGCCCCAAAGCTTCAAAGACACGATCCGGGCACACTACAAGCGCAATGCCCCAGCCTTGGGCCGACTTTTTGGACAAAATTGAGTTTATTTGGGATTCCTACTTTTGCCAGAATTAGTGCTATTTTTCTTAAACTCTATAAATAGGACCCTAAGGTTATTTTGCAAGGGAAGAACTTCTTTTTCAAGTGCAAGAGGCAAGGAATAGAATTCACCATTAGAGTTCTTCTTCTTCTCCTTCTCCTTCTCCTTCTCCTTCTCCTTCTCTTCTCCTTCTCCTTCTCCTTCTCCTCCTTCTCCTCCTCCTCCTCCTCCTCCTCCTCCTCCTCCCTTCTCCTCCTCCTCCTCCTTCTCCTCCTCCTACTCCTCCTCCTTCTCCTCCTCCTTCTCCTCCTCCTTCTCCTTCTCCTTCTTCTTCTTCTTCTTCTTCTCCTCCTCTTAGATATTAGTAGCTAAAAACCCTTGTTGGGATGCGGCTACGAGTAATTGTTGAACATCGATTATTTTGAATTAATTTTGGTTATCGCTTAAATTACTTTTGTATTCTTATTTTAGTATTTCATGCTAGATCACCATAGAAATAAATCTATTGTCTATTCTCGGACTCGGGAGACGAAGAAGTAGATAGACTAAAGAATACAAAAGGCTTGAATTAACTTGCATATCACTTGTCTAGATTCGTGTTTAGGAGTGACGCCCGGATGAGCACCAAGCTTGGTTACGAAACAGGATGAAATATAAATGCTCGCCAATTAGGACTGTTTATCCTCGCTCAATGATGTAGTTAGGCAACTAGTTTGAGTAGGTGATTAGAGGTCGGGAGACCATGATCATAAAATCAACCTTGTAAATTAGTAATTTGATAACCTTAGTTAATTTATTACATGAGATGCGATACATGAAACCCTATGCATGCTGCAGCCCTGGAATTGCCCAAAGTATTGTAAGTTAATCTTTTTATTTAATTCTTGCATTATTTTATTTCTCTTGACACTCTTAAATAAATAATTAGATCAATATAATTTAGTGAATAGTTAATTGACAAGTCCATGTGGGTTCGATAATCTGGCTCTTTTAGAGCCACTATATTATTTGCGTGATCACGTACACTTACGTGTGCAATTGAGAGCAACATTTATTCTTGGGATGGATTGGTTGCATTTATGTTATGCTTCTATTGATTGTAGAACCCGAGTGGTCAAGTTCCAACTTCTAAACAAACCCGTCCTTGAGTGGAAAGGGGGAAATTCTATGCTTAAGAGTCAATTTGTTTCTTACCTTAAAGATAGAAAGATGATTTCTAAGGGTTGCATATACCATCTTGTTCAGGTTAGGGATATGGATTTCGAAACCCCTATCTTTGAGTCGGTCCCCGTTGTAAATAAGTTTCTAAAAGTGTTTCTCGATGATCTACCTGGTGTTCCTCCATACCAGATGGCTCCAGCAGAACTTAAAGAATTTAAGGAGCAATTGAAAGACTTGTTGGATGAGGGCTTCATCCGACCGAGAATCTCCCCATGGGGTGCTCCGATTTTGTTTGTTCGAAAGAAGGATGGTTCACTCCGTATGTGTATTGATTATCGACAATTGAACAAGGTTAATATTAAGAATAAGTCTCCTCTCCCAAGGATAGATGAATTTTTTATCAACTCCAAGGAGCGAGTTGCTTCTCTAAGATTAACCTTGGGTTGGGCTATCACCAATTGAGGGTGAAGAAAGATGACATTCCGAAGACAGCTTTTCAGACTAGATATGGTCATTACGAATTCTTATTAATGTCATTTGGTTTGAAAAATGCTCTGGCTGCATTTATGGATTTGGTGAATAGGGTATTTAGACAATACCTAGATATGTTTATGATTGTGTTCATCGACGATATCCTAATTTACTCAAGGAGTGAGGATGAGCATGCCAATCATTTGAGGATTGTGTTGCAAGTTCTCAAGGACCAACAACTCTTTGCAAGGTTTAGTAAATGCGAGTTTTGGTTGAGGTCCGTCGCTTTTCTTGGTCACATTGTTTCAGGTAAGGGCATTGAGGTAGATCCTAAGAAGACGGATGTGATTAAGAGTTGGCCTAGACCTCTTTCCCTTTCAGATATCTGAAGTTTCTTGGATTTGACTGGTTACTATATAAGGTTTGTTGAGGAGTTCTCTTCGATTGCCTCTCCATTGACGGCATTAACCCAAAAAAAGGTTAAGTTCATATAGTCTGAAGCGTGTGAAAGGAGTTTCCAAGAATTGAAAGATAGGCTTACCTCCGCTCCAATATTGACTTTACCGAAAAGATCCTATGGGTTTGTGGTTTATTGTGATACTTTAAGGCAACTCAAGATTAATGAAAAGAACAATCCTACCCATGACTTGGAGTTAGCGGTGGTTATGTTTGCTCTAAAGATTTGGAGGCATTACTTGTATGGTGTTCATGTTGATGTCTTGTCACGACCCAAGCCTAGGGCCTAGATGTGACCGGCGAATGGGGAACCCGAAGGAACCCCAAACAAGCCTCATAGCGTATCATTACACATCCTTGGTCGCGGAAGCAATTAAATGACCATAAACGATAAGCATAATCAAGGGGGAAATCGGGACTAAGGAAGCAAAAAAAAAAGAAATGATACATAAATACCATAGATGAGTCAAGCTCAAGCATAATACACAACTTGTCCAACACCACCTCTAAACATGAGTACTTAGCGGGGGCCAAGACAAACTACCGGGCTCACCCTCATAGTCAAAACATAACTAAAAAGGAAAAGTTTTATACATAACAAAAGATCATGAGCAACGTCCCCGAAATGGAGGACTCACCAATAACCACTATAGAAACTCGTACTAGCCACGCGGAGGAGGATGGTCAAGCGGTGCTCCGGTCCCTACATGGTGACATCATGTAGGCATAGAGTATGCGTTAGTACATTTGAATGTACTAAGTATATGGGATGCAATGCAAGGCTACATTAGATGGACATCATAGGAAAAATGCGTAATCATACCCAATAGATAGCATATTAATAAAATAGTATGTATAATGATGCTTACATAAAAATCATATTTAATGGGACGTAGTACATGTGTGGCGAGTGACCATCAATATAGTATTTCCAAGGCCTACCACCCCCTTGGAGAGGCGAAAGAGGTACAAACCCCTCAATATGGTTACACGGGCCTACCACCCCCCGAGCTAGGGACCAAGGTACAAACCCCTCGATATGGTTATACGGGCCTACTACCCCCCGTACTAGGCAACCAAGGTACAAACCCCTCGATATGGTTATACGGGCCTACTACCCCCCGTACTAGGCAACCAAGGTACAAACCCTCGATATGGTTATACGGGCCTACTACCCCCCGTACTAGGCATGGTCGACTCACAACACTTATTTAGAGAAAATCATATACATGTGTCCATTTCATCATCATTTCAGTAATTACATAACCATCCGTCTCATAGGACGTACCTTGGACCTTCCCTTTCCTAAGAATTCTATAATGGGCATTTTATCAAACACAAGGTGGGCAATTGTTCATGTAAATGAAATCATGTATTTCAAGAATACTAATTCCAACCAATTCCAAAATCCATATAAATCAGCCCACCAACAACATACATATATATATCAACCTTCATAATTTGATCATGGAAGCATGTAAACCATAAACATCACATAAAAATTCCATTTCATGATAATATGCAAAAAGGACCATATAGGGTGTGTAGTAGTAATTCCATAATTCAAGAGTTCATAAAATCATAAGGACCCATAAACTTGAAGTAGAAATAGAGGATAAATGGTTGGACTTGTGGAAAGGAAGGTTTCCACAATCAAACCCACATACCTCAACTTTGGAGAATCCTTGATGAAGATTGGAATGGAGAATCGAAGCTTGAGATTGAGTCTTGAATCCGGAATTAGAGCTTGAGATGTTTGAATTTGGTTGAAGATCTTGGTGGAATTTTTTGGAGAGGGCTTAGAGAGTGTTTTTTGGAGTTAAGAAAATGACTAAGTATGGGACATATCCCCTTTTTATAAAAAAACACCTCCAACCCGCCTAGAAAATAGCTCACTAGAATTGGAAATTCTGCACAGACAGGTTTTACGAAAATGGTCATAACTCCCTCATCCTAACTCGGACTAAGGTGAAACCAAGTGCGTTGGAAAGCTAACTCAAAGAGATTTAATTTAATAGGTTACAGCCCTTCCAGTTCCTTGTGTGCTAAGAGATATGCCCCTTTAAAGTTGACCCTCCAAATCGCAATTTTTGCGATTTTCGAATTTTGATACGGTTGCTCTAAAATTCGGGTTAGACCCATTTCCCACTCAATTTGACCCCACGAATAAGAATATGAAGTCGAATTTCCAAAATCATGCACGGATTTTGAGATATATGGAAATTACAATTATAGGTGTTTCCGAAGCACATTTTCGGGCATTTTTGGGGTCGTTTCATGTCTTCACCGACCACAAGAGTTTGCAATATGTGTTCAAGCAAAAGGATATGAATCTTCAGCAAAGGAGTTGGCTTGAGTTGTTGAGGACTATGGCATGAGTGTCCTCTATCAGCTCGGATAGGCGAATGTGGTGGCGGATGCCCTTAGACGGTTATCCATGGGTAGTGTTGCTTATGTTGAAGATAATAAGAACGAGTTGGTTCGAGATGTTCATAGATTGGCCCGATTGGGTGTTCAGCTAATTGATTCTACTCACAGTGGAGTGATTGTTCATAATGGTTCAGAATCGTCCTTAGTGTCGGATGTGAAAGCAAAGAACTGTCTTGATCCAATTTTGATGGAATTGTAGGAAGCGGTGCTTAAAAAGTCCGTCGAGGCCTTCTCCCAAAGGGGAGATGGTATACTCCGATATCAAGGTCGTTTGTGTGTTTTGAATGTTGATAACTTGAGGGAGCAGATTTTATCGGAAGCCCATAGTTCCCAGATATTTCATTCACTTGGGAGCCACCAAGATGTACCATGACTTTTGGGAGGTCTATAGGTGGAATGGGATGAAGAAGGACATTGAAGAATTTGTGGCTAAGTGTCCTAATTGTCAACAAGTGAAAGTTGAGCATCAAAAGCCGTGAGGTTTGTCCCAAGATATTAGTATTCCTACTTGAAAGTGGGAAGATTTGAATATGGACTTCATTGTTGGCTTACCACGCACTCGGCAACAATATGACTCGATTTGGGTTATTGTGGACCGTATGATGAAATCGGCTCATGTCATTCTCGTCAAGGTTTCTTATTTGGTGGAAAACTATGCTAAGTTGTACCTAAAGGAAATGGTTAGGTTGCATGGAGTGCCCCTATCCATTATATCTGATCGTGGCACTCAGTTCACTTCTCAATTTTGGAGATCTTTCGAAAAGGGCCTTGGTACTCGTGTTAAACTTAGCACGACCTTTCATCATCAAAACTGATTAGCAAGCGGAGTGTACTATCCAAACTTGGAAAGATATGTTGAGAGCTTGTGTGATTGATTTCAAAGGTAATTGGGATGATCATTTGCCTTAGATTGAGTTTGATTATAATAATGGCTATCATTCCAGTATTGGTATGGCTCCATTTGAAGCTCTTTATGGTAGGAGGTGTAGATCTCCTATAGGTTGGTTTGAAATTGGCGAGGTTGCTTTGATAGGTCCTGAATTGGTACATGAGGCTATGGAGAAAGTTCGGCTTATTAGAGAAAGATTGAAAATGGCTCAAAGACGGCAAAAGTTTTATGCCGATGTTAGGAGAAGAGATCTAGAATTTGATGTTAATGATTGGGTTTACTTAAAAATCTCACCCACGAAGGGTGTAATAAGGTTTGGAAAGAAAGGGAAGCTTAGTCTTCGTTATGTGGGCCCATATCAAATTTTGAAGCTATTGGTAAGGTTGCTTATGAACTCAATTTTCCTAATGATTTAACATCGATTCATCCGATTTTCCATGTCTCCTTATTGAAGAAAAGTGTTGGTGATCCGGCATCCATAGTGCCGTTGGAGAGTCTTGGTATAAAGAAGAGTCTTTCATACGAAGAGGTTCCGGCTGAGATTTTAGACCGGCAAGCTCGGAAGCTGAGAAACAAAGAAGTTGCATACATAAAAGTTCTTTGGAGGAATCAGTTAGTTGAGGGTAAATCTTGGGAGGCCGAGGCCGATATGATGTCCCGTTATCCTCATCTTTTTCCCTCCACTCCTATTCTAGCTGAGGTACATAGTTCCTCAATGTTCACTCTTTTGGTCTCATGTGTCTTAGATATTCCCAAGATTCCTCATTTATGCATGTTCATGAAAAGCTTAAATTTTGAGAAAATGAGTTAACTTGATTGATTTCTTCATGTTTATGTGCATTTGAGTATAAGGTGCTTATAGACCTTATGAAATGATGTTTTGAACAGGCTTTAGCTTGGAGTTGATGTTTCCTCCTCGGATATGTGCATTTATGTGATTGCATTCATGTTAAGCTATTAGATTTAGTTCTACCCTCCTTTTGATGTTTTGATTCCCATTCGAGGACAAGTGTTCCCAAGGGGGAGATATTGTAATACCTCAAATTCGAAAAGAAGCAAAATTTTGGTTTTTTAGAACTGGTGCCAGTACTGACGGAAGTCACCTACGGACCGTAGGTTGACTTACAAGTCGTAGGTGGGAACCGAAGATGGCAAGGTAAGCTTTTTGAAAATGTCAAGTTTCAAGATCCTTTCTACGACTCAACAAGACGGTCCGCCATTATTTCTACGAACCGTAGGTACCTCGTAGGTTTCTCCCAAACTCAGTGAAATTTTAAAGCCTTAAGTTGGGATCTACGGTTGCCATGTACGGTCCGTCAGTGGACCTATGAACCGTATATAGGTCCCGTAATTTGAATTCCAAAATTATTAGTTTCTAAATCTTTCTACAATTCACCATGACGGTTCGTAGTTGGACCTACGGACCGTAGGTCGGAACCGTAGGTCAGAACCGTAGGTCTGAGTCCGGTAGTTATTTTTAAGGGCTTTTTTATCTTTTCTCTAATTGATTTATTCCTAATCTAAGTCGGTTTAGTCCTAATCCTAGGCCCTATATAAGTTTTCTAAGCCTAAATTCTACCCATTCTAATCACTTTTCAACTTCCCCCAAAATCTCTCCAAGTTTCCTCTCAAATTTTCTCTCTAAAAAGATTGAATAAGAAGAAGAAGAAGATCTAGGGTTTCAAGTCAAGTCTCCTAAGTTCACCATTGATTGTGGGCTTTTGACATCAAGGTATGATAGCTTTCACCTATAGAGTCCTTTCCTTCATCGGGTTCCTAATTCTCCAATTTTGTAAAGTTAGATTCTTCAATTGGAATTACGATTTTCTTCTAACTTATGGGTTCTTTCATATTATGATCTAATTGATTGAATTATGTCTTTTTATGCATGAATTGAGTTAATTGCATGTTTCTAAGTTGAATTCCCATGAACTTATGTGAAATACATGATTTCTAGACTTTGATCTTATGATGGGGTTTTGAACTATGAAAAGATGAATTTATAAAGATATGCATGTTCTTTATGAAATTTAGATAAATGATTTAAGGTTGCTTTGAGAGTGAAGCATCAATGTTGTTGTGTGGTGTTGTAAAAGGATTTCTCACTTACAACTCAAAATATGATTTATGAAAGGATTTTCTCACTCGAAGGATTCATAGAGTTAAAAGGTTTTCTCAACTAAATTTGAATCAAGATTAAGGAGCTATTCTAATGAACTCTAGCTTGGATTGGCTATTTGATGTGCCATCTATGAATAAAAAGGGGCAAGAGGCGATTACTCATATCTCCTAATGAAAGACAAGAGGCGATTACCCATGTCTATTAATGATAAAGATAAATTATAATTTATGATTAATCCATGGAAGCTATGCTTAGCACCGAGTGGACAAGAGGTGATTACCCATGTCCCATAAATTATGTACCACCATAGGTTATCTTGATAGACATTAGCTAGTGGGTCCACTTAAGCTAGAAACTATGGTTCTTACCTTGGCAAGTAAGGACACCTCTTTTCGGTGTGGGGTAGACACCGGATTCCATGTTTATAGCTCACAAGGTCTATGTCGATTAAGGCTAATTTCCCAAAAATGAGCTAATGTTACTTTCAAAAAGGGTATTTCAAGTATGTGTTATTTAAAGATAATTTACTTGCATTGACCATGGCTTTTAACTCATGTTTTTTATTATGTCATCATATGATTTATCTTGGTCATTGCATCTTATGTATAGCCCCTTTTTAGCATTATTTTATAACCTCTATGCATAGTTATCATACTTGGTGCATTCTTTGTACTAAATGCATATTCTTGCGTATATGTTCTCACAAATGTAGGATTCGTCTCTTCTCCATCCTTCCGTGGCTAGATCGTGGTATCGTGATTAAGAAGACTTGGTGAGTCCTCATATTTCGAGGATAATGCAACTTTTACTATTTTATGTCATTTCATTTTAGAACTTGTATGGGTTACGTCTCACTTTCATTCAACTTGTTGTATTAGATGGCTTTGAGACTATGTTTGGACTTCCGCTACTTTTGTAAACTCTTTGATATATAGATTATCTTTTGAACTCTTATCTACTATTATCTTGTATGATGTATGCTAAGTGGCTAGTATGGGGCCCTTTGGGGTCTTGTACGTCATGGCACGTCTAGGGGTACTTTAGGTTGTGACATTGAACAAGTGTTAGAGACGAAATTGATTATTTCCTATCTATAGGTTGTATTGCTTATTTTTTTCAGAAATAAATGAACTTTTTGGTGCTTGAAGTTAGATCATAACAATCTTTGAACATCATGTGGGTGAGAATATTTTGTTTAGTACCCATGCTTTGAAGGATCTAGAACTTGGCTTGGTTGTACTTGAGGCGAAATTCTAGGACTCTCTCGGGGAAGGAAATGAGTTACCCTTGTTTAGCCGATATAACCCACCAATAATGACACTTATCTTTAGTTAACCATTTTGAGCCTTATCATAATCCATTTTCTTTGTTAACCAATTGATCCATGCATCCTTATTCCTTATATGGTATATATCCTTGAGTCTCCTGTGAAAGAATAGAAAATTATGTTGTGAAAGACTTAATTAAGTGGGTGGTGCTTGCACCAAAAAAAAAAAAAAATTACAAGATGATGCAGTTAGAAAAAAATTGTTGTAAGCTTGTTGGGTGGTGAAATAGACTCAAGGTATGTAACATACAAAGGAATGTGAAATAATTTACTTTATAACTTTACCAAATTCCTTACCCTTCATTACAACCAATGCAAGTCCTACATGATCTCGACTTGAGAGGTCCTACGTTAGTGGAGAGCAACTGGGTTGCCAAGCTTATGGTAATTCATATAGGTATGACGTACTTCTTTGTGAGTGGGAGTGTTTGGAATTAACTTGTTTGAGATGCATTCGTTAATCATATCTACTGAGAGTGTTTGCATCTTATTTCTTGTGAGTCTGTTCAAAGATTGTTGCATGTTTTAACTTCGGGTGTCAATGAGTAGCCATATGATGAGGAGTGTAATGTGCACCTATGGACATAGTTTGAGTTAATTCGTGTTTTTAATACTTGTGCATCAAATTTAAGGGGTGCTTATGTTTAATTTTTATCAACTCAGGAAAAGAAAAAGGTCAAGTGTGGGGTATTTGATGAGAGTAGAAGTCATAAGTTTATTGGGTCTTGTTGAATTGATCGTGATTGATTTTGGTCTTATATTGTGCAGGTATTACTAATTTCTTTAGTAAATGTGTTGGTGAAGTTAGACCCAGAATTAGAGCTAAATGAATCAAAAGATGGAGAAAATTACATTTTATTGGAGTGAAAAGGCCCACGCAATTGCACAGGCAAGAAAGATAGAAAATTGACAGATGGCAGCCCTGTGCGAAGTGACTCCAACTGCGCGATCGCGCAGGAACTCGAAAAAATAATTTTAAATAAGGGTATTTTTAAGATTTTAAAGAGGATGACCCCATGCTTTATAAGGAAAACTGGTCCCAAGGTTCAGGGTATCTAGGAAAAGCGAAAAAATAACAAGCAGCAAGAAGAAGAACGCAAAACAAAGAAGGGTACACCAGTCTAATCCAAAACGGAAGTTGGGATTATGAGTTGTTTGTAATATCTTCTAGTTTTTTCTATATTTTTGCAAACTTGTTTATTTCAATGGAGTAAATTCTAAATAGGGCAAAGATAATATGATGTAGGGTTGCTACTTTTGGATTATGTTTTTGTTCGAATGCATAGACCCGTGAATTGATATTCATATTGTTATTGAAAAGTTAGTTATTCTTTTTCATTTTAATCGAAAGAAAGGTGCCTTGATTATTATCTTTTCATCTTATGGTCCAATTCTTGATTGGTAGTTTCGTGAAGTAATCGAAAGAGCTTGAGAATTTGTTGGTAAGGATTGGAGTTAGAAAGTATTCGCAATAAGCTTTCCTAGACCTAGCTCTTTCAGTACATATACACACATGTTTACTTTGTTTACATTACTAGTCTATTGAAAGTCAAATTCATTCAAAAGAAGAAATTTACTTATTGATAGAAATAGTAATCAACTTATGTATTCGTAAAAAGCAGAAATATTTATTTGTGAACCTTGAACTATATCATATCCTAAAGTTTTGCAATCTAACTATCGTATTATATGTGTCCCTAAGTTCTTAAATTGATAATCAATTTTTGATATTCGTTTCACTGTTTGTTGGATAATCAATGTTAATAATTTATATTTTTCAATATAGTGGTTTTACCACACAACTCTCAAGATTTGATTTTCTGAATAATACTGAAAGAAATTATATTGAATTTCTACTAGAACCAATCCCTATGGAGACGATCTTTATACTATACTATCTTTTAATAGCAAAATGCTAAATTATATTGTGTTTTGCGCTTATCAATATGAGGCTAATAAATATAATTAAAAATGTGATATATTCCATATCCAACACATGTTTATTATTTAATTCAATGGTTGTTTCTAGAATAATGTTAAAATTAATATTAGATTATATACTCTATTATTATTAGTTGTGGCAATTTAAATAAATTATAAGTTTTTAAAAATTTTACAAAAAAACAAAAAATTACTTGCAAAATGTAATGCCCAATATCACTAAAATGACCCATTTGGTCATTTTTAGAAAATTACCATTTTGCCCCTATAAATTTTGACCCCGAGTTATTCTTGTTTGAGTTTGGGAAGTTGGTTTCTAACCTTGAGTAAAAGTTGAGAATTTGTGTAAGTTTTGAGTTTGAAAGGCTTAAGGTTCTTAAAAGTGGTTTTCGAAGTCTTTTGGAGGTTCGAGTGTCGGAATAGAATTTCATGGATTCCATTAGTTATGGACTGTAGAAATTGGTCTATGAGAGTTTTCGATTTCAAATTCAAAGTCGTTTTGAGTATTTGAGGTCCTAAATTGTGAAATTATGGAAAGTTAGCCTTTGAGTTGACTTTGGTCAACATTCGGAGTTTGGATGCTTGGATCGGGATTCCAAGAGTTCCTTTGGATTTGGGGATGCTTTTAGTCCTAGGACTGATCTTGATTGATTTTTCAGAGGTCCCGAGCTGTTTTAGCCTTTTTAGGCGTTGAGTTAGTTTCTTGTGATTTCCACGGATATCAGGTCGAGGAGACCTTGGATTTGTGTTTTGATTTTTCCATTATATCCGGAACTTCGAGCTTAGTTGATTTGCATACTTGTTTTGTGTGTAGGGGGTTCTGAACGATTCCCGAGGGTCGTTTCGATGATTTGAGAGTTGGCAGATTTTTTTGTTGGCTTATTATGGTGTCTCTCGCGATCGCGAGGACGAGCTCGCTTTCGCGAGGCTCGCATTTGCGAGGTCTGGTTCACTTTCACGAAGGGTCAACTTCCCTAGACCTTCACGATCGCGAAGGACTTGTTCGTGAGCTTCACAAAAGCGAAGACCCATTCACTTTTGTGATGCTCACGATTTTTGTGGGGTTCGCAAAGCTTTCGCGATATCATATAAGGGTTTTTTACCTGAAATTTTAAATTTTAAGCCCCATTTTCCATTTTTGAGCTTGGAAAACCCTTGGAGTATATTTGTGAAGGATTTTCTTGTGCTAAATCATTTGGGTGAGCTTTCATTACCCAAAAACTTCATTTTTCTTTGATTATTTGTGGATTCTAACATCATAAATTGGGTTTTGATTTGGAAAATGGCAAGGTTTTGCAAGAATTTGAGTTTCAATCTAAAATGGTGATTTTGATTCCTTCTTTGAAATGATTTTCTCTAATGAGTTCCTAAAGCCTTAAATATCATTTTCAAGTATTGATTTCTTGATTCAAACCTCCTTTTTGAAGTTAGGTTTTTAGATGATTGACCCATTTCTCTAAATAATTGATGTGCGTATTGTTATTTTTGATGAGTGATTGTGAATATTTGATTGTTATAGATTATGTGGATTTGAAAGTGAGTCGGAAAGGGAAAACTTAAGCTTCGGATTGATTGATTGCTTTAAGGCAAGTGACCTCTTAAACTTTGTAATTTGGTTGAATTATTTACTTCTCTTCATTGTCTATGTGTTGGGGAGTAATCGGGAATGAGGTTAAGGGTTACTTGTTTCACTTGATTAATGTTAACTAACAAAAAGGGGGAAAATGAAAAGACTTCTTGATGATAATGATAAATCGTGAATTTCCTTGTTGTGGCCCCTGTTTGATTGATTGATGAATTGCTTGAATGCATGAAAATGGACTTGAATTGTCTGAATTGTTGTCTCTTCGTATGGTGTGATATTTCTTGTGTGTATTGATTGTTGAACACCATGACGAGACACTTGATATAAAAGCTGAAGAAAAATAGTTCCTACTAGTGATATGAATGCAAAAGGGAAATGGTTTTGGCAAGTGATATTTTGTGATAAAAGACAAAGGGAAATGGTTCCGACTAGTGATATAAATGCCGAAGGAAAATTGTTCTGGCAAGTGATATTTTGTGATAAAAGCCGAAGGAAAATGGTTCCGCCTAGTGATATAAATGCTGAAGGGAAATGATTCCGGCAAGTGATATATTGTGATAAAAGCCGAAGGAAAATGGTTCCGGCTAGTGATATAAATGCCAAAGGAAAATGGTTCCGGAAAGTGATATTTGTGATAAAAGACAAAAGAAAATGTTTCTTGCTAGTGATATAAATGCCGAAGGGAAATGGTTCCGGCAATTGTTGACCTTTGTGATCAATCTACTTGATGCATATATTTGACTTATTTGATGCATGTGATTGAGCTAATTGATGTATTGGATTAGTTTATTTGATATATGAGTTGAACACATTGATATTTGTGATTGAAATGCTTTGTACTTGAGAGTAACTAATTTGATACTTGTCGGTTGTTGAAATGTGACTATTAGGTCTATGATCTTTGACCTTTGTGACTTGTATATTGTAGAACTATTAGGTTGGGCTGATTTCTGTGCAGGTTGTAGTTTTGTGGAGGTTCGGTTGGATGGAAAGGAATATTCGATTTAGCTAGGTCGCCTAGTTTAATAGGTTTCTTGTTGGGTACCGTGTTCGTGGTACTCACTCCTTGCTTCAACACTTGCGTAGGTTCCAAGCCCGGACCCATGTGATCTTCTTCTTCTTACTTCGAGGCTCGTGGAAGGACTTGAGAGGTAGCTGCTTGTCATCTCAGCGTGTCCTCTTTTCCTTTTTGTTATGTTTTGTTCTATTTGAGAAACAAAGATATTGAGACTTGTACTTATTTCTTAATGCAACATTTTATGTATTAGTGGCGTGTACATGTGACAACCAGATTTTGGGGTATTGTTTACAATGAATCCGTTTTTATTTCTTTCTACTTTTCTTTCATTTTCGTTGAGTTGAGGCTGACTTATCTTGGTGAAAATAGGCAAGTGCCATCACGTCCATTTTTTAGTCGTGACAAGCACTCTCTGATGTGTTCACTTGAAAATATTACAAATTAATTTATTGTTTTAAAGTACAATTGACCACGTATAAATACAATTAAAGAATGTAATGTTGAGCCCGTTAATGGGCCTTTTCATATCTAGTTTAATAAATAAAATGTAACAAATAAAATTAATATTGTTAATTTAAACATTTATATATATATATATATATATATACACACTACCTTAAGAGCATGAACGTACTAACTTGAATGTTAAATTACTATGATACCCCTACTTAAAACACCCATCTATATCTATTTAAATAGCCTATTTTCTTTCGAAAGGTTATGAATTTTCCAATGAGTCGTGACTTTTTCGAAGGGTTTTACTTTTCTTATGAGTTGTGACTTTTTTGATGAATTGTGACTTTTTCAAAAGGATGTGACTTTTCTGATAAGTTGTGAGTTTTCGGATGAGTTTTGACTTTCCAAAGTGTCATGACCCGATTTCTCGAGTCATGATGGCGCCTACCAACCCACCAGTAGGCTAGCCAAGACCCTATCCCGGAACTTAACAGTAATGGGACTGAGGGTGGAAAGTAACCTCAACTAAGCGAAAGCATAAATAAAAGAATACATATAAAGAAAGGGCGGAAGCAAAACATCTATATACAATAACAATACCTCCCAGAACCTGGAAGTCACCAGTACAGAACTATTAAAAGAGTACAAGTCCCAAAAGTGGACCACAGAAACAAGCTGTCTCAAAAGCAAAAGATAAGCCAAAATATAACAGAAGGAGATAGGTAATCCAGAACGCCATGTGCTCACCCTCGTCTCCGGAACAGACCGCTGCAGGCTCAAACTCAAAGTTGATAGCTGGTGCTCGGACCTGCATCACGAAAATAGATCCAGAGTGTAGCATGAGTACCAATACAACAGGTACCCAGTAGGCATCATAGGCCGACTGATCAAGAACGGTAAAAACAGACTGAATGGATAGAATCAACAATAACAGAGGTCAAGCGAAAGTGAAACAAAGAACACGAGCACACCGGAAGTAAAACTAACTACAACTAATCTAAACCTAACTGGACCCCCGTAAACCAAGAAGGTACACTCGTGCACAAGTTTAAATAAAACCCGAAAGGACCCCCATAAGCCCAATAGGTACACAGAAGAGCTATTCTACGAAAACGAAGGAAGACCCAAGCCACGAACCAAATTCACCAACCAACTCAATCGACCGACCAGCCAACTCCAAGCTAAGAACGAACCAACTCAACTGACCAACCAGCCAACTCCAAGCCTTAACCAACCAACTCAACCGACCAACCAGCCAACTCAAAGCCTTAGTACTCTGCTGCCCAATCAGCCAACACTCCCGGGGGCCCTGCCCAAGATAGTAGAGTGCGTCGGTAGTCCCGGGGGCCCTACCCAAGCCATAAAGTACGCTGGACAACCCAAGTACCTCATATCCAATAACCCTGAAACGGAACAACCAGCCAATCCCAAGCATTAATACTCTGCTGCCCAATCATCCAACACTCCCGGGGGCCCTACCCAACCAGTAGAGTGCACTGGTACTCCCGGGGGCCCTACCCGGCCAATAGAGTACACTGGACAACCCAAGCATCTCATATCTAATCGCCCACTTCGCCAATACTCCTAGGGGCCCTACCCAGCTAGTAGTGTACCCGGGGCCATCCCAAATAACTCATAACATCAAGCTAAGGTGGATCGCCGTCCACTACCAACCACAGTAACACCGAACCGAACGCGAAACATCCAAAAGCCGAGGAAAATAGCACGCCTCCGATGACACATCGGCACCCCAGAAAGGGGAGAGAAGACAGAAGGATCACAAACAATACGGAACTACAACTAGGCTCAACTATCAGACCCAAGTCTGCTATTCCATTCTACAAGGCCTAGTCCATCCGAATCGACGTCGGATACATACCAAAGTCAGCAGGTACATGGGTCTAAGTCAACTCTAACCTAACCTCATCTAAGGCCAAAGATATAACTCAACAAAAAATAAACAACCAACCAAAACTACGTTGCAACCACAAATAAACAACCCAACAGATAATTCACAAATATGCAAAGATAAATAACCCCTCCGGTAGCATGGTTCTAACCCCGAAACAGCTCGAAAATCAACCCTAAAGCAAGAAGTCAGAGAAGAAAGCAGAAATACTAGCTACCTAGCCCAGATTCACACAAATCAGCATGCATTTACACATTCAAGCTCAATCTAAAGGAAGGGAAGCCGTAACCTACCAAAAGGCCGACCGCGCGCGCTCCAAATCACTCTGCTAGAGCTTTTCCCTTCCGAACGGCCTCGGATTGCTTCCACGCTATCAAAAATAGAATCATAGCATCAGCACGGTCATTTAGACACTAAAATCATCAAAATCAGAGATACACCAATTTCAGAGTCAAAATCGAGAAATGTGGGACCCACTTCGAAATTTCTGGAATTGACTCCGTGAAGAGGTCCTAAACCCTCCCCCGAGCTTGTGTTCCAAAACTGGACACCTCTCAGGGCTCGGAACAGCTCCATGCAACAACAAACAAAAATGCAAAACTTATCACAAAAAGAGACTTGGGGCAGCCACTTACCACGCAGATACACCACATTCGGAGACTTTTTGACATGCTCCGGACAGTCACCCACACAGACAACAAGATTCCGAGTACCTGGGACTTTGAATCACCTAAAACGGAGCTCTATAACTCGAGATATCGAAGTTTTAAAAAAGAGGCAGAATCTTATTTTTCGCTATTTAAATAGCAGCAGTTCTGGTAGCTAAAAGCTAAATCTGGTCGTGAAAATTCTAAACTCTAGTCGCTAAAGGTCTGCACCAGCAACACCAGATTTTGCTATTTTTCAAATTCTCCGAAAGGATCTTCGAAATTCGTTCGGGACTCGATGAAAATAAACCAGCTATACTACCCCCACTAAATTCGACATTCCAGACTCAATGGCGTAGTTGAAATTTCCATATGAGGTCATTTCGACAAAAAGTGGGTCCCACACCAAAGTGCCAATTTAGCCAACTTCTACCGAGGGCCTCGAAATTAGATTGAAAGCCTCGAGAAGCGCACGAAAGGTCATTCTAGACCAAACTCGGCATTTCAGAACTAACCGTGCTGACAGAATTCTCATCCGGGCACATTTACCAAGAATGTTGACCAAAGTCAACTTCAAGCCAAATTTCAAAGGCTAAAGAGCCAAATGACCCCAAAGTCATACTGGAAGCCTCGGAACTCGGGCCAATCATGCTTCTAGCCTAATTTGGCCGTTCCAGAGCTGATGGAACCGTCAGAATTCCCTGCTGAGGTCGTTTACCTGAGGTTACGACTTAAATCAACTTTTCAGGCTTCAAAAGCTCCAAAATAGGAAAACAGACATAAAACCCAAACGAACGACCAGGCAACCGCACCTACAGTGCCAGCAAGTCAGAAATGACTTGGGGTCACTACAGGAACGCTCTAAAAGACAGAAATGAGGCACAAACACACAAATGACCTGAAGGGGCATTACACAATGAGTTATGACTTTTCCAAAGGATTATTACTTTTTCGAAGGGTCATGACTTTTCAGATATGGCACAATAAGCACATGTTCATACTACCCTTTGTTTGCTATTAATAGAGGGATTTCCTATAATTTTTCAACCACAAAAAATTTCTAATATTCTACTCTTCTTTTTCTTTCACTTTAAAATTTTTCGTGTGATTTATTATAGTTGAGTGAGTTTGAAGATCAGTGGAATTTGAGGTACCACAATTCTGATGAAGTAAATCATTTTATCCTACAAGGATATATTCCAGAACCTCGAGTACTTGAGTAAAAACTTTTTTGATGATATAATAATTATTTTGTATTTTGCTTAATGTATACAATAGTATGTATTATTTCATTATATGAAGCTAACGTCAAGTAGTCTAAATTTATTCATTTTTCTTAATAGTTTCTCCTGTGATGGAGATATATGCTTCTGAATATTTTTTTCAAAAATTATTGAACATCTCATGAGTCAGAGAATTATCACGAGTTGTTTTGTTGATGCTCAAGACATAAGAATGACTTTACTTACAATGCTATTTATGTGATTGAGATTGTCAGGAAGTTTGCTTAAAATTGTGACTACTATATAAACATTTTCCTTTCGTTTTACTTATTTACTTCTTCTTTTTTTAAAATTATGTATTTTAGTCGAATGTAAATTCATATGATTTATAATGACGCTAGGTTGAAGAGTGTATTAGTTCAATTTTATTTTTTATTTAATTACTAATTTTTATGAGATAAATATTTTTATTATATGCAAATCTTTATATACACATATTTGGGTAGGTATTACTATTTAAATTAAAGTATTATATATATCACGAAAGTATCATCAAGCTAACAAGATCTTCGAACTGTTATCTCCTGTATTCCGGTTAGTAAAACAGAAATAGAAAAAAAATAGAAAAATAGAAAGAAAAAAAATCCGAGTCCACAGAACACTTTGTATCCTTAAGAAATTTAATCTCATCAAGTACCCGAGGTTGTAGATTAATTCATCCCAAGATAAAACAGATTAACTATTAACGAAGTAGCGGTATCTCAAACTTCAATAATTTCAGCGAACTCAAAAATCAGCAACGAGATCACACACACAGACTTAGTCGATCGACAATTTTATTTGTAACAAAATGTATGCAGAAGAGAGAAAAAATTTTCAGTGTCAAAAAATGAGAGAAATATCTCCTTTTATAGCCAATCATAGGTGTGAACATACCCGTTCAGAACGGACATGTCTGTTCAGAACGGTGGTGTCTTTTGAGAAAAGAAGTGTTTGTTCGGAAGGAGCAGGTCTCTTCTGAGCGACTTTTGAATTGTTACCATTACGCGTCTCAAAACAATTCTGTTAAGCGAACTTAATTCCTCGAATTAATTAATTAACTAATTAATAATTCTGAATTAATATCGAGAAAAAGGAAATTAAATAATGAGATTGATTAAATAAATTTTTCCTAAAAATTATCAATCAATCACATCATTTCCCACTTCCAAAGCCGAAGCCGAAGCCGAGCGAGCGACGACAACAGCACGATTGGGCACCCTTTACTTGATCATTTATGAGCTAAAGGAAGTGTTTCCTTATATAAGGACAAATATTTTCCTTTCTTCTACCAATATGGGAGAAATGGCTTTTCATTTTCAATGACTTTTCATTTCCCTCTAAATTGGTTCCCCCACATTTCTCATTTTCTCATTTTCTCATTTTCTCATTTTCTCATTCATTCTTATTTCCCACTCATACCTTACTTAAACCAAACACTAACTTCAAAATATATTATTTTTAAATGTTCTGATTTCTTCTTCTTCTTTTTTTTATAAAACTCATAGCAAATAGGAAAATATGCGAATCATTTAAAATTTATCATTTGTAAAATAAATTTTATATTAAGTAATATATAATAAATGTGCAACGCAGGGGAAGCATTAAAGTGCAAAGTTGGATTACTATTTTGCACATACACTAAATTAAAATTTAATTAACTATCTAAATAAACAGTAAAATTAATTAGAAGTCATTTTTATTTAAGTAAATGTAGAACTAATCAGAAATTCAACTATTGCACTTTAATTCTTTAGTTATGGCATTATAAATTCTTTTACTTACTATTAATTATTGCAAATGGTATTCACACCCTTTTACATTCTTTAGTTATAGCATAATGAATTTCGTTAGTTATTACATCAACTATTTATATCTTTCATCTTTCCTTATATTAACTTTTTGCCAAATAACTTTTCACATTCTTATATCGCCCCCTATTTACCTGATAACACAACGTTGTTATTGACCCTTGAGTGAATCGTGTCTATTTGAATAAATTAAAAATCATTTATAAGGATATGTACTATACCTTTGTTGGGTGTAAGGTACACATGTGGTTATATATATGATATCACTGATTGAATGTATTTTTTATGTTTAATTTTTAGTTTATCAATGGGAAAAAAAGAAATGAAAATTGTCTTTGATTTATGTAAATATTCAATCGAGAAGTCAAATATGAGAACCAATAACAAGAAATATTTTAATTCAAATACATTAACTTTTAAATACTTATACTATTAAGCATGGAATACACATGCAACGCACGTGTTCGAGAACTAGTATATATATATATATATATATATATATATATATATATATATATATATTAACTGATAAAATTAATATTGTAGACAAAGAAATCCAAAAATATTGTGAAAGAAAAACAACTATATGATATATGTGTTTGTACATTGATTTAGTAATCTACTAACAAAATAAAAATAGATCAACAGAAAAGTAATTACAAATTATTGAAATAGATTAAGAAAAATGCATAGAGAATTTTCACATATATAAGAGATAGCAGGCTAGATGGAACGAAAACTCATGCATCTATCAACAAAACCTTTTTTTTGTAATATAAGATTATGTACTTTTTTCTTGTAAAGATAGGTATTAAATAGGAGAAAAATAATTAATTAAATTGAAGAACTGTAACTTAAACTTTATGTAAGAATTTAAAGGAATTAAATGATAGAAAGTGAATGGGGGCAAATAAAGTCTCAAACGTATGTCTTTACATATTTCACCAATAGCTAGAGGCCTTAGTAGATGACTATGGTCAATATATTGAATTTATTGTATTAAATTATTTAGTAACCCTTCAAATTCTTCAGATTTTCTATATATTTTCAAAGGGTGTTATAGTCAATACAAATTTTATAGGGTTATTTTAATAATGCAACTTTTAACTTTGTTGCTTCTCACTTTTAATATATATAAACATAAAAAAAAATATTGATAGGTTGGATCAGAATGATAGGATGGTTATGAATAAAGCTAAAAATGACATGATTAATCATCATAAGCAGTTGAACAACTTCTGAAAACAAAAAACCAACTTCAAATAGAACCTAGAGGGTGATAATATATATACATAATCTTGGAGAATGATGTTTGGATTCATGCCAATGAGGAGATTGGAAAGGCAGTAGTGAACTTGTATAGAAAACTGTTTTTACAAGATGGACAAATGCCTTGATTTGAGTATACTGGATCATATTTACAAGAATGTTACGGATAGTGATAACCAAATTCTCTTGAGAAGTCCAATAAAAGATGAGATTTATAGAGTTGTTTTAGATATCAATCCAAATAGTTCACAGGACCTAATGACTTTAGTGACTTATTTTTTCGAAAGACTTGGAACTCAAATTTCTAGAAATTTAGACCTATAAGCTTGAGTAATTTAACTCAAAAGATCATCTCCAAAGTTTTGAACTCTACACTGGGGAGAATGTTCTTCTGGCACAAGAAATCATTCATGATACGAAGAAGACTATAAAGGATGGGAGGTCATGTTCTATTCAAGATAGATATGAATATGGTATATGATAGAATATTTTTACATTCCATATGTTTTTCTATGAGGAGGATGACCTTTGATGAGAAGTGGATTGATGTCTAACATGTGGTACACAGTTATTACAAATGACTGAAGGCATGAATTTCAAGTTAAAAAGAGGAGTCAAACAGGAAGATCTTATTTCACCCTCTCCATTTATTATTTTTTCTGAATGTTCATTTGCTATGTTAAATAATCTATATAATGATCTTAAGTTCAATGGATTTAGTATGGAATCCACTGGATCAATAACCATCTTGCGTATGCAGATGATTTGTAATATCTTGTCTAGGAAAATCCTATTTTTTGAATCTAATTACTTACTGCTTGAAAATATATGAAACAAACTCAGGTCAACTTTTATTATTATTAGAAATAAGAGCTGCTTTATTATATATAATGGAATAATTAATTTCATTTTGGTAATTGGTATCTTTTAAAAAAATAAAACTATGAATATTACGTAGCTATCACGCACCAAGGGTGCCAGCTTTTATAAAAATCTTTTATGAGGAATAGTACCTTGTGAGGGTGCTAGACTCAAGATAAAATAGTTATAATCTTCTCCACTCCACCTAATTTAGCAAAGAACTTACGGCGGGAAAACCACATGGCTACTTTTGAAAGATAGATGATCGCATTTAAAAACTATTTAACATATATGCCAAAGCGATTAAAAGGAGAAAGACCCTTTGACCGGGACATTTTTTATTTGCATGGAGGAAAAAAAACTAATTCTTTGTTGATATGGCCACTAAAATTCTCAACAAGTTGGGATCCTGACAAAGTAAACAACTCACCACGGGAGGAAAAATAATATTGGTGAAACATGTCCTAAATGATATTCTAGTTCATCATCTTTCCATTTGCCAGCAATCCAAAACCATCTTGGAACAAATGAAAAGATTGTGTAACGATTCCTTCTAGTCGTTCTGGGAAAGCCAATGGTGAAAAAATTGGGCAGAAAAACTTTTTGGGTTGTGACCTAAAAATTCTAGGCTAGGCCAGTTTAGATAGAATCTAAGTGGGGTGGGGTCTAGGGAAATTTGGAAATGGATGAGGACGTATTTCTAATCTTGAATCATGTTTCCTAGTAACTAAGACATTAAGGAATCAATAGGGCATGTCGAAATCGAATTCAGGTGAGTAAAACTACAAGAATCGGACTTGACGTGAAGAGGCTGTCTTAAAGCATCAAGATTTGAAGGTGTGTAGTGAAATGGGGGTTCAGGGAAGGATTTACGAGTCTCTGTCTCCGTGCAAGCCTCTATAGCGGGTTTCACATCGTTAAAGCGGGTGTCATGTAGCTATAGCGGGATGAATTAATTCCCGCTATAGTGGGTGGCTAAGGTCATGCCGCTATAGTGGGTCCATCGTCATAGCGGCCCACCCGTTATAGCGGGTTTAGTCGGGGTTTTGTGCAGAAAAGTTTCAAAAACCTCTTATTTTCTGCAACTTCGTTCTTAGAGCTTGAAAGGGCGATTTAGGGTAGTTTCCTTTGGTTTTTCCACCAAACTCTTTGTTAAAGGTAAGTTAATTACTTCTTCAACTTGTATTTTGATTCTTAATCCTTAGAATCTAGGTTTTTAATCTTGGGGAATGGTTTTAAACTTGAAGTATTGGTGGAAAGAAACCTTGTTGGGTAGAATGATCATGGGAATGGCTTGGAGTTAGGATTTTGTTATAATCCGGGTATTGTTAGGCCGTTTTGATTGATTATTGTGTTTTTGTTATAATTTAGACCAAGAACAAGATGGAATTTACAACAAAGGGAAAAAACTATGGTTCTTTAAGGTTTTCGTGGCTTGATTTGAGGTAGGTTGTAACACCCCAAAATATTCTAGCCCAGATCAGGTCAGAAAAGACTTGAAAAATTTTCTGCAGTATGGTGCTACGTACGCCATCTACAAGCCTATAGAAGTATCTACGGACTATAGATTGGCTCGTGGAATTAGATTCCTGAAAGTTGATTCTCAAGTCTGAGTTTCACGGACCGAACTACAAGTCATAGATACTTTTGCGAACCGTAGAACGACCCATGAACCCAAGACTTGAAACTTGACATTTTCCAAGGAACAGGAAGAGCAAAGTCTACGAGTCGTAGACCATTCTACGGACTGTAGATTGGTCCGTAGATCAATGTCCTGAAAGAGAAATCCTAACTCTATTTTCACAGACAATTTCACGATCCTTAGAAGCTTCTAGGATCTATAAAGGTCCCATGGAACCAAGTCCTGAAACACCTCCCCTTCTGTAAGTTTTCTACAAACGAGCAGGACTCCCATGCAAGGGTTCATAGACCCCAACCTCATAAACCTCAAAATGTTAGCGCATCTTCTACAAATGGCTTTTACGGCCCGTAAAAGCTTCTACAGTACGTAGAAGGGCTCATAGATGGCCCCGCCCTAATTTTTAAGAAGGCTTTTTTTGTCTTTTCCTACCTTTTTAAAAATATAAACCTCGATATTTTGGAATGCAATTAAGGTCCTTTACAGTTTAGTTCGACCCTAATACTCCCATAATTATTCCCAAAACTTAGAACAAGAATCCAAGAGAGGAAAACTTAGAACAAGAATCCCAAAGGGTACTACATCAGGAAGACACGGAGGTTCAAACCGTTTGTATGTTATGTCTAGCCGTCAAGATCAGGATAACTCGCAAGACATCATCACTAGTATGCTTGAAGTCTTCTCTCTTGATGTTTATACCTTACTTGATCTAGGTGCTAGTTTGTCTTTTGTGAGTCCTTATGTAGCCATGAAGTTTTGCACTTGTCCCGAACGACTTCTAGAACCTTTCAGTATCTGTACACCTGTTGGTGTGTTAGAAAGGAGATTATAGAAATTGTACCATCTCTATCCATTATAGAGACACCATAGCCTACTTAGTCAAGTTAGATATGGTAGATTTTGATGTCTTTCTAGGCATGGACTAGTTATATACTTGTTATGCCTTAGTAGATTGTAGAACTCGAGTAGTCAAGTTTCAGTTTCCTAATGAGCCACTCTTAGAGTAAAAAGGTAGTTCAGTAGAGCCTAAGGGTCATTTCATAACATACCTTAAGGCCAAGATGTTGGTCTTCAATGGGTGTACCTATAACATAGTCAGAGTTAAAGACTCTAGTGTTGAGACACCGCCAGTCAGTTCCTGTTGCAAATGAGCTCCTAGGAGTTTTTCTCGATGATCTTCCCAGAATCCCTCCCGACAGAGAGATAGACTTTGGGGTTGATGTCCTTCCAACTTCCCAACCCATATCTATTTTGCCTTACAAAATGACTTCAACTGAATTAAAAGAGTTAGAAGAGCAATTGAAAGATCTCCTTGATAAGGTTTTCATCTAGCCGAGTGTCTTAGCTTGGGGCGCTCCTGTCCTATTCGTGTGAAAGAAAGATGGTTCCCTTAGGATGTGTATTGACTATCGTCAGTTAAACGAGGTCACTATAAAGAATAAATACCATCTCCCTAGAATCGATGACCAATCCAGCTTCAAGGTGCCACTTGTTTATCCAAAATAGACCTTAGATCCGGTTTCATCAGTTGAAAGTGAGAGAAAGTGACATCCCAAAGGCAGCTTTCAGGACCTGATATAGTCATTATGAGTTCCTATTCATATCCTTTGGTTTGACAAATACTCTTACAACATTCATGGATCTCATAAACAGAGCATTTAAAAGGTATTTAGATATGTTTGTTATCGTGTCCATTGATGAAATCCTGATCTACTCTAGAATCGAGGAGGATCATGTCGATCATCTTAGAATAGTCCTCCAGAGTCTCAAAGACCATGAGTTGTTTGCCAAGTTTTTGAAATGTGAGTTTTGGATAGAATATGTGGCGTCCTAAAGCCATATTTTGTCCTATAAAGGTATCTGAGTTGATTCACAGAAAATAGAGGCAGTGAAGAGTTGGCCCAGACCCACATCCCCAACTGACATAAGGAGTTTCTTAGGTTTGGTGGGTTACTACAGAAGGTTTGTAGAGGGGTTTTCATAAATTTCATCCCCGTTGAGTAAGTTAACTCAGAAAAAGTCCAAGTTTCAATGATATGAAGTTTGTGGAAAAAGCTTTTAGGAATTGAAGACTCAATTGACTACTGCTACAGTATTGACCCTACCAGAGGGTACAGAGGGTTTTGTTGTATATTGCGATGTGTCCAGAGTTGGACGTGGTTGTGTACTGATGCAGAATGGTAAGGTTATAACTTATGCCTCTAGACATCTAAAATCAATGAGAGGAATTATCTGACTCGTGATCTCGAGTTAGAGGCAGTGGGATTTGCTCTAAAGATATGGCGTCATTATCTCTACGGTATGCATCTGGATGTGTTCACCAGCCAAAAGATTCTTCAATATGTTTTCAATTAGAAGGAGTTGAACCTTAGATAGAGCCGATGGCTAGAGCTGCTTAAGGACTATGATATAAGTATTCTCTATCACTCATGTAAGGCTAATGTTGTTGTTGACGCTCTTAGCAAATTATCCATGGATAGTACTGCTCATGATGAGGAAGGGAACAAAGATTTGGCTAAGGATGTGCACAGACCTGCACGTCTGTAGTTTGCCTAGTAGACTCAGATGAAGGTGGTGTTATTATGCTGAATGGGGCTGAATCATCCTTAGTGGTGTGTCGCGCCCCATTTTTTTTGCAAAATGGGTTGAGTGCACAACCTAACAACTCTTTTGGGTTTGCTAAGAAATGAATCGCCACCTAACGAATTAAAGATGCGTTAGGGCACATATCTAACCTAACTAAATCTAATCAAACTAAGGTCAAATGAACCAGAGATCGGGTAAGGGTTCAAATTACCTTGAAGGGAAGGTGTTAAGCACCCTTCGAGATCCACAAAAGGTGTCCCAGCCGTAATATTTTCATGTGAGGGTTACAAATTGTCAAATAAGGTCTAATTTTTATGAATTTATAAGTTAAACTAAGTAACAAAGTAAATGAATATTAATAAAGCAAATATAATATTTAATACAAATAAACAATTAAGAGAGAAGCGAGAAGACAGAAGATACTCAATTAAGATATAGGAAAGACATTTTTAGCTAATTTTAAGCTACCCCAAATAAAACACATAATAAAAGAAAAGGAAAAGAAAGAGAAAAGAAAAGGAAGGAAAACGAAAAACCTAGAAAAAAAATGCCCTTTTTGGATCAACACTCGGCTTATTCGACATGCCAAGACAAATTCATAATAATTTTTTTTTCATTTGTCGACTTTTTGCTCGAGTCACCTTCCATCATGTCCAAAGGGCCTAAATACCCCTACCCTCCCTTTTCTAAGGCTCAATTATTATTTTAAGGCCTAAAGCAATCTAAAGAAAAAAAGATAAACTAACGTCTTAAAAGGTGCATATCGTCCCACTTAAGGTCCAAGAGGCATTGGACTTAACTAAAGGTAGGTTTTAGACTAAAATAAAATATAAGTTACCTATTAAACTCTCTAAGCGTCAAACAAAACAACTTGAACAGCATTTAGCACATAGAATCTCATACTGGCCTCTATGTTTTTATTTTAGCATGCTTACAAACACAAATAAGGTGAAAGGATATCATGCGAAGTGTATGCATAAAACATTATACAAACAAGCATTATAACAATAGTCTAATTACTAATATGCGGATAGAATTATTATGAGGCAGAGCTTGATTTTAATTTAATATTTAATCTAAGACAGATTTTTAAAATAGCATGTAGGGAGCGATTTGTTATTTTATTTTAAGTAACACACAAAAATATTCAGAAAGCATAAATTTAAAAAGTTGAGCAAGCATAGCAAAAGCCAAAAGCAAATAAGTTGTCAAATTTTAAAACAGTTATTGACATGTTGATATTTATTAAAGTCCTATAGGCAAGATTTCTAAGTGATTGACACTCTTAAGTTAATTAAAATACAACTAATTAGTTAACATAAACAAAAATATTTAAAATCTGATTTAACATGCTGAAATTATTAACACTGGTTGGTTAATATGTTTATCCTATCCATTTAGCCCTATGGACATAGCAACAATTCTAAAGTTATTAACATGTTTTAAAATAATTTAAATCCTATAGGCTGGATTTCTACGTGTCAGGAGCATTAATATTATCACACAAATGTACATGCCGAAAGTTAATTAATAATACCTATGAACATGATTTCTAAGTGATTGCTAGGCTAATGTTATTTCACAATTCCTCTAGGTATCCTATCTGTTAATTGAAAATTTAATTAAATCCTATAGGCATGATATCTAACTTTTGAATATGCCAAAACGTTAAAAATATAAACACAATCTAAATTAAACATTCTGAGATGAAGATTAAAGCCAATGATTATAATCCAATTAACATGCTAAAGCAAAGCACTTAAACAAATAGCATGAGTTTAGCAACTTGATTTTAAATGATCACTTCCAAATTTTAAGAAGGTTATTAAATGAGACCAATTTCAACACCTCTTAAGATTTATCACATTGTTACTCTAACATGTTTGAGCAATATTGATATCAACTTATAACACAAATAGCATGTAATCACCATTTAAGATATTTTACGCATGGCGATAATTTTAAGTCACAGAAAGTTTGAAATTCCTTATGATGCGATAGCTTTTAACGGCTATATTCAAAAGGTAGGCAAGTTATCTAGCACACACAGAGAGTAAAAATAAAAGAAATCACGTAGCACGTATATCCCCTTCCCCCTTAGGCGATTCCCCAAATTATTTTAATATACATAGAGTTAAAGTTTACAAATATACCAAACCGGAATAACAAAATAATACAAGTAATAAATATAAATGTAAGATAAAGCTAAATCCCGTCTTCGAAATCCCATCCCGGGCGACTCTTCAATACTTCAATTTATTTAAGGACCTGCTAAACATTCAAAGTAAATAGGCAAGATACCACATAACATATATATATATATATATATATATAAAAAAAAATTTTATATAATACAGGTTTCTTTGATGGAGAAGCAAAATTATATAGACATTATAGAGAAGAACAATTAAGTGTAATAGGAAAGGACAATAATAGTTTAAATTTAATAAGCAAAGAGTCTGTAAAACAAATAAAGAATTTAAAAATGAATTTAATGCATATGGGTTTAATAGTAATAGGAATTAAAGGCTGTTCATATATTAATGATAATTATAGTTGTTTAACTTTAAAGTATATGGTTCTCCAAACAGTTTTAAATAGTATCAATGGATTAACCTGTAAAGTCCTAGGAATTGTTGAATGTCCGCTGAAGCTAGTATGCTGTTAGGACATTGTTATCCGGGGTGTGGTTAAAGAAGATTTGACCATGACCATGATGAAGAATTATTAAATAGTTTTACAAATGGTTTAATTTGTAATCAAGATAAAAAGATAAGTACAATAAAAATTTTAGCAAGAATAAGAATAGATGATTATGAAGTAGAAACTTTAGCACTAGTAGATTCAGGATGTACAAAAAGTATTTTGAATAGTCAAATTATACCAAAAAATTTTATTAAAGAATTACCTCAACCACAAATATCCATGCAAATGGATGGGTCTTATAATACTTATAAACATTATGTAAATAAGGCAACAATAAGTTTTAAGAACAGTTGCACAGATTTTTATAAACCAGATTATAAAATAGAAAAAATTTGGGTAAGAGATCTAAATATAAAAGTAGATTTTATATTAGGATTAGATTTTCTACTCCACAACAATGGCAGTTGTTTAATAACAAGAGATGGAGTAATGTTATCCAAAAATATAACTCAAACAGAGGTAGTAACAATACCTGTACAAAATAAATATAGATATATTAAAAACAAGAATAAAAAAGAAGACTGTAATTGTAATGATTGTGAAGAATGTGAAAAATTAAATAAAGAAATAGAAATAATAACTATAGAAAATGAAAAGGAATATAATCTAATAGAAATAAATACTGATTTATATAATTTTAATAAAGGAATAAAAACAATTGGTGTAATAAAGAATCAAAAGGATTTAGATAATATAATACAGATCCTAGATGAATTAGAGATAATAGGAGAAAAACCCTTAAAACATTGGGAATCTAATAAAATAAAATGCAAATTAGATATAATAAATCCAGAATATATAGTAAAAACAGCTTCTATAGAATCAACAAATGAAGATCTAAAAGAATTTGAAATACAAATAAAAGAATTATTACAATTAGGAGTAATCAGGAGATCTTGATACCAAAAATAAAGGGTTTGTAGTATTTTTTCAATTGTAAATATTTCAAAAGGTTTTGTATCAAGTTTGTTGTAAATCCTACTAAGTACTCTCTCTTTCTTAATTCCGTTAATATATAAATAGGTTTTTTCTATTAAGTCTAAGTAACTTCTCCCAAAGTTTTTTTTTTTTTTTTTTTTTTTTTTTTTTTTTTTTTTTTTAATAATTGTTTAACTTTATTTCACTTCTTCCTTACAGCTTATATTAAATAGTTATCTTCTTTAACCACACCCTGGATAACAATGTCCTAACAGCATCCTAGCTTCAGCGGACATTCAACAATTCCTAGGACTTTACAGGTTAATCCATTGATACTATTTAAAACTGTTTGGAGAACCATATACTTTAAAGTTAAAACAACTATAAACATATGATTATCAGTAATATACAAACATCATTTTATGAACATGAACAAAATATATTCATATAGGGAGATAAGTTACAAAAACTTAATAAACATAAACTACTTACATATGTCTGGAGAAAGAGATTTCCCGTTCGGGAGTCCCTGAAAGAAACTTTAAATACTAAAGAAAATTTGTACAAACTTTTCAAAACTAAACACTCTTTTTCTTTTTTTTTTAAACTTTAAAACTATTGATATTTTTTGGGGTTTTTTGGGGTTTTTTCTCTCTCACTAGCTTTCTTTCTTGCTTGTAATTTTCGTTCTACTTGTATGTCTGAATGTAATGGGGTATTTATAGTGGCTTGCGGACTTGAAATCCGGATTTCAAATTGATAAGGAATTGATTTTAGCCTGCCGGGTGCGCTGTGGGGCCCCATCGTCACATGGCTTGTGTCGCTTCTTCTTATCTTTTTGACTTTAACATCATTTCAGCCAAACTCCATTATTTGCTTATGAGGTCATTGCTTACGTCTTTTGTGTAGATACATCACTGCATGCGTCTGATTTCTTGTCTTCTTTGTAAATACGTCATCGCTTGCGTCTGATTTCTTAACTATCTCCTTTTTGTTCCAATTCTGGTCTTGAATCTGTTCTTGCAATATTTACATTGTGTCTAAATTATGAAGAGCAATTGAATCAAAACTCATTCCTGAGTCATCATCCTCGTTAGGGTCTTGAGCAAATTGTTCTAAAGCAGGATTATATCCGCTAGTTTCAGAACTGTCTGATTCTGGTTTAGGATGCTCTATTATGATTTCTTTTGTTTTTTCTTTTAAAGCTTTATTTAAAGCTTTTTCTATCATATTTTCTAATTTTTTATTTTTTTTAACTAAAAATCCTTTTTTCTTTACTAATGTCTTTTCTTTTCTTGAAGATGTCTCTGCTTCTTGGGTATCCATTATAAAACTTGCTGGTAAAATTCTTCTGTTTTCACTTTTTGGCAAAGTGACAGCCATTAACGGATTTGATGTATCTTTACCAGTTACCGTTTGAACTGGATTAGCTGTACCTCTATCCGATACAGTGGATTTATTTACATTCATTGGGGAATGTACACCCGTCTCATCCATTTTTAAAGGAGATGGAGAACTCTGATTGTGTCTGTTGATCTGATACAGTTCTGCGTATAAGGACTTTTCTCTCTCTTGAAGTATAGCAATCTTCTTTAATAAAACATCTTTTTCTAATCTTAAACTCTCATTTTCTTTATTTAATCTCTTGAAACCCTCCGTCATAGATGAACAATGATCACAAAAGATTACTTTATTGGTGTCTTTCTGGATATTATACTGAGGAATTTGGAAAGTAGTTTGTCTCAAACTAGGAGTAATAAAATAATTAGGTCCTAGGTTTCCTCTAGCATAATCTAAAGCTTCATTAAAATCATTAAAGCCTTTAAAAAGAGGTATAGGAAAATCTTTAATTACTGGTATGACTTCACTCCATAATTGATAAATTCCTGGAGTATGCCCTTGTATTACCACATAAAATTTAAATTTTTTATCTATATTTTTGTCTGTAAAATAAAAACTTAAAGCATTTAAAGTTGAAATAAAATATCCAACATCTCTTGGATTTTTATTGTAAGCAATCCATAAATTGTCTATTAAACATTTTTGGGCTTTATCAACCCTTGTCTTAATATGTAATCTGAAACTCATATTGCTTTGCGGATAACAAATCAAATTATGAGGTCCAAAATCAAGTCTTTCAAAATCTTTATGTTCCATATGTGATAATGGTTTATAATGAACATTACCTAAGAGAGTCTTTAGATAATTGTCTGAAGATGAACCTTGTACTTTATCTTTGCCTTTCCCTGTCTGCATTCTGAAAACATATTTATTTATTAATCATTCTACTTTATTTATTAATCATTCTACTCAATTGATCTGCTAAATTATTATTTATTCCTTTTATATGTTCTAGTTTTATATTATATATGGAAGTTGCATCTAAAAAATTTAACCATCTTCTTTTACTACTTTTCTTTTGATTTATATTCTGATGAAATTTTACTATTGCTTCGCAGTCTGTTCTTACAAGTATTTCTGACTTGTTTAAAATGTAAAGTCTAAAACTGTCTAAGCCATATATGACCGCTAAAATTTCTAAATCTATACTACTAAGGTTTCCTTTTTCTTTATACTTACCACTTTGATAAGCACAAATTCTTTCTTCGGATTTACTACTATATTTATTTGGTCTAGTCTTTAGTACAGCTCCCCATCCAGTTATACTTCCATCTGTTTCTAATATTAAAAAATCATTTTCTAAGGGTAATACTAAATCTGGAATATTTTTAATCATTTCTTTTAACTTTTGTACTAATTTTATATCTTCAGAATTAAAAGTTTTTTGCCCTTTTGATCCTGTCTTAGAATATAAAGGTCCTGCTACTTTTCCTAAGTCTTTAATGAAAGGTCTAGCATAATTTAATATTCCTAAGAATTTTTGTAATTCTTTAGTTTTTTCTAATTTATCTGGCATTTCTAAAATCTTTTTAGCTATATGGGGTTGAAGTTTAATCTTTCCTTCCCCTATAGTTACTCCTAAAAATTGTATATTATTTTTACATAACTCCATTTTCTTTTTACTTATTATTATTCCATTTTCTATGAATAGTCTAAACACTTGCTGTAAGTGTCCTAGATGTTCTATTCTATCTTTGCTAAAAACTAAAATATCATCTACATATACTAGAACAAAATTTTTATATTTTCCAAATATACTATCCATTTTTCTTTGAAAAATTGGGGGGGCAGTTTTTAATCCAAATGGCATTACTAACCATTCGAAATGTCCTTCTGGACAAGTAAAAGCTGTCCACTCAATGCTTTCTTCTTCCATCTTTATTTGCCAGTAACCTGACTTACAATCAAATTTACTAAAAATACAATTATTTTGTATTCTATTTATTAGTTCTGTTTTGTCTGGTAATTTGTAGCCATCCATCCTTGTATTATCGTTTAATCTTTTATAATTTATAACCATTCTCGCTTTTCCTCTTACTATCTCGTTATGATTTCTTACCATAAAAGCTGCAGATCTATGTTTTGATCTAGATCTCCTGATTACTCCTAACTGTAATAATTCTTTTATTTGTATTTCAAATTCTTTTAGGTCTTCATTGGTTGATTCTATAGAAGCTGTCTTTACTATGTATTCTGGATTTATTATATCTAGTTTGCATTTTATTTTATTAGCTTCCCAATGTTTTAAGGGTTTTTCTCCTATTATTTCTAATTCATCTAATATTTGTATTATGTTATCTAAATCTTCTTGGTTTCTTATTACACCAATTGTTTTTATTCCTTTATTAAAATTGTACAAATCAGTATTTATTTCTATTAAATTATATTCTTTTTCATTTTCTATAGTTATTATTTCTATTTCTGTATTTAATTTTCCACATTCTGCACCATTTTTACAATTACAGTCTTCTTTTTTATTATTGTTATCATTACAATTACAGTCTTCTTGTTTATTTTTGTTTTTAATATATCTATATTTATTTTGTACAGGTATTGTTACTACCTCTGTTTGGGTTATATTTTTAGATAACATTATTCCATCTCTTGTTATTAAACAACTACCATTGTTATGTAACAAGAAATCTAATCCTAAAATAAAGTCTACCTTTATATTTAGATCTCTTACCCAAATTTTTTCTATTTTATAATTTGGCTTATAAAAATCTGTACAACTATTCTTAAAACTTATTGTTGCCTTACTTACATAATGTTTGTAAGTATTATAAGACCCATCCATTTGCATTGATAATTGTGGAGTAGGTAATTCTTTAATTAAATTTTTTGGTATAATTTTACTATTCAGAATACTTTTTGTGCACCCCGAATCTACTAATGCTAAAGTTTCTACTTCATAATCATCTATTTTTATTCTTGCTAAAATTTTTATTGTACTTATCTTTTTATCTTGATTACAAATTAATCCATTTGTAAAACTATTCAATAGTTCTTCTTCTGAAACATGATCTTCTTCTTCTAAAATTTCATTTAACTTTTCTTTCTTCTTTTCTAATTTTTCTAATCTTTTATCTAAATGTTCAACTTTTTTATTTAATATTTTTATTTCTTCTTCTAAATCAATTTTCTTATTTTTTAATCCTATTTCTAAAGGTCTATTGTCTTCTTTATTTATGTTCTCATTTATAGACTCAGACTTTTCTATACATGGAATACATCCTTCTATATAACATTTACTACATTTTGCTCTTCTATTTCTTCCGGGATACCAATGACATATAAAACACTGGTTACTATCTAATCCCTTTCCTTGTTCAAAATTATGTTTACAATCTTTTAGGATATTTACCATTTCTTGATTTTCTGTATAATCAATTTTTAAGTCTTCTAATTGATTTTCCAATCCTATTGTATTTATAAATTCTTCTCCTTCTGAATCTGATGAATTTAATTTTTGTTCGTCTTTTATTTCCATACTTACTATAGAATATATACTTTCGTTGTCTGACATATATTCATCTACATTAATTAAAGTTTCTTGGAAATCTTCAATTAACTGAGCATTTCTAGTTCTACTATTGTTTCTTTTTGGACAAGTATTAGCTAAATGGTCTTGACTACCACATGTAAAACATTCTAATTTATTTTTATAATTTCTGTTAGTATTATATTTTCTTACATGCCTGTATTTATCTAAATAAGGTTTTCTTGCCATTGATTTTCTCAAGTAATATTTTCTTTTGGGATAATATTTATTTCCTTTATAATATTTATTCTTTTTATATCTCTTTTGTATTGGTTCTTTATCATAGTTTTGAGTTGTATATATACTTTTACAGAAATTAGTTTCATTTTGCTTTAACTGTTTTTGTATTTGTATATTAGTACACTTTTCTTGTAATATTGTCATTATATGTTGAATTCTTTGTCCTATAGACCATTTTCCTTCTGGGTTTTGTATAACTCCTTCTCTTTTATACCACTTTTCTTCTATTTCTCTACCTAAAGCTCCTGGTAATTTATTAAATAATTTTTTACCTAAACTAGTATCAAAAGCATTACCACTTATACTACAATAGTAGAAATATTCATTCAAAAAGTCTTTTATACTAAACCAATTACTTATACTTAATTGTTCTAATTTAATAACAGCATTTCTTTGTAAAATTATTAAACCACTATTAGGGTCTTCTCCTGTTATTAAGCTATGTATTTTATTTGTGAAATTATATGGATTTGGTCCCATATTAACCATTCCTTGGAATTCTTCAGGAAATTCTGTTTTGTATGCTTCCCAAAGTCCTTTAGTAGATTCTCCTAAAAATGTCTCCATATATCTATACATAGTTTCTGCATCATTATCTTGATTTGTTTGTATATAATCAGCTACTACAATACTTTTCCATACATCTATTACAGAATTCCATAATTGCGGATCATGTGCCGCTATATTTAATATTTTTCCTTTATTTCCACCTTCTTGAAGTTTTATTGGTTCCTCAATAGGTTGTCTTTTTCCTCTTGGTTTTAAATTTTCAGTCTGTACATCTTGATTTACTCTATAAACTCTATATCTAGGTAGATTTCCAGTACTAGTTTGGACTGGTGGCATTGTACTTGTTTTTTGAAATGGACTAGAACTACTTGAAGCACTTTCCATTAATTCTCTTAAACTTATTTCACTTATTTCACTTATAAGTGATTCTTCTTCTTCTTTATCTTCTTGCCTTTTTCTATATCCATAATTATCTTGTCTTAATCTACAATATTTAAAATGTTCTTCTACATCTTTAAATTTTATTTTTGATTTACTACAACCTTTACACTTAAAATTTTTATCTTTATTTATTTTGTTAATTTCTATTGATTTTTCTATAGCTTTATCGACTTCAAAATCTTCCTCTTCTATTATTTCTATATTCATTAATTCTTCTTCTACTTCTATATCTGTTTCTTCTTCATCTACCTCTTTCTGATTACTATAATTATAATCTGTGAATCTTATAGAAGTTTGTCCTTTACTATTAGTATACATCAAATGGTCATTTGGTTTTAAAATTTCTTTTTTACTTAAATTGTCTAAATTCCATTCTAAACCTGCATATTCTTCTGAATTTATTTTTAAAGGTTGCATAACCTTGATTCCTTTGTCTCCCATTAATCCTACTACATCTTCTATTTTTAATTTGAATTTTGTATTACTATTTGTAGCTATTTTACCTATAAATCCAACACATAATAATAAATTATTTCCTCCTGTCATTTCTTCATATCCTTTAGTTTGTATACCTATTTTTATATGATTTGCAAAATTTTTAGAGCTTACCATAAAGTCTGGACTACAATAGAATAATCCTCCATTGTTAGTCATATCTACTTCTATTAATCCTATTATAGATTTTTTAATTTCAGTCCATCTATTATCATAAATAGTTATTAAAACTTTAGTTCCTAAATTTTTTCTAGTTAAGCCTTTAATTCCTATTACTATTAAACCCATATGCATTAAATTCATTTTTAAATTTTTTATTTGTTTTACAGATTCTTTACTGATTAAATTTAAACTAGTATTATTTTTTCCTATTACACTCAATTGTTCTTCTCTATAATGTCTATATAATTTTGCTTCTCCTTCGAAGAAACCTGTATTATATAAGATTTTTGGATTTAATAATTTTAATTTATTTTGTTGGAAAATCTGTATTTGTTTTTCTACATCTATTATTTCTTCTAACTGTTGACTAGTACTTGCTTTATTTTTTGTTGATTCCAAAATCTTTGATAATATACCTCCTCTTAAGTTATCTTGGTTAAAACTTGATCCTGGTCTATCTGTTGTTCTTCTTTTAAACGGAAAAAGTTCCATGGATTCTTTTTGATTATTAATTTTTTATCTTCTTTGGGAGTTATTTCTATTCTTTTTAATTGTTGTATTAAATC
>JAGDQO010002063.1:0-91451 GCA_018342035.1 Solanum appendiculatum
AGAAGCATACCAATACACAACAAAATCCCTACAAGCCCATCCGGTAGTGACAATAATAAGGAGCGGACACCAAGTTACTTTCAAGTTGAAACTCCTTTCGCACTCGTCGTCCCTCAACTTAGCTTCTTTTGTTCAACTTAGTCATGGGAGAAGCAATAGACAGACACCCATTCACAAATCTCCGTAGTAACCCGCTCAGCCCAAGAAGCTCCTAATATCCGACGGGGTCAATGGCCAAGGCCAATTTCTAATCACATCGATCTTCTTAGGGTCTACCTTAATACCATCCCCCGACACCACATGACCTAGGAAGGCAACCTCCCTCAACCAAAATTCACACTTTTCATACTTGGCATACAACTTCTCCTCTCTTAATCTTTGCAACACAACCCTCAAGTGACCCATATGTTCTTCCTCGCTATGCGAATAAATTAAAATATCATCAATGAAGACCACAACAAAGGAATCAAGGTAGGGTTTAAAGACCCTATTCCTTAGGTCCATGAAGGTAGCCGGTGCATTGGTCAACCCAAAGGACATGACCACAAATTCATAATGTCCATACCTAGTCCGGAAGGCTGTCTTGGGAATGTCACCCTCCCTCACCTTCACTTGATGATACCCAGACCGAAGTCAATCTTAGAGAAGTGGCTAGCCCCTTGCAATTCGGTGCGACACAAGTCATCAAATCCTAAGGAAGAAGGTATTTATTTCCTTGACGGTGACCCTATTGAGTTGCCGGTAATCAATACACATCCTAAGTGACCCATCTTTCTTCTTCACAAACAACACCGGTGCACCCCATGGTGATTGGCTAGGCCTAATAAAACCCTTCTCCAACAAGTCCCTCAATTGTTCTTTCAACTCCTTTAACTCCGCCGGGGCCATACGGTAAGGGGGAATAGAAATGGGTTGAGTATCGGGGAGGAGGTCTATGCCAAAATCTATTTCCCTTTCGGGAGGAACACCGGGAAGGTCATTAGGAAAGACATCAAGGAATTCATTTACGACCGGAACCGACTCTATAAGAAGGGTTTTGGACTCCACATCCCTAACCCTCACGAGGTGATAGAGACACCCCTTAGAGATCAACTTACGGGCTTTAATGCAAGAGATGAATCTACCCTTGACTACCACATTTTGGCTTTCCCACTCAAGAATGGGTTCACTTGGGAATTGGAACTTGACCCTTCGGGTTCTACAATCAATAGAAGCATAGTATGCATGCAACCAATCCATCCAAGAACAACATCAAAATCGACCATGTTCAATTCAACAAGATCACAAGGCAATATTTTATGCAAGATGCAAATAGGACAATTTCTATAGACCTTCCTAGCAACAATATATGCACCAATAGGAGTAGACACCTTATATGACTCACGCAACAAGTCGGGCTCATCTTCCTCTTGTATTAGGCATGATCTAGCATAGCAAAGAACAACCGTTAGGGAAGAACTTAATTCAACTCTACAGCACGACTTAGAACATGGAGAAGGGAAACATTTCCTAAAACGTCTCATAGCCTCCTACTCATAGTTGTGGTGCACAACACAACCATGAATCGGACTCTAATCAACGCGGTGTGTTGGACTCCGAGGATCATTCAACCTAGTGCTCTGATACCAACTTTGTCACGACCCAAGCCTAGGGCCTAGATGTGACCGGCGAATGGGGAACCCGAAGGAACCCCAAACAAGCCTCATAGCGTATCATTACACATCCTTGGTCGCGGAAGCAATTAAATGACCATAAGCGATAAGCATAATCAAGGGGGAAATCGGGACTAAGGGAGCAAGATGAGTCAAGCTCAAGCATAATACACAACTTGTCCAACACCACCTCTAAACATGAGTACTTAGCGGGGGCCAAGACAAACTACCGGGCTCACCCTCATAGTCAAAACATAACTAGAAAGGAAAAGTTTTATACATAGCAAAAGATCATGAGCAACGTCCCCGAAATGGAGGACTCACCAATAACCACTATAGAAAATCGTACTAGCCACGCGGAGGAGGATGGTCAAGCGGTGCTCCGGTCCCTACATGGTGACATCATGTAGGCATAGAGTATGCGTTAGTACATTTGAATGTACTAAGTATATGGGATGCAATGCAATGCTACATTAGATGGACATCATAGGAAAAATGCGTAATCATACCCAATAGATAGCATATTAATAAAATAGTATGTATAATGATGCTTACATAAAAAAATCATATTTAATGGGACGTAGTACATGTGTGGCGAGTGACCATCAATATAGTATTTCCAAGGCCTACCACCCCCTTGGAGAGGCGAAAGAGGTACAAACCCCTCAATATGGTTACACGGGCCTACCACCCCCCGTGCTAGGGACCAAGGTACCAACCCCTCGATATGGTTATACGGGCCTACTACCCCCCGTACTAGGCAACCAAGGTACAAACCCCTCGATATGGTTATACGGGCCTACTACCCCCCGTACTAGGCATGGTCGACTCACAACACTTATTTAGAGAAAATCATATACGTGTGTCCATTTCATCATCATTTCAGTAATTACATAACCATCCGTCTCATAGGACGTACCTTGGACCTTCCCTTTCCTAAGAATTCTATAATGGGCATTTTATCAAACACAAGGTGGGCAATTGTTCATATAAATGAAATCATGTATTTCAAGAATACTAATTCCAACCAATTCCAAAATCCATATAAATCAGCCCACCAACAACATACATATATATATCAACCTTCATAATTTGATCATGGAAGCATGTAAACCATAAACATCACATAAAAATTCCATTTCATGATAATATGCAAAAAGGACCATAATAGGGTGTGTAGTAGTAATTCCGTAATTCAAGAGTTCATAATTGATCATGAGGACCCATAAACTTGAAGTAGAAATAGAGGATAAATGGTTGGACTTGTGGAAAGGAAGGTTTCCACAATCAAACCCACATACCTCAACTTTGGAGAATCCTTGATGAAGATTGGAATGGAGAATCGAAGCTTGAGATTGAGTCTTGAATCCGGAATTAGAGCTTGAGATGTTTGAATTTGGTTGAAGATCTTGGTGGAATTTTTGGAGAGGGCTTAGAGAGTGTTTTTGGAGTTAAGAAAATGACTAAGTATGGGACATATCCCCTTTTTATAAAAAAAGTCTCCAACCCGCCTAGAAAAAAAAGGCTCACTGGAAACAGACAGGTTTTACGAAAATGGTCATAACTCCCTCATCCTAACGCGGAATAAGGTGAAACCAAGTGCGTTGGAAAGCTAACTCAAAGAGCTTTAATTTGATAGGTTGCAGCCCTTCCAGTTCCTTGTGTGCTAAGAGATATGCCCCTTTAAAGTTGACCCTCCAAATCGCAATTTTTGCGATTTTCGAATTTTGATACGGTTGCTCTAAAATTCGGGTTAGACCCATTTCCCACTCAATTTGACCCCACGAATAAGAATATGAAGTCGAATTTCCGAAATCATGCACGGATTTTGAGATATAAGGAAATTACAATTATAGGTGTTTCCGAAGCACATTTTCGGGCATTTTTTTTTTGGGTCGTTTCATGAACATTTAGACATTCATAAAATCTTAAAATATTGTCTTGCAAATAATTAACATAAGTCATAAGTTAAATAACTATCATGAGAAAGACAAGGGAAACATCTAAATCTGTCTGTCTATGAAGCCTCTAACAATGTAAGATAAATGTCGGGTTAAGACCCACGACACCTCCAATACTACTAAGCTGAATGAAAATGTAGTCTCTCGGAAGCAAGGGGACCTCACCAAATACTGTCTGCGAATGAATAGTGATCTTAACGAAACGTCTGTTGATGATCTTGAGTACCTGTATCTGCATTATAATAAGATGCAGGTCGAATGACGTCAGTACATTGAATGTACTGGTAAGTGATAGGGCTAGAGTAAGCAATTAACTGACTAGGATGACTGAAAACATCATAACTGGATCAATACCTGAATATGAAGTGAAAACCATTTAATCTTGACAATAAGGTATGTAATGAAAGCAACATGAATGACTAAGAGCAACTCAACAGTATATCAATACATGAATAAGACATGAAAGCTCTTTAAGCTTTACAATAAGATATGCAATAAAAATAATATGAAAAATATCATACTTTACTTGTGGGGAGTTTCTCTAACCGACAACCATTACTATGAGCCTAGCAATGATACAACATTTCACCCACGTTGCAAGGGTCATCCTATACCTTGCCGGGGGTATAGGATGATATCGTGACTATAGATCCATCTAATAGGCCTTCTCAGAGGCAGTGAGGAGTCGCATGAAGAATCATTGCTATCCTATCCTACGCTGGCTATGTAGTTTTATGGACTTCCGAGTCATAAAAGACTCTAACCTAATTCGGTACTCGATACTACTCTCAAAATAAAATCTATATATATACTTTATGCTCAATCACCCTTTACAAAGAAAGGGACTATAACTTTACTTACTTTTTCACTTTACTCAATCACCCTTTACAAAGAAAGGGACTATTACATTACTTTGCCTTTCAAAAAAACATCATATTCCTTCTTTTTCTCAATTGTCAAATAGTATATATGAAAACATTTGATTCTCTTTTCAAGGATTTTGTTCAAAACTTACACTTTTAAAATGTGTGCTCGTGAACTTATCTTTCAAGCCCAATAATTAGCATAAGAATATATATATATATAAATAGCATTTGAAGCTCTTAAGTTTTTATGAAATAGAACCTTTAAACTTTCCTCTTTTCTTACATTAATTTGGAATGTAAATGAAGACATGTGAGTAGGACATGTAGGATCTCTCAAGGATTAATGGAGCCTTTAAGAGTTCATATTAAGAATAGAGCGAAGACACGATTTGAAAGAATGCATACGGGATGAAGAACGGAGAAGAAAAGGGCCTGGCGACCCTGAGGCATTGCGGGCGCGCCGCCCCAGGCCTCAAACTTCAGAGGCTGGTTTCGGGCGTACTGCAGGCGCACCACCCCAGGCCTCCTGGCGCAATGGTGGGGTATTGCCCCGAACTCGAACCCAGAAATTCGATGGATTTTCTTGCTCAATTCCGGGTCCTAACTCATCTAGAATCGATTGGTTTCTACCAAACTCTATTTGATTCACAAACCCAACATGAAATTAGCGGAATCCCACTCAAATTTTATCAAGAAACACCACTCATTCGCAAAACCCTCACCTCAAGAACTCAAAACCTCCATTGTTAAGGAATGAAGCTTAAAACTCAAGAACTCTTCAAGAACATTTACATAAACGAATATATGGGCGAATTAACGAAAGAATTACATGATTGGCGTGAGGAAGAACAAGTCCATCACTATGGGAAGCCTCACATACCTAGAAAGAAAGATTGTTCTTAGCGAAATTCCTCAACCCTTGAATGAACGCTTGAAAACCCTCTTTTCCTCTTCTTGAAACTTCGCTCCAAAACCCTAAGTGTTTAGGAATATGAAAAATAACTTAGCATCTAATTAGACCCCTAAATTGGGTGAATAAAACGTGGGTAGGACTATTGGGGTAAGGAAAAGTCCAAAATACCCTTTCCTTAAACGGATGAAAAGCCATAACTAAAGAGGTTTCACTCAAATAGGCATAACTCTTTACTCTGAGCTTCAAATGGAGCAAACTTGGTGGTTTTGGAAAGAGGACTCAAAGACCTTCGATTTGATAGGTCATGGGACACCTAATTCCTTATGTGCTAGAAGATATGCTCATTTGAAGTTGACCCAAGTAAAATCTCCTATTGAAACTCAATCGGTAGGAAAGCTTTCTACTTAACTTTGTGCTAGGGGATTCTAGTGACCTTAATTCATATTCAAATTCATTCCCACACTAATGAATTGACCTTAGAATCTAAGAAAATTAAGAATCACTCGGTAATACCTTATACGCAATTCAAGAATGTTTCGGTCTTAACTTAGAAATTTTCTTTGGTGTTACAAATGACTAGTTAAATGAAAATAATTTTTTTTGGCACTCTTGATGGTATTGCACATGAATATGAGAGTTTGAGAAAAGGAAAACAAGTGGTAGGATTAGGGCTTCTGGCCATGAGGATTGTGAGTTTGATTGTTAAGTCAATTGGTTGTAATGATAATGCTTTCACTAAGGAGGATGAGCGTTTTAACCGTTCTTCGTTTGTACATGTTGTATTCCTTCAATTTTGAACTAAAAATCAGCGCTCTTCATAAATTTTCCTACTCTTTCAAGTGGTGATTGTTATTTGTTGTTTTCATGTGATTGACATGACACAATTGATTCAATATTTGATTCTGGACTTCATTGTTCTAGTTCAGTTTTCTTATTTTTCTACGTGTCAGATTTTTTTTGTTCATTATAACTCTTTATAATTTTTCTCTCAAAGTCAAATTTGAATGTGCATAAGTAGGCTTATTAAAAATCTGATTCAAAAGGACAAAACACGAACAAATGTTTCAAGCTCTTTGAAAATTAGTTTAATACCTTGCTTTGCTTTTTCTATTTGAAACATGTTAATTAGTCCTGAGATTATAAAAGGAAAAAAATTTGATATTCAGTCTAAAGTAAATATTTTAATGATTTTACCTTGAGCCACTTATTTTGGCCTCATGCAGCATATGGAAGGTATATAACTAGCCTCTGTTGACATGATGATAAGTAGATTTAGAAAGTAAGAGGGTATTTTATAATGATAAATTGATAATAACAAATGATCGAACATGAAATAAAGTTGTCAAGTGAATAGATTTTAGCTATAGAGGATGTGTTGCTATAGATATGAAAGTTTATTTCAAGATAACTCTAGGTAATTGTTTTGTACAAATTGCGTTATAGTTTTCACACATTCATGTTAGAGAAGCAATTGACAATATAAAAATAGGCAAGTCTTCAATTGGTAATTTGGTTTTTATTCTTCATAAAGTTAAATGTATCTATTGTTCTTCTACTAATACATACTTGATTTTTGTTGTACTCATAGCTAATTTTCCCTTACATACCTTCTTTTTTTCTCTTCATTTCCTTTTTGGTTTAAGTTTTTTTATACAATTGGCCACTAACTTGCAAAGTTGGAAAAAATTATTTACATGTGGTATTTATACTAAATCTTGGACTATGTAATGTGGTTCGGTTACAAACGGGCTATTGAGCGACAACCCTTCCACTTGCATTACGAGTGTTAAAATGAGCTCAAATATATGTAACCAGGCAACCCGTCCAAAATTTTATGGATTTGACTCAAGATAATTTGAATTGGGTTCAATCTCAACTCATTCAAGCCTTAACCCATTTTAAAAGAATCTTCAATTGAGCCAATTTCAACTCGTTTTAAAACTCTTTGTTTGCATTGATGTAATGCATGTTCCTATATTGAAGGTACAATTACTATCTATTTTTAGTAAGGACGACATATAAATTGTAACGGAGGGAATATCACTTAAATAAATGGATATATGTGAGTCATGGTGTTTACCTTCAAACTCATCAATTTTACTTCAATTTATTACTTAACCATAGTAAGTACGTAATTAATGTGGTTTGGACTTTGGTGTTAGGTACGAATAAATATTTTCCGGCAAAGTTTGAAAATTGTAAGTTATGAGTTTTCATATGAGAAAAAAAAAATCTGTTGCCATTAAATTAGGTGCAGCTGCTTGCAGAGTAGGTTACAATTTGGCACCATTGACCCACTAGCTAACTATAAGCAAGTGAATAAATCCACTTTTCCGTTTCAATTTATTTATTTGACTTGACACAAAAATTCTCAAATGTAAAGATGATATATCATGATATCAGGCACCTAAAATGTCAAGATGACTAGATGAGATTATATTAAACGTCTGACCAGTGATCACAATTGTTTCACTTATTCTACATAAAAAACAATTCTAAAAAAACATTAAAAAGAAAAAACTCAATGGTTGCCATAAAATTGTTCTTATCTTTCTCATTTTATTTTCATTGTAAAGTATTAAGGAGAATAATTTCCTCTTTTATGTTTAACGTATATATAAGGTAAATTTGATCAATTTTTATATATTTTCTTAATGATTCCGTTAGATAGAGCCGTCAATATGGGCTAGGCTCGTTGGGCTGGCTTGGCCTAACCCGTGATTTGATAGGGCTGGGCTAAGATTTTTGGAGCCCATTTAAGAAAATGGCTTTTTAGCCCGGCCTGAATAAGCTTGTTGATTTGGGGGGCTTGAGAAATATGAGAAGGGCCGGCTCGTGGGCTAAAGAAAAATGGAAATTTTTTCAAAATGTCAATATTTTAGCATTTAATGGGACCTCTTATCAACATTTTCAATATTTATTAAAAATGTAAATATTTTAGTTTGTTATTCTTCTGATTTATGTATTTTTTATTTGTTTGATTTGAAAGAATATAATTATTTGATAACATAAAGGAGAAAATCTTGGGAGAGAATATTTTTTAAAAAGGAACATATCACTTAAAATTCTCATCAGTTACAATTTCAAAAGTAATTGATTGTATTCATTTCAATATGTATGATATGTGTATTTGTATTCATTATGGTTTTCATGTTTGGGTTTGTATAATGGCATTTGTGTTTCTTTATTAGTTTGTATTCATTCCATTAGGTATACCAAATGGATTTGTAGTTATTTAAGAAACATATTTGTATCCATATACTTATGTAAACTCGTGTTCATTAAGAAAGGATACAACATTGGTTTGTATATTTTTCAAAAACGTATATTCCTTCTTAAAATTCCAACAAAATTTGTATTCCAATCATCAAAACATACAAATTTACAATCATAGTAACAATCAAAATTTGTATTTCAAAAAAATTGTACTTAATGACAAAAAATGTATTTCTTATCTGTTATGTATTCCAAAAATATATTATATTCAATGTCTAATTTATAGAACATCTACTAAATAGGATTCCAAATAATTTTGTATTCCAAGCATCCAATATACAAAAAAAATCAAAACAATTTAATTATTAAAAAATGTATTTTTTTACTTTGAAAAATTGAACAAATAAAAACGGAAAAAAAATATACTATATGATATATAAAATTCAACACAACTAAAGTTGGCAAAAGTTGAACAAAAATATGATAGGCTTCTGGCCATACTAAAAGAGGAACTCGTGTGATACTAATTATGTGCTTCACATAGCAAAAAAGTATTGCACCCAATAATTTGTGGCTGAGAGCATATTCTCCTTTGGATTTGTGAGATTTCTTAGAAAAATAGAGGAATTTGATTTGAAAAGGGCAAGGTTTAAGTTACTTGAGGATATGGAATAATGGAAGAAATCGTGAGAAAGAAAGAGAAAGAATAGAATTTGGGTAAATTATTTAGAGAGAGAAAAGTGGGTAATGGGGTCTTTTGTTTTTTCTTTCAGCGGTAAGGAGTCAAGAAGTGGGCCTAATTTGAGAAATAAAAGGAAGGTAAATGAATTATATTATGATATACTTTATTTGCTAAAATATTGACATTTTAACATTTTTAATAATTATTTTAAAGTGTAGATGTTTTTCGTAATTATGTTAGGGATTTTGACTAGTTAGCTAATTTATCCAATAAAAATTAATTAAAAAATAAAAATAAAATAAAGTATTAAAAATAACAAGAGTCCAAACTCAAAATCAATTTAAAGTTTTAAATATTAAAATTTAAATACAAATTATGTTTATGAAATATGTACTACATAAAATAAAAATTCCTTAAAATTTCTAGGGAATCACTACGTAGGCCGTAGCCTATGAAATATTGTCATATTTTTTGTGTTTTATTATGATCATTGGAAAATAATTAGATTAATATTTTTATTTAGCTATTTATACTTTTACTTGAAATCAAACTTAATAAATATTATAAAGATAATTTTATTTGGGGATTTGATTAACAAGGAGTAACACTAACACCATGTAATATTGTCTTGTCGATATTTATGATAATATTTTTAAATTATAATTCGATTTAAAAATTTATAAAAAATATACTTTTAAAAAAAATAGGTTGGCCCGGCAAAGCCCGTAGACCACGTACTTGTGGGTTGGGCTGACAATTTTTTAGCCCACAAAAAAAAGGGCTAGCCCGACCTGACCCGTCAAATTTCAAAGCATGTATGGGTTAACCCGAATGGGGTGGGCCAGTCCATATTGACAACTCTACGGTTAGATGTGTTAGAAAATAAGTTAAATATTTGTTAGCTTTTTGAAGGCAAAAGTATAATGGATCAAAATTTAAAAGTAGACTATATTTCATAAAACACACAAAAATAATTTGGATCTTTTTCGAAAAAAATATATGCTAGGTTGTCCCTCCTCAATCTTTACACGGGAGAGGCTTGACTCAAAGCATGCATTATGCATAGTCCAATTTAACTACAACAATTGGTCCTACCTAGTAACCTAACGATATAGGGAAATTAAGCTAGCGATAAATATTTAGACTGTATTTACTTTACATAGCTAAGATTTTGAATTTAGGTTTTGTAGTGAATACACCATATACACATGCTGATACAATATATTGATGATACAAATCTTTCACGTGTTTTTAGCTGGTATAGTATAAGTTGATATAACTGATATTCGTCATTTAAATACAACTCATTCGTTGATATAATTGATATATTTATCTGATATAACTCTTTCGCATGATACAATAATTGTGGCTACATTTTGTAGTTATGCTCAAAACTATAGATATTTATGAAATGTACTCAACCATATATGATAAAATAGTGACTAGGGATGGAGTGTGTGTGTCTATATATAATATATATATATATATATATATTCTTGTTTGATGGAGTGTGTGTCTATATATATATTCTTGTTTGATGCATGTTTCTTTGTCAATTATTTGACTGCTTCAATAGTAATCCATTCCCACTTAGAGAAAAGAATTTCTTCATCTTTCCACCACCAAAATATATTTTAAATTTAAAAGAAGATGCCAAAATTATTAAGTGTTCCATACAAAATTGCCAGCCTAGTCAAAGAATGCCACATAACACATTGTATTATAGTTTTTTTCTGGATAATATTAAGGACTGGGTCCAAGACAACCACACACAAAAAAAAAAGCCAATAGAAAAAAGCCTACAAATCAACCCAATTAGGCGGCTGTACATAGCAACACAATGGCCAGATTCTAAAACATTTGACTGGCCCCATTTAAAGTCCAGACAACTTCACATACAATTAGAATAATTATCATCTATATATTATGAAATAAATACATGTAGAAGATAAACCTTGAGTCACAGGCTCTTGTTTTGTAGTGGTTCATATGCATCAGCCCAATATTTTGACCCGTGACAGAGTTAGAATTTTTATATATAAAAAATTTAAAGGATAGCTAATATATATATAAAGAAAAAAATTGAACTTTTTCTGGTGAAGAGATGTCGATGGACTTTTCTTGGATAAGAAGTGGTGGAAAAGTTCAGCCCCTACTCTTAAAATGTAAAATTCAATCTCAAAAGTTAATTCATGAGGAGAAGATTATCCAAATTCTTATAAGCAAATTACTTAACTATTCCTTAATCAGTGTCAGACTCTACCCTACTCAAACAATCTAATGGTTTGGTTGAAGGGGAAAGAAGGAAAGGATCGAGAAATTAAAATGAAGATTATATAAAAAAAAATACAATATGTCACTCAAGATTTAATAAAGCAAGAAGAACTCGATAATCATATTTTTATGTTGAATTATCAAGTCGACTAATTTAGGAATTTCTTTATTTTTAGAATTCGAATCTAAAATTTCAAATTAAGTAAGAACGAAGAGATCTCATTCATCTCACTGTACATTTTTGTGATTTAGAATCTTTTGATGATTTGAGATGGAGTGAGTTTTACTTGTTAAAAAGTAAAGCTTCTTAGTTTAATTATAATTATATGTACCTTTACATAGATAAAAATAGTTATATGACACATAATAGCAAAATTTTATTCGGTTTGTACCTATATGAATCAAAAAGTGACTCGTGAACTCACACCTACCAAAATACACTTTTTGTTATTATTTTTTGTTTCTTACATGCATTAAAATTTTACTATTTTGAATTTACGCCATGTAGATCGAGTTTCATTTGGGGAATCAACAGAAGAAACACAAAAAGGAATTACATCTTTTTAAAATATTTCTTCTCCTAAAGTTAATTTATCTTGTTGAATTTTTTATTGTGAAGAGATAAAAAATAACAATCATTGAATTTGTGTCCTTTGATTATGCTTTAATATTTTTATTTATTTTAAAAAATGATAGGTATCCTATTCTTTCTTGGCATTATGAATGATTGTGAATGAACCAATTAATATGGACACAGTTGTTTAAGTTGGTATAACCACTTTAGAAGACAACATAAAATTTCCTGGCACATATCTTTTCACTTAATTAATTATTACTACTTTAAACAACTTAATTAAAGAGTAGGAGAAAGGTTCCTTCTAAAATAAGTAAATGAGATAAACAATTATATTTTTTAGCAAAGATTTTTGTTTAATTTAATTTGCACTTACAAAGCAATGTTCTCCTTCCATTTATTCTACGCCTCTTCCATCCCCACAAATAAAAATATCATAATGTATAGTGTCATTAAACACTAAAAACGAAAATTTATCATATATATATCATTTTAAAGAAATAACATATATTGAACTTTTTTCAAACATCATCAATTGGACAGGAATAGCTCTATGCTATAGTTGAAAAACTATAGATAAATCGTAAATTATTTGAATCGTTGTAAATTGAGTTTTAAAAAGTATGTTTTTTCCTCAAGAATAATGATTAAATTCATTTTAATATTAACGGAAGGTCATAATACAAGTCAGTCATTATAGCTTTAAATATGTCGTGTCGTATATATTGTTATATTGATTTTCGTGGAAAGATGATATATGCATAGAGATCGGGTTCATCTGAAATCAATATTTTTATACGGAGCGTATATAACAACTTGAAAGAAGGATTCTTCTAGATCATTTTCACTTTGGAGTCCTGTGGTCCTATTTATTGTGGTTCAATTAAAAGATGAAAACCAAGTTTTTAGACGCTTCTTTTAATTTGGACTTCCATTTCTATTTTTATCAACTTTTTTTTTTCTTTTTCAATTCTGGCCTTATTATAATAAACTCATTTTTATTTTCAATTCTAACCTTTCTTTCTTTGTCCTAAAAAAAATGACAACTGTCACTGAAAAGATTGAATTTTCCTTTTTTTTTCTTTTTTCCCCAATCAAGTGGCTTCTTTTTTAAAAATATCTTAATAACGACCAAAATTCCAACAATTTTTAGCTAATATTTTCAATAATTTAAAGTAGAAACATTTTTTGGCATATAAAATCCAGTGTCAAGTTGCATGTAAGTTGATTGTTGGACACGTGGACAGACTGTTCTCTTATGTATGATAAACTTATAAAGTCAGAGTTAATTATTTCAATTTTCTAATATATTTAAGACAGTTTTTTTTCTTTAATTAAGAAAATATCAGTTCACCCAATATTGACTTTAACTAATTCCCATTAATATTATGCTTTTTAGACCTAACCCACATGTTAAGTCCTTATAATACAACAAGGTATAGGATTTTCTTTACTTCTATTATTGGCAGAGCTATAATATTTGGTACGTGTCTAATTCAGTAGTTTTTATTTAGATTCTGATTGAAATGATAGCAATCGTTATTTTCAATTTAATCTCTCAAAGATTAGCTCGTTTTAACCGCACCCACATTAATGCAAATTGTTATGATAAAGAAAGATAAAAGAAAAAAGTATTGAAAACACCTCAGAATTTGACGTGAATTATTAACTTCATCTCCGAATTATTGGCAGCCTTAAAAACACACCTCTACTTGACTAACTCAACTTAAATGCACCCTCGATCTGCCTCATGGCATAGCAAGTGGTCTCAAAATCTTGTATGAGAGTGAGAATCTTAATAAAAAGTCGAGAGAAGTGTTGAAAACACTCCTAAATTTGACGAGAATTCAGAGGTGTATTTAAGTTCAGTTAAGTCAAGTAAATGGGTGATTTTAAGATTATCAATAATTCAGGATGAAATTAATAATTCACGTCAAATTTAAGAATATTTTCAATACTTCTCTCAAGATAAAATGATGGAATAAGTTAAATAATTATTGCTATCATTGAGTTAAAGAAAAAAAAAATGAGAGCATATATAAAAAGAAAAAGGAAGAAAGAATAAGCTTGGAAATGATTACCACTTTAATTAATGTAAGAAATCACAACATATAGACAACCTTGTAGGTTGTATTACTTCATTTTTTTTAATTTCAAATATAAGTATGATTCTTATCTTGTTAGTAACCTATGAGTTTGTTGAGATTGTAACATCAACATCTCAACTTGATATCATAGTGATATGTGACGTGTTATACACTTGTAAAGGCATAATGAACTTATCAAAATCATTTTTATGTAGCCTTTTTTATTAATAATTAATAAATTAAAAATACAGCTCAATATCTTGCCTGAAAAGCAACTAACAAATATTTATCGGAAATGCATTAAATAAATGTTATCCAAATATAGAATAAGTTTAATCATAATTCATATACTACAAAAACAATAAGCAAATGTAATTCCACGAAAAGAATATGAAACGATATGATATAGGTAGGTCTTATCCTTATCTTTGTGAGTAGAAAGTTGGTTTCTGGTAGATCCTTAGAATAACGATAACAAAGTGACAAGATAGACAAAGCCAATGAAACAATAGGTAACATGAAAGAAAGATATTATGCAAGTACTAAATAGTAATTCTATTATAATAAAAAGAAAAAGGAGAAGAAGAGATTAACTCCATATCTCTCCTACCGAAAGGTACTACAACACTCGGCTATCAATTAATATTCTTCTATCTAAGATCATGTTCTCAATCAGTTCGAAATATTTTATGTCCAGCCGAACCACCTCCCCCATTTTTTAATCATGGACTCGCAAAACCAAAATTTATTTTCTCCTTTTTAATGCTTTTTAAATTTCCCTAAATACCCCTACAAACCTTCTTCATAACGTAACCAACCAAACAAATATAAAAACAATTTATCCAAAACCACTACACACCCCTTCTCTCCAACCAAGCACATATAAAAACACATAGTGACCTCAGAAAAAAACAGAAAAAAAAAATGGATTTCATCAGAATGAAAATATGTCTGTCTGTCTTATTGGTTTTCCATGTTTGGTTTTGTAAAGCCTTTAATGATGTCTCAACAATTCCTTTTAACAAAGGATTCAGCCATCTCTTTGGTGATGGAAACATTCTTCATGCTAACGATGATAATAGCCTTCAACTTCATCTCAACCAAAACACAGGTAAACATGTATTTCCAAATTTTTATTTTTCACTGTGTTTGATACGACAGAAGTCATGATAAATATTTCTCATGGCAAAATTCACGCAAGAACGTATTATCTTTTATTAATTAGTCTCTTTTTACCAACTGCTCTTTAAATTTCATTTTTAGCATACTCATAATATGTCTAAATTTATTTGTTTTTTTTTCTAATTATTATTTGAAATTATTATTACAGGTTCAGGGTTCAAGTCTTCTGACCTTTACAACCATGGTTTCTTCAGTGCTAAAATTAAATTGCCATCAGATTATACTGCAGGAATCGTTGTTGCCTTCTATGTATGTATCGTTAATATTATTCTTTTTTTTCCAAATACTATGATCTTTATCGTAGTTTTAATCAGCGGAGTCAAGAATTCAAAAAGAAATAATATTTCAACGAAGTGGATTCAGTTGACCTCCTTACACCTCTCTACCTTCGTCCCTTGGTTTTAATACGATCACACAGTTACAGAGCCACCTTTATTAGATATCCCTTCGTTGAAAAACTATATTGTATAAATAGATACATATTATATGTTCAATATATCTCTTTGATGTTTCTCATGTGTAATTTTTTTTTAATTTATATTTTGATGTTCTTTAATGAAAATTCTGACTCTGTCAATATCTTATTTGGGCGCAGACGACGAACCAAGATGTATTTAAGAAGACACATGATGAACTAGATTTTGAATTTTTGGGAAATATAAGAGGAAAAGCATGGAGATTTCAGACAAATATGTATGGAAATGGAAGCACACATAGAGGAAGAGAAGAAAGATATAGTCTTTGGTTTGATCCTTCTAAAGAGTTCCATCGTTATAGTATTTTGTGGACCAACAAAAACATCATGTGAGTTTTACTTACTTTAATTTATTTTAACTTCTTTCTTCAAATTTAAGTAAACTACAAACAACGCGGATTCCTTGAATTTCTCATTTTTGCGGCTGCTTTTTTCTACTATTTTGACCTTTTCAAAAACACGGTTATTACTTTACTGTTCTACAAGAAATTAATATGGTACAACTTTCAAGTATCACATGTTGAATAGTATGACGTTTTAACTTGAAAGAGAATTTACCTAAGTAAAGAAGAATTTTGAATCATTATGGTCATAAACTAAATATATATAGAATGATCAAAATATTTTTTAATTTTGTGGTATTAAACATATCATATAGAAAGTTAGAATAAAAGAATTATAGAAAAAAATATTTTCTTAAAACAACTATAAAAAAAATAGTAAGATAGACAAATTGAGTTTTGATACCGTAATTTTTTTTTCTTACGACAAGTTAGCTGGTTACAACATATTATAACTCTATTTTTTAAAATTTTTATATCATCAAGTATCATGATTTACCTGAAGAGTTACGTTTTGTTATAGATTAACTTAATTTGATGATATGAAAGCTTATAAATCTTTAGTAAATATAAACTCTCGTAGGTAAATTGGAATTAAATTACATAAGGCAAGTAACCATATATGTAAAAGTCAGATTTTATTAATAGTATAATCTAAAATTCATGACGTTATGTTGGTGGATATTTTACCAAAAATTATTGCATTTTGAATATTAAAAATGTATGGTGTGACTTTTTTTTCCCCTTTTACGTGATGATGAATTAGTGGTTGACTGGTTCAATGAATCTGTTTATTAGTCACATTTTCTATCTGATTTATTCAAAAGAGACGACGACGTATAACTGAACTGGAAAAGTCTAATGTTCCGTGATCAAATTGTAGATAACTACTCTAATTAATCTACATTAAAGTAACTCATTGACAAAATGACAATTACGTCTTAATTAATGAATTGACAATTTAATTTCCTTACTTTTTTTCTTTTTGGATGTGAACATGAGTTTCTTCAATCACATATAAAATATATAGCTACAATATTTTTTTTAGAAAAATAAATGCGAGAGAGGAAAAAACATGTAGATAAAAATAATACGAAATTTGCAGTATGAAGCTATTAATTACTTGAGTCCAAAGGTTTATCGGAAACAACTTATTTATCTTTATAAAACAAGATTATGCTCTACATACTCACCATTTTTTCCAGATACCACTTGACACTATGTATTACAATGAATTGACTAAGATGAATTATTTTTCATTAGAAAAAGGTACATATAACCAAATCCACATTAAAGGAATTAATTAAATGATATATATCGTTTACAATATTGAACCTCTCAATTATTGACGATTTTGATTTGTTTGTTTTCTTCTTTATGGATGTGAACATCAAAAGGTTCTTTAATCCCATAAAAAAACATATGGCAACAATATTTTTTAGAAGATAAATTCAAAAAGAAAAAAACACAGAAACAAATAATAGGAGATTTTAGATTAGTATTTGCTTTCTATAACCTATTATTTTATTAAAAATAATATTTATATCTTCACAAGATAGTGATAAGCATTACTTTCTCTAGACCCCACTTGTGAGATCGTATATTGCAGTTGTTATTGTTAACCTATTAAAGATCCTCTTTTAACTCCACCAATATGCTGCTATAGTTTAACTACTTTGTATTACATTGAATTAGCTAACATAAATTATTTCTCACAATATAGTGTAACCACTTTGTATTACATTGAAATTTGAATTGACTAACATGATCAATTATTAATTTCTCAATTAGAAAAAGGTACACATAACCTAATCCATATTAAAGTAATTACAATGATAGATATCTCTATCAACATTTGAACCTCTCAATTATTGACAATTTTGTATTTTGACAAAACAGATTCTATATAGATGATGTTCCAATTAGAGAAATTGTAAGAAATGATGCCATGGGAGGTGACTACCCATCAAAGCCAATGGGCCTATATGCAACAATTTGGGATGGTTCAGATTGGGCTACTTCAGGTGGAAAATACAAAACAAATTACAAATATGCACCATTTATAGCTGAATTTACTGATTTAGTACTCAATGGATGTGCAATGGACCCATTGGAACAAGTTGTAAACCCTAGTATTTGTGATGAAAAAGATGTTGAACTCCAAATGGCAGATTTTTCAAGGATTACATCGAGACAAAGAATGACCATGAAAAGATTCAGGGCGAAGTACATGTATTATTCTTATTGTTACGATTCGTTGAGATACTCAGTACCACCACCAGAGTGTGAGATAGATCCAGTTGAGCAACAACGTTTTAAAGAGACTGGAAGGTTGAAGTTTATAAACAAGCACCACGGCCATCGCCATCCTAAGAGATCAAGAAGTGAAGTTCTTGATGCTAGGAATTATGGAAATGAAGATGAAGTGTGATTCAAGTTTTGTTTACCAATATAGTATTATTGTTCATGTGTATATAGATAAAAGGAAAGAAGAGTGAATTTTTTTATTGATTTTGTCATAGGATATATTGTCAGAGTGAAGGGTGAAAAATGATTATATATAAAGTGTGAACATTGATTGAGTTACATTGTAATATAAATAAAGAGATTAAATTATGTAAATTGATGAATTACTAATAAAGGCTCCATATATTATATTCTGTAATATGATCAAGATATCATGTTTGTCATTTCGAACTATATATTCATCCAAATGATCATAAATTAGCTTCAAGATTGTTTGTTCACTCCTTACATGGTCCCAAAGTTGTTGATTTTTAAACTTGCTTAGAGTTGGCCAAGTTTTTTCAAAGAGAAAAAAATGATGATAGTTAAGGAATTAGTACTGCAATAGTAGCAAATAGAAATGAGAAGTAGAGAGAGAGCATTTTTTTTCAAAGTGTCATATACAGTATATTTCATATCTTTATTTATATACTATTATAAATTAAAGAAAATGATTACACCTTACCTTAAATATAATATTAATCATTGAGATTATGGAATGATATATCATGGAGGAGGTTATGGAGTTATAACTATAGTGGTGTAGTAGGGGGTTATCTATTTAATAGAAAAGAGAGGTTGACATCTACAATAACAAATATGTACTTCACTTTTTTAAATGTCTAATCTATATATAATAGGAGAGGTGAAAACGTATACTTGTCTGCACAAAAAAAAAATAGAATTTAATGAATTCAAATTTTAAAATAGTTCTAAAAAATAGGGTGTGTGTTTCCTTTTTTGGTGGAAAGTTATCACACTTTTAATTTGAATAATAATAATCTTCTTTTAAAATTCTTTTCAAAGTATTTTATAGAATTATTTAAATTTAAAAGATAAAGATGTAAAATTTAAATTTTAATACAAATATTTTTTATATTAATAATAATAAAGAAAAAAAGTATAATAATAACAATAATATCTATATATTAAAAATAATAATAATCATCTTCTTTTTAAAGTCTTTTATAAAACTATTTAAATGTTGAATTAAGAAGTTAATTATTAGTTTTAGAAGATAAAGATCTAAAAAAATAATCAATTTTTGGTAGCTATTTTAAGTTTTTTACTGTTAATTTAAATTCATACGAGTTTTTATCAGTTATCTATTTACTCAAATTCAAATTTTAATTAAAAAACAATAAAATTTATACGTGGGTGATTCCTAAATATTAGGAAGAGAAAACTCAACTCAGAGCTCGTTTGGATTGACTTAAAAAATGTAGCTTTTTTAAGTCAAAAAATAAAAAGTCAAATTGAAATGACTTTTTTAAGTTAAAAAATAAAACTAAGGGAAGACCTACTTTTGGTTTTTAACCTTTTTAAAGTCATTTTAAACTTATTTTAAGTTATTATTAACTTTGTCAGACACTTTTAAACTTATTTTAAATTATTTAATTTTTTATATTTGCCAAACACTTCCAAAAGTTAAAAAATAACTTAAAGATGGTTTGACCAACTTTTAAGCCAATCCAAACGCCCTCTTAAATTCCTTTATTTAAGGAAACAACTTTTAAGAATAAATCATCTAATTTTCAAAAGTAACTACACCTTTATTTAGGCAGTAAAAATTCATGCCTAACTTTTTCATTCTCATCTCCTCATGCATTACCATACACAATTTTTGTTTATATATTACTCATAAATACTTAGATTCTAAGTCATTCTTTCTTCTTATTATTTTTTTCTAAATAGTTTTATAGGACGATTTATACAAAATGATGAATGTTAATTGAAGTTATGATAGTTAATTGAAGTTACGATGACTAATTAAAGTTATGATGGATGCGGAAGATCTATAATTGTTCCAACCAAATCTTCAAGATTAAGAACAAGTTGATTTGGTTATATATGATCTATATTTTTCTTCTATTTTTGCTCTTTGGAGTATCTTCATATATTACAATATACATACCCAAAAAAAGTTGCACTTGACGATCAATAAGTATCATCAATTATTCATTTGTGTGATGTTTTCATCCTTAAATTTTCTGCCTTAAAATTTGAACACGTTACGACAATATCACTTGATTCTTTATTTATAAAATCACCAATTTATTTCATAGGTAGAAAATTTTGGTCATAGGAGTCCACAAAAAAGTTAAGCAGGGGAATATTTCACCATAGAAAATGAAAACTGCAGTTCGTGAAGACATGAAGAAAGAAAAAATTGTTCCAAAACTCATTCTCACGTAACAATTACAAAGTTGAAAAGGGATGGATCAATAAACTATACTCCTTCAAGTTTTGATAAACAAAAGAGATGATGCATCTAAAAATTACTTATTACTGATTTCATTTGCCCTACTATTTATTTATTTGCTTAGTGTTGTGTTTTGTTTAGTCTAAATGGATGAAAGAGGTAAAAACTGTCACAAGTCTGTACCACAAAAATAATAAATATTTAGAATAATTAATAATTATTTAATTAATATTCACAAGCATTATTTTTTTTAAATTGAATATTGATAATCATATTAGTTTTGCCAGTGTTATTTTACATTCAAATTCAAATTTTAACATTTACATATATCTTTTTATATATCTACTTATAATTCAATTTCAAAATCTAAAACGTTCGTTGTGTAAAGAGAGAAACAGGGAGTATTGTTATTTTTTTGTTTTTGTATTAATGATATTTAGATTTAGATTTCGATAATCATTATTTAATAAATATTACTAAAAAATTCAGATATCTAATCAAGTATGAAACTTTTCTTTCCATTTTATTGATAATGTGTGTTGTTAAAATTTTACTAAAAATTTAATTAAAAAGGATTATACAATATCTTCTGCTTTGTTAATTAAAAATTTTCTTAGAAAAAAAATCAGTAGATCGAATCTTAGCTAAGAAATGATGAATATAATGTGCATTTTATTTTCATTAATAAAAATATCATTTTATTTGTCCAAAATAAATTCCAATCTAGCATATCAACTTTTTTTCTTTTTTTTTTTTATTATAATGATTTGTTTTATCACATTTAGTGTATCATCCCTTTAATTGAGTTATATATACAATATTGCATTCGTATAATATAGTTGAAATATATTATTTTATTTTTAAAAAAAAAAGCACATCTCTTGAATGTATTAATTCAATGATCTAAGTCAAACACGATATTCTCGACTTACTTTATAAATGACTATTATTCATACATAATTTGAGTAAATAGTGTTTTATTTATAAGAAAGATTAAAGTTATTTTAAGCGAGAGTCCCCACTTAATTTTTCTTTACTTTATTTCAAAAGATTTAAAACAGAAAAATCAATTGAAATAACGAAGGGGGCGGGGGGGTTAGGGGTTCAATGTACGTTTCGAGAAAGTGTTAAGCACTCGAAATGTCCGCTAACTTGCGGTTGACCGACAACTTAAAAATATTTGGAAAATGGGCACTTTTATAGATTTTTACACTAGAACCAATTTTCAAAGAAAGGGACATATCTGTTTCAAATAAAGCTAGGTAAGGAAAAACTTATATAATTAAACATCAATTTCAAGATTTCGAGCAATTACTTATTTATTTGAAAAAATTAACACAAAATAGCTATCTCTTGGGAATTATGAATTAAGTTTTAACTTTAAAATTGATTATCCAAATAAAGCAAATAATAACAGTTAAGCAATATAAAATAGTTAATAAGGAGGGAAAGATATTTTGGGCCCAAGTCTGGTTTCTGTCCGCCTGAATCAGTATTTGGGCCTAATCTGATTTTCATTGGGCTTTTGGCCCATTCTCACCTGTCCTAAGCTAATAATAAACTATCAAATGTGTGGGCCTTTGGCCCCAACTGTATCTGTCCTAATCTACAAATATATATACACAATAAGTGGGCTTTTGGCCCAAATAACAAAAGAGTAAAGGCTGCTGCACTTAGGGCTTTTTGGCCCATTCATTTCTGCGTATACACTGCTAGTATACACATGTATACAGGTTGTATATGGCTCAAATCTCCTGTACATTGAGCTATTTGTTAAACATATACAGCCCCTTTCAACTCCTGCAACCTGTATATTTTCTTCAACCTGTATCTTCTGTATCTTGGACCATATACCAGTGTAGACTGCTGTATACAGCATGTATACAGTCCCTCTAGGGACTTTCCGGGACTTGTAATTAAAATTTACAGCCATGTATTTGCTGCCTTCAGGGACTTGTTCGTCAGCATCTTAATCTTGGAAAAGGGGCCGACTCGATAAAGGAAGGATTGGGCCTCCATGGCCCAAATGGAAAATGCAAAGAGGATATGGAAGCCCATGAGGACTCAGACAGATTCACATACAAAGAAAAGAAAATCACATTAGGGAGGCAGCATGAAGGAAATTATTCTAACATGATCTTAAGAGAAATAATAAGCTAAGATGCTAAAACCAAACAATAACACCCCGATAAGTTTCAACAGAGACAAAACTCAATCAATCTAACTCTTAAATGAAACAAATCAGCAGCTATTCAAATAAACACATGAATCACACATGAAGAGAAAGTAGGGACAGAGGCAGTCTTTTTTAAAAAAAAAAAAAAAACAGGGGTCATCAAATTTCAATCAAAGACATAACATTTAAGAGATCCAACAGCGAACAAGAAAACCAAGCTGAGCCGTTCGGGCCATAAACAAACTCAGGGAAAGATGCTAAGACAGATTAGAGCACACTTGACAGACAAGAGAAAAGACTGCAAACTGGTCGTAGAAGTTCTTAAAAAAAAAAAAAGGAAGAAAGGGCGAATGAAATGGTATTCAAGACTTTAAAACTAAACCCATACGTTACTAAACGAAACTGAATTCTTTAACATGTGACAAACCAGCCAACACAACTAGCAAAGCAAGGTAAAATTGGCGTAATACTAGACACGAACCGGAAAACTGATTGGACATTTCCACAACTTCAAAATAAAGGGGAGAAGGAAGAGATAGACATGCTCCGACATTTCCCAATGGCATCAGTCTCACATCAAACGATAATGCAACTAACAGGATAGAAGAGGCTACTTCGAGGTAGATTAAACACGAAGGCAAAGGAGATGAACATGGTAAAGTTGGTCAGGAAAGCAACACGACAAGGATTCAACACAAGCGAAAGCTAAACACTATACAGAAACAGGTGGCAAGGCTCAAGATTAGCAATATAAACAAACTTTAACTCTCTGCAGACGAATTCAAAGCGTGAAGGATTCAAATTTACAGCTTAACAGGTAACCAAAGAAAGATTCCAACTACAACTCCTGCATTTGAACTAAAAAATCAGAACCTGAACCACACAAATGATAGCTTCACCAACTATGGTGTGTAAATAGCTATTGTAACATAAAACTCATAACAATAAACCAACCACAGATCCACAAAAGAGGACAACGACAAAGAGGTCTTCATCAGGTTAATGAGGACAACTCCAGCGGCGCGCGACACGTCCCTCGAAATGGTACATCCTCTTTAATTTCTTATTCTTTCTCAATTCACATAACACTTGTCACAACCATGTCTCAAAACCAATGCAAATAACATGTTCACATAAATAATGAGGAGATGACCATTTTCATAAAAATGCACACTTCATAACAACACAATCGTGATACAACACCAACAATGAATCAATAAGCCTTTCAAACCATTCTCAACACATCACACACCAATAATTAATCACATTGCCTTTTATTACCCCTTTTTCATCATTAAAATTATTCAATATGGACAAGTCAACCCATCACCAAGTCCCACTACTCCCCAACACATACCACAAGGAAATACACGAATTCTATACACTTAACAAGGGTTGAGAAATCCACTTGCCTCAAATAATTGAACAAATCACCTCAGGACTTGAGCCTTTCCCTTTCGTTGTGCTTCCAAATCAATGCAATCTATTCAAATAAATCATCACAATAAGATTTCGAAACTAACAACACCCATATTACTATATGTCTAGCCTATACCCAAAAGTCACCAAAATCTATAATCAAGTTCCTAATCTTGCTGCCAATTAACATGTCAAGTCTCATATTTCCCCAAAATTCAAGCCTAGGGTTAAGTCTTTATCCCTCCGATTGACATAATTATAATAGTATTCATATAATACAATACACCTAATATTTAATTATATAAACCAATATCTCAAAATTTGAATCAAATTTATAATACTATACGAAAAACTTCAACCACAGAAAAGGACGAAGATATGTACACGTACAGGAGCTAAACTTTATCTCAAAATTGGTTGATTATATAATCTTGCGTAATCATTACCTATGATTGGTCAGATTGTCATATTAGTTGCCTTTACATTAGTCTTCTGCTCATTCTCCCCATGCAATTTGAATGAAAACTAACTGACGATAGGAGGCATACCATTAACATCTAATTCAATCAACATATACATATATATATATATAACATATATTGATCCATTCCTCAATTGTAAACATTGGAATCATTAGCCAATGATTGTCATTCGTTTCTTGTCCCCCCACCAAATTTCCATTAATTACTTGCATTAACTCTACTGTTCTCTTTTCCCACACATTAATAATACAGAATAATAGTGATATAACTTCATTCATGTTTCACAAATATATAACTTTGGGCGAGAATATACCTGAGGTGCTCGATCATCCTTTGGTTGTCATCCAGGTTCTCGTTAACTATTATTTCTTTTTGTATGAAAGGGAAATTATAACCCTAAAATATAAAACCTACTAACCCTCATTTATTTTTATACATAGGTCTAGTGGTATGGTATTAAATAAGTTATGGACTTGACCCATTACCCATCAACTATATGAATTGATTATTTAATCAATACCCATCAATTAAATAACCGTAGTTATCAAATAGTTCAAAATTCCCAAATCAACTTTACCAACTAATTAAAAATGACTCGAGACAATTATCGGGAGGGGTAAAAATAAAAAATTTATGAAAGTTTTCAAAAATGACCTTTCGGGTCATTACACCAAGCTATTGCTTAAAAAGAAAATTGAAAACCACTGATAGTACAATACCATTATCTTAAAATCGTGGGCCAAAACCATCGATAGTACAATACCATTATCTTAAAACCGTGGGCCAAAATCACCAATCAATAAAATATCTGTGTATGAAATCTTTGCAGTTAATAAAATATCTGTGTATGCAAATCTTATCCATATTTGAATGAATTTCTAGACTGCGCAAAATATCTAAATGAAAAGTAACAAATAAAAATGAATATTAACAAATGTCACGAATAAAACCAATGGCATGCAAAAAGTGTAATTCAACAGAAAATTGTAATTTAATAAAACTGACACAATGTTCACAACATATTCAACTGATTGTGATAAAAATAATATAATCAAAATTAACTAAAATTCAAAATAAACTAATAAAAACCTTAATATTTCGAAAAATAAGAATAACTATTGATAGATTTATTTAAAATTATAAAAATGTATTTTGAACAATTTAATAAATAAAACATAAAAGTTATGAATTTTGAAAAATGTTAGGCCAAAATTGGGTGTCAACAATATATATATATATATATATATATTTGTTTTCCTCACTTTCTTAAGGAGTCATTTGGTAGAGTGTATTAGCAAAAATAATACATGCATTAGCCTTGTGTATTACTAGTACCTTGCTTGGTACTCTTTTCCAACCTATGTATAACTAATGTTTGCATTAGTTATACAATAGATTGCGTGTTAAGGTGTGCATTGCTAATACCATGGATTTCTAGGTATTAACAATGCAATGGTTTTAATGCATGCGTTAGAATAATAAAAGACTCAATTGCCCCTCAAAATCTTTTTTTACATCTTTTCTACCATAATAGTGAGGGTATCTTTATAAATAATTTTTTTAATGCAATACATGGTATTTTTAATGCATCAAACCAAACAATGCATAAAAATAATCTATGTATAATTAATGCAAGCATAATTAATATATGCATTACTAATGCAAGCATTACTAATACACTTTGTTTAATTAACATTATTTTTATACACTCTACCAAACGACCCGTAAGAGTTTTCTCTATATCTACATCTTCCTTTGAGAATAATTTTTTTTAATGCAGATTCATCTTCTTACTCTTGTGTGTGCAAAATTATTTCTTAATTAATCCACAGATTTAATGAATCGATCATTAAATTGACAAATAGAGAAGAAAAGAGAATAAATGAGATATTAATCGAAACATTCATGAGGTTTACTACTTATTAAAATTAATGTATATAATTAAATGAGATAACATAGTTTATATAATTAACTTATCTACTTATTAGAGTATATATTTAATTTGAGTCGAATGTATTTGAGAAATTTTTTTAATTCTATATTTATATGTTTAATCAAAATATATCATGATTTGAACATTAGATGATTTCTCATATGTTTTAGATTTGGTGAATAAAGTTGTTTGATAAACTAATACTTACTGTTGATGAGTGATAACAGATATTTCTTGTAATTAGTTGAAGCACAAATATACTCGGCCTCAAATGCTATTATCATTAAAAAAGTAACTATAATTTAATTATCTAAATAACATTTTATAATAAATTGAAGTGATGTGGATGTGAAATTATATTTTTTCAAAGAAAGTTTAACATTGTTGACTCCTAAAGGCTTAAAACAACTTCCGCATTTCATTATTTTGTTTATTTTATCAAACAACGCCTTAATAGAACTATAGGCTAAAACGTTACGATCACTAAGACGCACTTAAAAACTCCTTCCCTGAGCTGGCCAGTGCCACCGTTTCCCGGAGATCCGATCAATAAACTACCACTCCACCACCAACACTCGCCGCAACAATGACGGAATTCCTAGAATTAGAAACACAAGACGCCGTAAGGATGCCGTGGAACGTATTGCCGGGAAGCAAATCGGAGGCTGCGCAATGCGTAATTCCCGTTTCCGCCATATACACACCGTTAAAACCCTTCCCTAACACTCCTACTCTACCTTACGCACCACTCCGTTGCCGCAATTGCCGATCAGTTCTCAATCCTTTCTCCATCGTTGATTTCTCGGCTACTAAGATCTGGATCTGCTGTTTTTGTTTTCATCGTAATCACTTTCCTCCGAGTTATCAGTCTATATCGGAGACTAATATGCCGGCTGAGTTGTTCCCGCAATATACTACCATTGAGTATGAGAGTCCTTCGGAAAAAGCCTCGATGACCAACCCGGTTTTCCTTTTCGTGATCGATACTTGTGTTATTGAAGAGGAGATTGGTTACCTGAAATCATCTTTGCTACAGGTTATGTGCTTTTTCTTCCTTAGTGTTTGAGAACTGTTAAGTTTAATACAGTGTTGTTAAAAGATCTTTCCTTTTTTCTACTTTTACTTGTTACATTTATTCTGATCGGGGCACTAGTCCTGTTGCACTCATGAGATGGAATTAGTAGAGAAAGTGTCCACATAGGCAGTACCAGCTAGTCATGATTAACACTTAGTAGTGTTGATGCTCGTGACGGAACCAGGATTTTCACTAAGAGTTTCAAAATATGAATAAGTAAACACACAAAAAGCTGAAGGCGGTTCAACATCTACTATATACACATAAAGAGTAATTTTAACCATGTATAGATAATGTAATTTTTCTGCCAAAGGGGGCTTCGGATGAAACCCCTCAAGCCTACCTAGCTCCACCCCTTGTTGATACAGTTACATTAAGTAATTTTAGCTTGTTTAGAGACTAGTATGCGGTATGTCATCATAAATGTGGAGAACATCTATTTTTAAAGAATCATGTATCTGAAAAGACAAATTGTTGAGTATTGGAATGAAACAGGTTCAAATGGAGTGGAATAGTACTACCTATAAAAAAATCAGAGTGGAATTGTATTTAGGATTCAACGAATTCAACTAGGATGAAGCAATGCAAAGGGATGGGTCGCCGCTTCATGGGTGATGCCATGCTCTTTTCGCTTTTAAAACACTGCTTTTCGGGAGCCTATTATGTGAAGTTTTTGTTTAGAGCATCTCTTGTGTAGGCATGTTTTGTGGAAAGTAGTTTTTATTTTTATTTTTGATGATGCAAGTGGAATATCATTAAAGGCATCCAGGGGAAGCAAAAGTTACAGAAGAAGAGTTGTCTTTACCTTATCAGGAAAAGAAGAGGAGCGCTCAGCTCAAAAAACACAAAAACTTATAGAGCTTAGGAGCCAACAAATTCCAAAAAAGAGATCTAAGTTATTTAAAGGGAAGTGGTTAGCCTAACTAAAAAGGGTAACCAGACAACTAGCCTTGAAGAGTGCATATTTGTGTTGAACCCCATCAAAACATCTCTTGTTCCTTTCAATCCAGATACACCATAAAATATTTGAATGGAAAATAGTTTATTTTCTGCCTAAGTTGATAAGTAGGAAGTTTGCTTTTTAAACGGTCACATATGGTGATTGTGAGGATACACATAGGTTAATTTGTAACGACTAATGAGCATGTCTGTGTTTATTGGCAATAGGAAAAGATGTATGGTGTATAATGCGTCTTATGCATATCCAAAGTAATTACTGTGGTAGTGGCTTAGCGTTTCGTGCTTTCCTTCGCTGCCAATCATATGGGCCTGATTTCATTTGTAATAGTCGTGCGTGTCAAATTGATGGCGTATGTTAGATGCTCCACCTGCAATGGGCTGGGAGTAGAATGGTAATAACTTGGGTGGAAGGGTAAAATAGGATGCATAATATGTTTTCGGATCACACATCAGTAATAGGACCAAGGACAACTGAATCGGATGTGAGGCAGATGGAACATTTCGAATTGTGAATGAGGTATCTCACCCATTTTACCTAAACCACTTGTTTATCTGCACACTATATTGCAGTTCTCTCCATTTGGACGATGTCTCCATACCTGTCTATTACCGTAGCACTGTCACGTACTGGCTAACGAGCATATTACATGTTAAAGGTACATGGGAGCTTGTGTTGTTGCCTCTCGGCTAGACTACAGTGAGGTGTCGTTTGGTATATGCAGTGAAAGTGTCTCTTAATGGTAAATTGACTGATGTCGTCTTGTTGTTAAGAGTTGCAGAGGTTTCTGGTTTGGATTATGGGGATACGCTTTCTCCGGTAGCTAAGGTTGTGTTAGTTTGTCTGTTCCTATCACTAGTTGGTATTACCGGTGGCCGCTTGCACAATTGAACATTAAGAATGTCTTTGCATGGTACTTGAAAGAGGGTGTTTACGTGGTGCAATTATTAGTTTTTTTGATCAATAAATTATACAACAACATATTCAGTGTAATTCCACAAGTGGGGTAAAATGTAATTATTTTATTTTAAAAGCTCTCTATATGGCGTCAAACAATCTTCTCGAACATGGCTCATTCACTTAAATTGAACAATTCTTAACTTTGGTCTCATAAGGAGTCAATCAAATATTTGTTATTCTTCCTACACTTTGATGAAAAGCATATCATTCTAAATGTATGTGTTGATGATATTGTCAGTACAAAAGATAATGTAGTCAGTATCGACCAATTTAAGGCCTACTTGCACTTGCAGTTTCAAACCAAAGACTTAAAATCCTTGAAGTATTTTCTTGGCATTAAGGTTGCCCCATAATGTATCTACGTATCATAGGGAAAGTATGTGTTAGACATCCTAGAAAAATTAGATTTCTCGAGTGTAAGCTAAGGACACGACAATGGATCCCAACGTCAAACTGGTACCAAGAGTAATGTCAGGAGATATTGGTGATTTGTTCGAAGATTGAATTATCTTTTTTTTATAACCGTGGTGTCCAATCCAGCATGCTCGCACCTCGACTAATTCCACGGAGTACTTGCCACCTTCACCAACAACATGTACTCTGTTCACCAAGGCTAATGGAAGAAATCACCCAGTGTTTTTGTCTCTATTGGAATTTGAACCGAAGATCTCATGGTTCTCAACTCACTTCATTGGCTACTAAGCCTTCAAATTGAATTATGTTACCGTTACCCAATCACATATTTCTTTCCCCGTGAGTATTGTAAGCCAATTTCTGAATTTTTTAACGATGACTCTTTGGGATGTGGTGATTCAAATTATGAAGTATCTTCAGTATGCCCTAGGGAGAGGTATGCCCCGAGGAGAGGCTTACTATACTAGTGATAGAGGTCATACTGAAGTAGTTAGACATATTAATGCTGATTGTGTTGGTGGTGCCTCAGAGAGGAGGTCCATAATAGGTTATTATGTATTGTTTGGAGGAAATCTGGTTTCTAGAAATAAACAAAAAACCTAAATGTGGTTGCTTGATCAAGTGTCGAAGCAAGGTTGTGACCTTTGCTACTTGTAAATATGTATTTGTTGAAGCAGTTATTTGAGGAGTTAGGAGTAAAACAATCTCATCCTTTGAAGTTATATTGTGATAATCTGGCAGCTTTACACATTGTCATCGAATCCGATTTTTCATGACAGGAGTTAAAAAATTGAAGTTGATGGTTTTTTCGTTCGAGAAAATTTGCAATACTGGGATATTGTGATAATATTTGTTAGTTAAATGATCAATTGTTAGCTATTTTCACTAAAACTCTTCAAAGTTCTACTGAAGATTATGTCTGTAACAGGTTTTGATTATCAAGAAGCTTTAGACATAGTCATCAAGTTCACATTAGAGCTAAACACATTGAAGTTGCTTGTCACTTTGTTCGACAAAAAATGCAATCCCCGGATATTGTGATAGCCTTTGTTAGTTCAAATGATCAATTGACAAATATTTTCACTAAACTTTCAGAAGTCCTACCGTAGATTATATCTGTAACCAGTTGGATATACATGTCATATATACTCCTGCTTGAGGCTGAGTATTAAATGTGGATATTTAGTAGAGTTAGGACGTAAGCGTAGACAATGTTCTGATTCCACTTCTTAAATATACTTTACCTGATATATGTTTGGTGTGTGTAGAGATTCAACTTTTAACACAAGTTTTCTCCCAATTTCTTTGCTTTACACCACCTCAAGCCACTTCAAGGAAAGCACTGCTCCAACGTGTTGAAGAAATCTGTTATTCTTAGCATCTCCCAATCTTACACCTGCCTTCTAAAGGTCAAGTTCCAGCGCTCTGCAGACCATACCTCCTTCAGGGTACCTTCTTGTTGGTTCCGACCATAAATATCCGGAGCTGTTTTTCATAGTTTAAATGGGGTACTTGAGTACAAAATTAATTTAGGGGTGTCAATGAGACTTTTCAAAATGTCCAAGGGTTACCATATTTATTTATTCAGTTTCTTATAACTTAATAAATAGTTCTTCTTTCGGTTGGGGTCTCTTCAAGACTTCAAGTATATAAATGGGTATGATCTAGGGAAAGATGTAGGGAAAGATGATCTGGTAGTGAATGGCAGTGTCGTCTTCCTTTCACAAACTGAAAGCTTTCTATTTTTAGGTAACTTTTGTGTCTGGTCCTTAATCCCCAGTTTGGTTCCTTCACCAATTAAAGGTTGGGTTCAAGTTGGAATGTGAAGTATTGGGTATAGAACATTTTCACTAGACATCCTTCCTCAATGTCATACAAGCATGTTTCATTGAAAATAATTGTTCTTTCAGTTTCTACTTTTTTTTGAAGTGACAAATGAAGATCCTAAACTTTTTTCTCCTTGTAGTAATTTTTCACTGACATGATTACTTCTGTTGATAGCAGGTTGTGGGCACATTGCCTGAGAATTGTTTAATTGGCCTAATCACATTTGGGACCTACGTGCATGTTCATGAGTTGGGGTTTGGGCAGATTCCAAAGGTTTATGTGTTCAAGGGGTCAAAGGAAGTTTCTAAAGATCAAGTGTTGGAACAAATGGGCTTCTTTGCAAATAAGCTTAAACCAACCACAGGTGTCATTGCTGGGGTTAGAGATGGACTTTCTCAAGAGAGTATTTCTAGGTTTTTGTTGCCTGCATCTGAGTGCGAGTTTACACTCAACTCGGTATGGTTTCAATCATTCTTTTTAATATGTAAATACTGTTATATACATTCTGCTCATTTGTCAGAACTCGTGACATAACGTGTAAATGGGAAAAAGGGAATGCAGCTTGTAAGTCTTGTTAAATATTTATTTTTCACAATAGATATTGCATTTATTAGTGGAATGGGATGTGTTTGAATACTGCTTACCCCCTCCCCTCCCCCACCAAACCCAAAAGAAATGTTTCATTTTACACGTTTGAACATGGCTGAATGCACTCATCTTGGTTTCTATGATTGTCCCTTTCTGCTGTTTTTAACTTCATTTGGGTTTGCTGATGTACTATGTTCTGAAATATGCTTCCTCCAGTGCCTTCCGAGTCAATGTCAGTTTTTATAAATGAGACATTTCATCTATTATTGTGTGCCATAAAATGTGTAATCTTATTCCACCTTTATACTAACTGAAATGTCAATAAATAATAACATGGTGTTTATTCAACATTCCTCTCAACTTAAGAATACTTTACTCTAATCCAAAAAGTGACAAAATTTTGAATTTTTTCTCATGAAAGTGTGAAAGGTCTAATAGGATATTTCGTTCTAAGTGAATGGACTTGACAAGCCATTAGATTGTAGTGCTAATATTGTTACTCCATTTGTGATTAGCACCTGACTTCATTTTTCTTCTGAAATTCTCTTTTTCAGATATTAGAGGAGCTTCAAAGAGATCCTTGGCCTGTGCCAGCAGATCATCGAGCTGCACGGTGCACTGGTACAGCATTGAGTGTGGCTTCTCATTTGTTGGGTATATGTGTTCCAGGTTCTGGGGCCAGAATTATGGCATTCTTAGGTGGGCCCTCAACAGAAGGGCCAGGTGCTGTAAGTCATAGCCCTTTGTTGAGTTATTAAATATGAATTTTAATTCGAGTTTCTCATTGAGACTATAATAAGATAAAGTTATAAGGACTTTTTTCTATTTTTTTTGTGAGGGGTTTGAGGGTGGAAGCCATGTTTTTCTTCTTAGTGACAGAATAAAACAAATGGAACTATCCCCCAAAAGAAAACAACTGAAAAGACATTATTCACTTGTCAAATTCAGAGGCGTATCTAGGATTTCGAGATGAGGGGTGCACTATTGTAAAAAGGTGGATCTAAGATGTAAATTTGATTGGATATATCTATACATATATAAGATTCAGATTTCTAACCTCACTTAGAGAGGTGCACCCAATAATCGTTACATAATATGATACTCTGTGTATGGGTTCACACATCTATATTTCAATATTTTTTAAAAAATATAACACTATTATATATGATCTCGGGAGGAGAGCATGGGTTCACGTGAACCCGGTGACCTCCCCTTAGATACGCCCCTGGTCAAATTAACTGGTTTACACTGCATTTAATCTGCAAGGTTGCACTTAGTACATGCCATTTTAATTCTCACTTAAATTGTTGAGAAAGGGTTGCTTAATGCACACCCTTTGTTAAAAGTTCACTATTCTTTAGGCTCTTTGATGTTGTAAGGTTGTTTTTAGGTTCTCATGTTAAAATTATAGCATAGCATTCAAAAACTAGGATGAATAGCTTTACATTTTCCTTTGTTATCTTTTCTCTGAGCGGATGGAGGTAAAACTTAGTGTTTCTAAATGGCAAGAGCACATAAACAACAAGGCTCCAAGCAGAGAGAAGCAAACCACATGATTCTTTGAATTGAAGAGCAGACTTTATAGAAAACAAAAGTTACATATTATTTGAATAGAGCACCTCTTTTTTTAATGGTGGTGTCCATGCCAGCTTGTGCGTACCTCGGCTGTTCCACCGGGTGCCCACCAAAGCTTAGATGAGGAGAAATCACCTAGTGTTTTTGTCTCAGTTGGGATTTGAACCCTAGTCTCCAAAGTTTGTACTCACTTCGTGGCCCAAAGTTGGTATCCACTTCATGACCACTGGGGCACACACTTGGGTGTAATATATGAATTTAGCAATTGTAATGTCCAAATATAGCAATTGACATTAATAGTATCAGCTTCCAAAGTACTAGTCCCTCCGTTCTAATTTTGTGACATAGTTTATTCGGCAGTTTAAGAAAGAAATGAAAGCTTTTAAAACTTGTGGTCTTAAACCTACCATAGCATTTGTGCGGTTATGAACTCTTTGAAAATTGTGACATTAAAGTTTAAACATGTCATAACATTGTGTGTTATAAAAACTTCTGATTAAAGGTAAAATGAGAAATGGAAACTAATTGTTTCCAAATTTAAAATCGTGTCATTTTTTTTGGGAACATTCTAAAAAAGAAATTGTGTCACATAAACAAGAACGGAGGGAGTATAATGACAATATTAGTTCCAAGTTCCAAAATAGGTATCACGAAACTGTAATTTCTACAATGTTGGAGGATATAACTGCAATCAATTGATTCTCAGTTTCCAATAACTAATAGTAAAATTGTAAAAGCTTTGTTTTTATAGCATGCACTGGATTTTTTGTTTCCAAATAATCAGCCTATAAATCAAGAATAAGAGAAAGGAAAATGTTATGGAGGAGATACAATAAAGGGAAAAAAGAATCTTTGATAGTAAGAGAGTAGAAGAGAGAAGCGGAAGAGAAGTCCAGATTCCAGAAGCAGGAGCAAAAAAAGAGGACTTGCATTGTTGCACACCAGAAGGAGAGAAAATAGTCACCTTGAAGAAGAAAGAAGTAAATCAAAAGAAGCAAAGAAATATAGTTACTAGAAGAAAAAGAGTCATTGCTAACCAGATAAGTATAAAATGCAACAAAAAAGTATTGTTACCTTACTCATAAAAAGAAGCAACAAAGTAGAGAACAGGCAAAGTGTATTTGAAGAGGAGTCCTAATACATAAAACAAATAGAGGTCATATATTTCCTTTTCTTTCTTTTTATTTTTCATCATTTAAATCGGATCCAAAGAAGCAATGGCTTCTTGCTTAGATTCTGATTGCTTGTTCCTCACTGCTAGAATGATTATTATCACCTGGATTTAGAGGTTTTCAACTTCTTTAAGATAAAGTTTAAAGTAACAAGAACCAACAAAATACTAAGCCTGTCTATATCAGATATGAAATCTGTATCATGTGCATGTTACTCCTATCTTTGGTCATTTTCATTATCAATTGCAACTCAACATGTATGTAATTGTGAGTGATTTGTCTTATATTGAATGAATATTGCAGATTGTGTCGAAGATTTTGTCTGAGCCCATAAGGTCTCACAAGGATCTGGACAAAGATTCTGCTCCATTGTATCATAAGGCTGTGAAGTTTTATGAGGGAGTTTCGAAGCAACTTGTGCATCAAGGGCATGTGTTGGATGTTTTTGCTTGTGCACTTGAACAGGTAACATCTAATATTATTCACCAGAATTTGATATAAATACTTTCACTTATTTAATCAGTTCCAAGGTTATAAAATAGATGATTGAAAGTCACTTCTAGGTTGAGTGCTTAAGTTTCTCCTTTCATACCCGGATATTTTCTTTTATAGAGAGATTTGGTATTTATATGACCATGCTCTTATATAAACACAGTGTAGAAAGAACTATGTTCAATCATTCATAGATAAAAGTATAACCAATTGATAAGAGAGGATTACAGTTGTAATGAGAACATGTATTTTGTGAGTAAGAAGAGAGTTTGAGAGAGAATACATCTTGATAGCTCCTCAAGCTTTTGGGGTTTAAATAGCTAACTATGTTTTTTAGGTTTCCTATCCGGTGTTCAGTTGTTGCATTATAGCCTGACTAATCCGGATTCGCTCCACGTAGGGCCCCATTCAGGGGGAAGCGCTCCGTAGTTCGTACTAAGGATTTATCCATAACCAGGCTCGAAACCGAGACCTCTGGTTAAGGGAGCAGCAGCAGCCCTATCCACTGCACCACATCCTTTGGCGGTGAATAGCTAACTATGTTACATGCTCTAAAAAGAGAAGAAAATTACTACATAATTACTATAGGAATAAATTAAGCTATCTACTATATTTACACTTACTCTAGAATATTCCCTAGGATTCTAAATCTCCCCTCACGCTGGTGGTGCATACAAATCATATATGCGAAGCTTGTTACATATATAACTTGTTCTTGGACCGCGAGGACTTGATGAATATGTCTGCAAGCTGATCATTTGACCGCAAGAATTTTGTGATAATGTCTCTTGAGAGTACCTTCATTTCTGATGAAATGACAAATTAGTTTCTGTGTTGATTCTGTCGTGAAACACTGGATTTGATGTAATGTGAATTGTGAAATGCAACATCATTATTACACAGAAGTGCCATTTTTTTTCAGTATCTCGAAATTTTAATTCTTTCAGCAGTTACTTAATCCATATGAGTTCATATGTAGCCACTGCCATAACTTGATATGCTACTTCTATGCTCGATCGTGCAACCACATTTTGTTCCTTACTTTTCCACCTTTGTGACCCCTTGCTATTTTCTGTTTGGCTGTTCTCTTTTACTTATATGGAGCCTGTGGCATGCTAGGTTGGCCTTGCTGAAATTAAAGTTGCAAGTGAGAAAACTGGTGGACTTGTTGTTCTGGCAGAAAGTTTTGGCCATAGTGTTTTCAAGGATTCTCTGAAACAAGTTTTCCAGTCAGGTGGCAATGATCTTGGACTGTCATCAAAGTAAGGTTTGATTGAACATTCTTTGGTTTGTTGCTTCCCCAACCCTGGCCTCTTAAAAAAAAGCAAAAAGAAATTTCCAGATGAAATCTAGTACTTGAGAACCTCTAATTTCTGATCTAGCTTTTGGGTAATGTCTCTTTGTTATGTTTTGTTCTACTTCTAAACCTCTAATGACATCTCATTATCATTCCGTCATTGCCAAGTAATTATGATGGCACTAAGCCTATTAAGGTGTTTTGGCTTTTCTCTTTCCACTTTGACAATGTGCACAGAATTCAGTATATTGACTCGATTCTTTGCCAATTCCTTTATGAATCTTGATGTTGTGATTTTTTGTGAATCTGAAAACACTTATTTCTTACTTAATCTGGTTCCGTTCAATCTTTGTGGCCCCCTTTAATAAATTTCCTTTGCTCATCCATCTTTGCAAATTTGTATGTAAGCTTTACTTCATAAGAAACTTAAATATCTTAAGAAAGTTGTTCTCTCTCTTTCTTTTTTCCTCTGAACTCTCTAGACTCTTGCTTGCAAGGTTCTTTTTTGCTGGATGTCTCTACTTATAGTTGACGGTTCTTGATATTAAGTTGAGGATTATAAAACTTACAAGTCGGTATTGGAGTTTGGGCAATTTAAAAGTATGAAATTTATCAACATTATCTAGTAGTTGTTTCATTTTCCTGAGATGATATTTTTCAAGTTCTTTTGGCACTCTTAATTGTAAATTTTATATGGCATGGGCCAAAAAGTTGAGTGTGAAGAAAAAACAGGACTAAAATGTAAGAGCATTTGGTTAAGAGGAGGAAATGAAAAAGCAGAAATTGATTTGTTCTTTTTGGGATCTGTTTGTTTATCTCTAACTTCCTAACTTGCTGCTTGGCATTTTAACTGTACCCTTTTTGTCTCCTAGAAAAAGAAAAGAAAGGTATATTGTCCCAGGGTTTTTGGTCTAGTGGTAAGACTAGCGCGTGATGCTTGGATTAGGTGCTCATCGCAGGTTAGAACCTCGCTGCATGCAAAAGTTTGGTATTTAAGTGGAGAAGGATAGAGAGCTGGGTCCATTATCAGTTGAGTTTTGAAATGTGCGGTGATATTTTGCTTTTAAAAAATAGATAAAAGGAAAGGTATCTTGGGACTTAATAATGGAAACAGTACTATGCTCGTTTCAACATCGCCATTTCCAAACTTCTTAAAACTATATATTATTAAAGTTTTGAGTCTCTTTTAAGCAATATCTGTTGGCTAATTTAAACGGCCAGTGTCTGCTACAATGAGAAGGATCTGGACGATGAAAAATGTCCAAAAGCAGCAGACTAGTTCAGCAAATTTCATGTCTGGAACTTGGCACGAATTATTAGTTGCACATCTAAACTATTAGTAGTCTTAGTTACCCCCTGAACTTGACTATCTGATAGTCTTTACCCCCCCTAGACATTGATGAGACAAGTAGCATGACTACATTCTCTTTTAGGTGCCTGGAGATGGAATAAATTGAAAAATCAGCTCCAAAGTAGGCTACTTTTCAACCGTTGTTTCTACAATGGTTTATTTATCACTATTGCTTATTTCTTTTTGCTTCAGCTTAATATATAATGCAAATTTATCCCAACTTTGCATTTTTAAAATTTCTTCTTTAAATGCAATGACTACTTGTTCCAACTATTTGTTTCTACTGTATATTTCTTCTTTTTCAGGCCAACTTGTAAAAAAATAAAAATTGACTCGAACTTCATCATTTTAGCTAAATACAATTAGTTTAATCTGAAATTATGAAGTACCAACTGTGTATTTTTTCTTCCGATGCGATTGCTATGTATTTCAATTGTGTATTTTTCTTTTCAGACCACAATCAATTTTAAGAAAACTTTAAGTTCCATTATTTTTAGTCAAATTTAAAAAGGTTTACCCAAAATAATGGAGTTGCAACTTTGTACTTCTTTTTAATTTCTTTTTTAGATGCAATGCATATTGATTTCAACTATTATTTTTTTCTTTTTCTGACCAAATCTACAAAAGAACTACTTGGTTAGAGCTCCTTTATTTTCAGTGAAATAAAAAGTTTTAGCAAATAATGAAGTTCCAACTGTATATTCTTATTCTATCTTATTTAGATGTAATGACTATCTGTTTCAACAACTTATTCTATTTTTCAGGTATAATCTGTAACAAAAGGATTGAGTGAAATTTATTACTTTTAGCCAAATAAAAATTTTCTCCTAAAAGTGGAGTTCTAGCCAAGTTATTCTAATTTGACCCGAAAAAAAAATCTAAAAAATTAATGAATTTTAAAAAGTATTTTTTTAACAATGCCATGTGGGCAAAGAATCCACATAGCAGACGAGTGTATCCCCTACTCTCTTAAGATGAGAACGTGCGGGGTAAAGGCTATCAATTAGCCAAGTTCAGGGGGTAATTAAGACTACATATAGTTTAAGTGTGTAACTAATAATTTGTACAAAGTTTAGGGGGGTCCTTAGGTATTCTGCCAAAATATTTAATTTATTAGTCTGATGATATGGTAGAGAGAGATAAACTAGATGCAGTTTTTGGTTGAGAAAATGATGGGCAAACTTGGGCAATTAGAGAGAACAGCATTCAAATGCAATAGTAGTGGGATAAAGATGAATATGGGCAGTGGAAAAAATGTGTTATCACAGAGGAAGTCCTTGCTGGCGAAAGCCCAATTCAATCAAGAGTTGGGAATAATGATGCGAGTAACCAGAGAAGGGGGTGGGGGGGTGTATAGAGGGGGTAGTTTAGTGCTTCAGATCAGCTTCTAAGCAAACTCACTTAGGCTTGACAATACGAGGTGATTTGATTAACTGCCCAGTGAACACTGAGCTCTCATACACAGCCTGATGAATTCAACTTGACTCTGTTTACCATAAGTCTCTTTAATTTTGATTGCAAACCATTTTGAGATCATTGATTGGAACTTTCTTTTGTTACTTTTGTGTCAATATTAACATGTTATACATAGTTCTGCACAAAATTCCACTCCAGATTCTGATGAGTGGTCTGAAACGTTTTCATTTAGCATTGATATGTTATCAAGTTCTTACTCTGTCTTACAACTTAGGTAGTGTCTTTGTTTGTCTGCAGCGGTATTTTTGAGGTAAATTGCTCAAAAGATATGAAAGTCCAGGGAGTTATTGGTCCTTGTGCATCACTTGAAAAGGTAATGTTTTACTAATATAAGTGCTTTCTCTCAAAGCTTTTAGATACTCATTAATGGTGTCTTTCTACAGAAAGGTCCTTTGTGCTCTGAGGTTGTCGTAGGTCAGGGAAATACAACAGCTTGGAAGATGTGTGGTCTTGATAAAACTTCAACATTTTGTTTAATATTTGAAGTTGCCAAGAAGGAGAGCCCAGATGCAATTGCTCAATCTGCAAATCCACAGTTTTATTTCCAGTTTTTGACATAGTATGAACTTAGCATATTATTTCTTGAGAAGTACTGACCAGTTTGTTTGGCTATGATCAACCATTTCCTGACATCAAAAATATTCTTCTCCAGTTATCAGCACCCTAGCGGACAAATGAGACTTCGGGTTACTACTCTTTCTAGAAGATGGGTTGCTGGACCTGGAAGTGTACAGGCAAGGGTTCTTTATGCACTTTATGCTGTCTGTTTCTGTTTCTGGTGCTTTTTTTGCCTTTCCTTTATCCTTTATGCTTTTGCCATGTAAACAAAAGTAAAAATCCGATGAGTTCAGTAGTTAAATCATGAAATTGAGTATACTGGGGTGGTTTAGATGGATATAAGAAGAGAGATGGGAAAGATAGTTGCTCTTCAGATTATAATAACCCGAGCTCCTTTCTCTCCAACAAGAACATGAAGTACTCAAATATCCTCTTTGGGAATGTAATAGGACATATATAAGTTAAATAACTTTTGGATTTATATTGATTTGGTAATCATTTAAAAGTAGGCATAGTTGAGCTAGGCCTGTGAAGGCGATAACCATTCTTTGGCCTCTTCCGTTTACAATATTTGTGGTACAAAGTGAGATATGTGTGCAGATTGATAGTTTGGGGAGTCATTAGATGCTATTTGCAGTGCATGCTAGGCTCATACTTTTCTTGCCCATCTCAAACTCCCTGGAATCCTATAGGAGTGTGAATATCTACTGTTGTGAGTCTCTGAGATTGCTGCTTTATCCTTAAATAGACCTAATCATATGATACTGAAATTAAAGGTAATGAGGGTTTTGGTTTCACACCCTGTTGGTCCCCAGAGGAGTTGTAGTAATCTCTGGCTGTTGAAATTAGATCCTTAGATAAGGCTCTCTGCAGTCATCTAATTGGCCATTTGTCTCCTGTTACTCCACTAGTTTTAGCAGCAACTTGTAACCCTCTTTTGTTTCAAGTTCATCAATAAGTATCAACAATGTAACCCTTCGGGGTGGCCCAGTGGTTTGGGCTTGGGACTTTTATGTTGGAGGTGTCAAGTTCGAAACCCCTTGCTAGCGAAAGCAAGGGGTTTGCCTTCTGGGTCCTGGTGCAGGTTACCTCTCCTGTGTGGTTTGCGAGCTATTGCATAGTAGCGGGGGTTTTACCCTGTGTGCACCCAAAGGGTAGCGGCTGCGGGTTTCCCTTGTCATAAAAAAAAAAAAATGTAAATACTAAGATCTAATGGTTTATATCCTTTTAACTTCTGCTGTCTGACATTAACTTTTTTCTTTTGTATTTTAGGTTGTCCTGAAATTGTCCACTTCCTAACTTTTGAAGCCTTTTCTCCGCACTTATCAATACTCATCTAATATTTTATTTTTAATAAGTACTATGGAATCATTATATAAAAGTACTCCGGGATCAATTTTTTTTTTTAAGTATTCAAGTTATTTGAAAAGTCAACTTTATCTTTTCATTTCTGCCCATTTCAGCTACAATAAGAAGTCAAACTTTCATCATTCTAGTTGAATTCGAACCAAATCAGAAACTTGTGAACACTGAAATGCAGTTCGACTAACTACCACTGTGCTTCAATCTCAATAAATACTATCCTTTTTATTGCAATGTGACTCTAACTTAAATCTTGTTGCTAACTGAAACAATTTTAATCACATCATAAGTAGGTATGTTACTAGGTCAGAGGTTTGAGTTGATATGTCTTGAAAAATCTGGGTCCTAGTTTTCATTGCTTTGTTAGATATTTAAATCATATTTGTACTCGTTTTAGAAAAGGTACAAAGGACTGAGGGGACTAAATTCGGAGTCTGATTTTAATATATGTTTTTCTTATGTAAAGTTATTCGTCAGTTTATAGACAATTATGCCACCAAAATTGAAAACCTTATAGATTTATTCATGGTATCTTCAGAGATAAAGTAAATAGGATATAGTTTCTTATGCTTATCTGTCTCACCGTTTCAGCGAAAAGTTTGTCTTCTGTATTTTATAGGACCTCATTGCTGGATTTGATCAAGAAGCAGCTGCTGTGGTAATGGCACGACAAGTTTCTTTCAAAATGGAAACCGAGGTATTCTCCTCTTGGTCTTATTACAGATGATTTAACCTTATATCTGGTTGTTTTTTTGGTTTTCTATCCAAGAAGTTTTGCTTTCTTTACTATGACTTGCTATCTTGCACTGTTGTTTCTTTACCTTTTGGAAACCCACTTCCACTTTCTTCTGCAGGCTGATTTTGATCCCATCAGATGGCTGGATAAGTCATTGATACACATATGTTCTCGGTTCGGTGACTACCAGAAAGACACTCCATCTTCTTTCACTCTATCTCCTCGTTTTTCAATATTTCCCCAGTTTATGTTTCACTTGCGGCGGTCTCAGTTTGTCCAGGTATATTTTCATCTTGATTGTTAACATCAAGCATATTACTTTCTTACATTTCTGTCTCTACCATCATGCTCAATTTTTAAGCATCAACTCTGGCTCAGGTCTTTGGGAACAGTCCAGATGAGACGGCATATTTTAGGATGATTCTGAACCGGGAAAATGTTGCTAACTCAGTCGTGATGATTCAGCCCTCTTTGATATCTTATTCTTTTCATTCTGGTCCGGAACCAGTCCTCCTTGATGTGGCGGCAATTGCTGCTGATAGAATCCTTCTTCTAGATTCTTATTTTACCATTGTCGTGTTTCATGGATCAACTATTGCTCAATGGAGAAAACTTGGATATCATGAACAGCCTGAACATCAGGTAGCCTTCTTTTCAGTCTGAACTAAACACTAAAGATTTAAGAACTTTTATCAATTGCGGATTGTAGGATTTTATGTCAAGTAATTTAATCTCAGACTAGCTTTCTTTTCGTTACTGGTTTGAACATGATATATAGGATTACCCCACAGACACATCCGTGAGAGAGTAAAAAGCAACTTCAATTTTCAACTGATTCATGGATCCATATCTTTCAAGGGAACGATTTGTGCTCTTTTGCATCGAATGCAGACACTTCAAAGAGTCACCGTGACTGAATAGATGCAACACTGGTTGCGCACCTGTTCGATCTAATCTTATTTTCACCATCAGATACATGATAAGTCACTGGGACTTGAATAATTGAAAATCCATAAACCAGCTTTTACTTTTTGTTTGATACAAAAATCAAAGTGTAGTATCAGCAATGATGTGGAAAAGGTGTCCTCAGCATCCTTGTGTTTCGTGACCTACACTTTGCTTTGTAGCCTGCTTTGAACAATTATCTTATTTCTGAGTCCATTTTGATTCTGGTCCTATTGTCTATGTAATGGTGCACAGAACTCATGTTGATTTGGATTTGATTTTGCTCGTCATTTATGTGACCTTAAATTTATTCTATTGGCAGGCATTTGCTGAACTATTAAAATCTCCTAGAGAAGATGCAGAGGCCATTATTCATGAAAGATTTCCAGTACCTCGTTTGGTCATTTGTGATCAATATGGATCTCAGGTTACTAACTATGCTTTCTGTCTAGTCCTCCTTAATGTATATATATTCTCTGTGTTTTTGATGCATGTGCCTGTATTTGGATTGTACAGCAGATGTTGATCTGCAATCTTCAGTTTTGTACTTTTTTTTACATATTTGATTTTTTTCTTAAACAGCAAGAGGTTTGTGATATAACATTTTTGTCTGCAATTCATGTTCTGAACAAAAGGTTCGGATTGACATTTTTGAGTTGATATTTGTGCTAAAATGCCACGTTAAAGATGTTAACTTTCTTCTAACTAAACTTGTTTTCTTCCTTTGAAACTTGGCCCAAAAGCTAATCATGTTTCACTTATACGGAAAGAATTTGTTTGTGTTGCTTATTAAGCAGCTCTAGTAGAAAAACTCTGGAAACAATCATCAAGCACTTTTTGATGTCTAGTATTCATGAAAAAAAAAATTGTAGAAAAAACGGAGTTTAATTCGAAGCTTTCAGTGCCCAAATTTTTACCTGCTTTTGATATATCTTTTCTTCAAGTTGCCTATTGCATTCTTCTCCTTTCTTTGTCAAAAGATCTGGTGATCATAGTGAAAACTAGATCTGGACATCAAAATATTTGCGATAGTTGCGCATTCGTGGAAAGAATTCATTATCTTTTTTCCAAAGTTGATGTCATCATGAAGTTATCTTCTGCTTGTAATATATAGAATAACTTTCTTGTAGGCAAAAGTAATTTTATAATAAGAGAAATCTTTTCTAGTGCTGATACTTCCAGTAAACTGTACAGGCCCGTTTTATGCTAGCAAAGTTGAATCCCTCTGCCACATACAACTCTGATGCTCCTCCTAATCCTGGTGGAGATATCATATTCACGGATGACGTTAGTTTTGAGGTTTTCTTGGATCATCTGCAGCGGTTGGCTGTTCATTAGAGTCCATGACACATCTTCAGAGTCTAGCAGTTATAAGCGGAGAATTTTGTAAACTTTTTTCATTTGGAATGATTGTACAGCAAGACAATTTGACATTTATTTTTGAAATCATTTTTACTTGGCTTAGTTATTTCCAACATCTTGTAATGCTTCTGTATTATTAACTCTCTGAGGTTTTGTTAGACATGAAAGAAAGAAAAAAAACTTGTATCACTGTGGTGAGAACAAACATCTCTACTGCAAGTGGATTCAGTTTATAAGGGGCTGAGTTATGTTATAAATTCAAAATTAACTACTTGTACACGACAGTACTGTTTCTTGCTTCTTTTTCTTTTTCATAATTGTTGTTTAAAGTTTCTCTAGTACTCCCAATGTTTCTGCTGCCTTAATGATGATTCTATATTGGAGTATTCCAAGAAATTTGGCACTATTCTGCTAATTATGATATTTATATACAATTTTGAATATATTCAACTAATCAAATTTGGGTTTTGATACGACGCTCTCTTAAAATAGCTTTCAACTATGACTTAATTATTTTCTTCCACTATCAATAATAAGGGTCAAACTCTTTTTACTGTTCCCATCACTCACCAGTGCTGCTATCTACTTTTTCCGTTCACTTTTACTTGGTAATTAGGTCTCAAACTATCGCTATTTTAAAAATGTTATCTTATAATTTTCAATTTACTTGTCCATTCTAGTATATCAAGAGAAACATAATTTCTTTTTCATGTTTTATCCTTAAGGTTAAATATTCATTCCAAATCATTTCTCAAATCCATTAGAGATTATACACCAATTAATATGAATATCATAGTAAAAAAAATATGCACTTCATTTATTACTCCCTTTGTTCCAATTTATTTGTCTTACTTTCCTTTTTAGACGTTTCAAAAAGAATGCATCAAAAGTCTAGATTGTAATTCATTGTAGTTGATGGAATTGCTATTGATGTGGGTGAAATATGTGCAGGGCATTGAAAGAGGACGAGCTGAGGTTGCATACACCATGAGGGTCGATATCACATCATTGACCATTAATAAGGGGACATTCTTTTTAAAACGAAAATAATTAAAACATAGACTTCTTGGGTGCCTTTTTATTTATCTTACATAATTCTACAGGATGATAGAATTTCTTAAGCACATAAAATGTGTGCTTGGGCTAGATTGCCACTTTATTTTACAACTGAAATACCACATTATTAACCAAGCAAAGTGATAGGGAAAAGTACTCTTAAGTACTATAAATTCTGTATCACTCAAATGGAAATTATTTCCAAACTATATACCCCCTTTGCTGAGGATCATGGGGTTGTTATTTCCTTTCTTCAGAACACATATCTTATACCAGCTCATGAATTTAGCTGTGAACTCTGCAGTGAAAAAGAGAAAAAAGGTTGAAAGAGAGTCAATTAACATTGATTCTAAACATGTTTCTTGTGTAAATCAGAACGTTATATAAACTTGAAGTATGAGTTACTGGTGCGCTGCTATACATATAGCCTAAAGGTGAATCTAAGTGTCAAGAAAGTATAAGCAAATTATTGTCCTTGGTATAGTATGGAGGTGATATAAAGGAGTTTTACAAGACCATGGATTGCACCAGAGATCTTTCTTAAACAGTACATGTTTACCACTGCTATGTATGAGATAAATAATAATGTGCTAGCTAAGGTTTCATGATGCATGTTATTTACAAATGATACAATTAACGGAACTAGCGGATGACTCAAGCAAAGGTTGGAGTAGAGGAGCACACTATAGAGTAAGGCTTCTAGGTTTATGTGCTCAGATGTACCTAAATTCTTATCATTTATCTCCATTTTCCGTGAGGATGGTAAATTCTCAAGACTGATAATGATATCATTGCCGTGAAGACCACCAAATACCTATTGATCAACCAATATAAAACTGAGAGTTGGAGGACCGAACAACCACCTAGGTGTAGTTGAAAGGTTCCAACCTGCTCCCATATCGTAACACTTCCAAACATACCCAAACTTGATTAATTCATAATCTTTGTTTGATCATTTCCAAGAAGTGGCACACATAGGAACATCAAATAGTTGATCAATGGTCACATCTGATGATAATGCTACAGTATGATACCAAGAAACCCCTGTTAACAGGATAAATAGATGTAGGACAAGATATTAACTTCAAGGTTAGCTCCCACAGAAAATGATGGTGAAATAAGATTCTATGGGATTGTGGTGCCTAAAGAAGAATAGTTATGATATCTTACCTTCTATTTTCATAAATTTGTTAACCATCTTTTTCACTGCATCATTATCACTTTTACCCTGCTCGAGATCATTTGAATTTATCTGCGAGAAGGAATAATGAAAAGCTGAGTTAATTATTTGCCTTTGTGATAATCTATTGGCGAACATATAATGAGTGTTTAATGGTGAAATGTGTAAACTTCCTTACATTATACTTCATTTTCAGAATGTCCATTTCTTTGTGGAACTGGTCATCCAAATTACTCTTCAGTTCTTCAAACAGAGTCTGCATATCACAGAATGACGTAAAACGAAGTTAGTGAAAAGCTTCAATTATTTCAAGCAAATAGATATACAGACTAAGAATCTCTTACATTAAAGATGAACTCAGCGGATACATTGTGCTCTATCAAATTCTGCAATTTCCCACGGATATCGTATAGCCTGAGAGAGAAATGAACTCTTGATGATACTATTATGAGTACTTGGAACTCTTAATTGGGGTGTCAAAGAGCCTATATTTGAAGTAAACAATGCTCTTCTAATGTACTCTTTCCATTTCATTTTATATGACAGTGTTTGACTGGACACAAACTTTAAGAAAAAAAGAAATGATTTTAGGCATGTACCAAAAGTACCCTTGAAACTTTTGGGTTTAAACATATTGTAACATTTATATGGCTGTAAAAACATGTCATTTTGAAGAGTTTTTAAATATAGAAAGGTATTATCCTTTTCGAAAAAGACTAAAAAGAAAAGAGTGTCACATAAATGGGAGAGGGAGTAACTCCTTGATGATGTGAAGTTTTACTCACTGCTTTGGGCTTTGTTCTTCAATTATGTTTTTAGCGATCTTTGCAATGTCGTCTTCCCACCCTGTCTTGATTTCTTGATTCTCAGTCAAGGAAGTGCTGATAATAACACATTCTCCTATAGTTAGTGAGTGGACAATACAAAAGATGAATCTTTTCGCAAATAGACAATCCAGATAAAGGAATGTATAAAATTCAATTCTCTATAAAAAAACGTTACTTGAAGTGCCAGGTAGCTTCAAAAGAGCGAATAGCTTGGCGTAGGTTACTTTTAGAGTTACTAGCAATCCTCTCTGCCATTTGGTGTGGTAGTTCTATACCTTCCCGTTGTGCTATGAATTTCAAGACGTCTACAATCTGTCAACAAGAAATGCTTTTTCAAGTTAATTTGTGCATATTGAATCTGAGTCTAAGTATTATACTGATTATGTAAAGTATTATATTTTATGTTCTCAATGTATATATTGGAACTGTGTGTACCAACCTCATCATCTGAAGGTTTTTGGAGATGAAAAACTTTGCAAATAGATTTAATTGGCTGGAGCTTTGTGCTATCGCTGCAGCAAAAGAAGACCTTAAAACAACCTTCATATCTCTCTATCATCCATTTGATATATAGTAATGCATCTGTTGATAGCTTGTCTGCCTCACCAAGAATGATAGCTGTGTACATTACAAAAAAAAGTGATCACATTAACTTTCAAGATTTTCATTGTCCAATTCTCGATGCTAGAGATTGCAAAAAAGGCGGTAATACCTCTACAGTTATCAGGATTGGGAGGTGCTGATCTGCTGGATGATTTGTGCTTTCTCTCCTTGATTAGTTGTACTATGACATGTTTCTCATAGCCTTTAGTTTCAGAGAGATTGATCTCAACATGTTTCTTCGATTCCTTCACATTTACTTGGATGCTGGGAACTGATTCTCCCTGAAATGCATTTTTAGAAGGGGTCCTTTCACTATCTTCGATTTGTAAATAGTGACAGTGAGTGTAAGTTAACATGTTGTAACACGTATCTTATATTTGGTTACTAATTCCATTCGTTATGGACACTTGGAGTATCTTTTTACGTGGCCTAACAACGTAAAAAAATTTCATTCATATTGTATTATGATGCAAAACTTCTTCATGTATTGAAAGGCCACCAATTTACGGAGCTTTTTTTGGGCTCTGGAACTTAGTTTCCGAGTGTTGTATGGCTAACTTATGGAAATACATACAATTGAAAGAAAGATGGCAGGGGATTGATACCTTTAAGTGGAACACCCTGCACTTATCTCTTGCCTGTAAAAAAGCAAAGAAATCATCACGAAACATGGAAATGTCAGTTTAATTTTCTTCTCTATCAGTGTTTTTTTACCTGTTATAACAGGTATCCTGCCTTATTTTTCCGGTTACTAATTCCACTCGTATGAACAGTGTTTGTAGTTATCTTTGAGGTGACTTAACACTCTCGTGTTATTTATGGTTACTCACATTGAGGTTTTATTACTGAAGTGTCAAAGCAACACTGTTTCTGTATTGAACTTTTAATATTTTTGTAGCTTCAAAGAGAATCAACAAACATACACTATATATACCTGTACTTTATCATGTCCATAAGTTTCACGAAGGAGAGCAAATATCATGGTTCTTTTCCCTACTCCTGGCAGTCCTGCAAATATAAAATGGCGAGTAGTGCCATCTATTTCTACCTGCAAAATTTTAGAATAAAAAAGGATTGTAATGTCTTAGTACTCTTTTGCTATCAATAAGGAAGATTCCGAAAAAGTGTTGTTGAAGGATTATTTTCATACCAGTGCCTTCAATTCTAGTGCAATATTTCGATTGCATATAAAATCTTTAAGAGAATTAGGCCTATACTTGGCAGCCCATGTAAATCTTTTGTCAATTTGTTCTTCAGGAACTGTTATATCTTTCACATTTATGGTATCTTTTTCATCGTCATCGACTTGTTGAGTTGGTGAAGCTGGTAATGGTAGTAGTACTGATTCAATTTCTTCATCTTGCGATGACGTTTGTAGTATTAATGGAGTTGGTGGTGGAGATGGTAATGACAATTTTATCGGTGATGTTAATGGCAGTGCAGGGGCAGGGGCAGGGGCTGGTAGTAGTACTATATTACTTGTTTGTATTTCTGATGCTCTCTCCCTCAAAGACTTCCCCTGATCTAATTGCGAAATTCTACTTTTGGTTCTTCTTACACTTCTTCTAACTCCTTTTGAATGTATACCAAGTTCTTCTCCGATTGTCGTTTTGATTACTTTTGTCTCTGATGAAGAAGGATCTCGGATGTTCTTGTTCCCGGAAGAAACATTCAAGGAGGAGGATGCTCGTTCTTCTTTGCTTTTGCGTACAAAGTAAGATGCACTCCACTCTTGTACCTATTGTAACATAACATAAATATAATTACGTAATTAATAGTCATGTGCTAGCTCTGTATCTCTTTAACAAGTACTTACGCCTTTTTAGATGAGATGATCAGAAACTTCAATAATATACCTTGATAGCTAAATTGGATTTAGAACTGTTACTTGTTGAAGAAGCTGATAAACTGCTATCTTTTCCAGGAGTACTACCAGCTAACGACTTCTGTCGATTAATCTCTTTGGATGAATCAGTAAGTCCTTTGTAATATGGACTTCTTGTAGAGTATCTCTTTTCTTCTTGAATTGCATTTCTTTTGTTGAATTCATCTACGTTATTAATCCTCGAGTTCTTTGAAGACGAACCTATCTTTCTTGCCTCATCGACTTTTTTATGCAAGGATGGTTTCAATGAATCAGCTGAATTTGTTGATCTGACATTTTGAGTTTCTGATTTTCTGCAGGGAACAGATTTTGAACGCGGGATCGATGGATTTTTCGACATTATTGAAGAACTGAGATTGAAACTTGCTGTTTTTTCTTTTGTAGGATCAATTGAAAAGGACTATGGAAATTAACACAATGAAGATGTTTGATGTGAATTACAGTAGGTCCATGGGTGATCATCCAGAGATGCTACGTTATTAACAATGTTTTCTTTCTCAGTGGCGGAGTCAGGATTTTCACTAAGAAGCTAAAGACGTTCAACATCTACTATATATACATAAAAATTAATTTTTAACTATGTATAAATAGTGTAATTATTCATCGAACCCCCCTCGGCCTACCTAGCTCTGTTGCAATATGGCCGTACTTGAGGTTAATTTATGTGTAGTCTTTTAACTTTATTGTTTGGTTCCTTCCATTTCCAGTGGTGTTTGTGCTGTGTATCACATCTTCTAACACCAGGTTTAATGTCTATGTATCAACACTATAAAAGCATTTATTTGTAATTTAGCAAAACGTTATGGGGTTGGATGAGGTGGGGAGTGGGGGTTCGAGGAAGTCAAGGGATGGGGGCGTTGAGTGGGTGGAAAGAAAGACAAATGAATTTGAAATGTTACTTATGAAACTTGTTTTTCATACTATTATAAGGGATTTTATTTTTCTCATTTTAAAAAACTTGTTTTTTTAGAAAAAAATATTTTGATGGGTAAAATATGAGAAAATTAAAAAATATTTTCCTTCGTATCAAATACGCCACCTAGTTTATTTTTTATGTAGTTATCTTCTAAAGAAATAGTTATGTTGATTAGCTTTGTCATTTTATATTAGGTTACCATCAAAGTTTATCTATAATTAACTTATAGGTAACTTGATTGTGTAATGCTCCACTGTTGAGTCACTTCAAGAGTAAACCAACAACTCACCTTAACTCTTTAGGATACAAATGAGGAATCACACGTAGGCGAGTTTGAGCATTCTCTTGCTCTATGAAAGCTAGAGTTGGAATTGCTTGACGCTCTTCTCCTCACTTGTATTAAATTTCTTTTAAGAAAAACAAGTAATTGAAAAAAAGATAAGTAGGCGTCACTATACCTATTATTGGATTTATGATGTATACATCTTATCCTACAAACACAACTTTCAGCTTTTTTACATAAAAGAAAAAGAAAAAGAAAAAGAACAGCTTTTCTCCATGCTGGATTAAATTGTTTTCTTTATAAAGAGGAATATTTTTTTAAAAAAAATTATTTACATACAATAACCTTGTCAATGCAGTAGCTGTCAAAAGTTGATCAATTCTAACATATCACGACTCCAAATAATATTTAAATCATCATCTGATTCCAAACAGACCTTTTTTTGTTTGTTTTTTCGCCGGATGTTCAATATTCATATTAGAGTCGGACTGACGATTAAATTAGTATTCGCGCATGGGGTTAATTTCTAAGGATGACGTTCGCAATAGAATGTTTTCCATTTCCAAAAGTTTAAATCCATAACCCCTGATTAAGATCGAAAGAATTTCAACCATTCCATCACAATTCTAATTCATTCGAAAAAGACCTTCAATTGAGAATATCAGCGTGCTTTCTAAAACTTAATTGCGTCAAAATTGTTATAAATATAGGTCTTAAATATTGTATACCTCGAAGGGTACGTACGAGTGGTGAAACATTGGGATTTCCACAATTAATTTTTTAAAAAATGCTACTAATAACAAAGCTTGAACTCCCCATATTATATCTTTTTTTTTCTTCTATAGTTAATTTATTAAAAATACATTTAGTTTAATTAATTTATGTCATTTTCCAAATGTGTACCTGTCTCTTCAAAGAAATGTGAAAATAGTTGCCGCAACGACTTAACTTTCAGATGAGATCATCTGTGATTATTCCCTACCTTGGCAATTATCTTTCGAGACAAAACGTTTCAAAAATAAAAAAACGAAAGGGAATTATTATCTCGGAAAATTTAGCAGCACCCGATGTTTGTCAGATGATTATTCTCTCTATTTCATTTTATGCGAAGGTATTTAACTGTTGCACCATGTTTAAAAAAGTAAAAAACAATTGGAATTTGTGATACTTAACTTACCATGATGAGCTCATCTTGATCACAAGAGATTCAAATAAGGCATATTAAAAATGAAGAAAAGAGGAGGAAAATATATAGGAGTATACAAGTTTCTTTTATTATCTGTATATTTTTAACACACTGGAAGTTTTTTGCTGAAGTCAGAAGATTTTTTTTTTTTTTTTCAAAAGTCAAACTAGGAAAATTGATGCTTTGGAATTGGTTTCCCTTTGGGATACAAAAGTGGTGATAGAAAAATCAGAAAAGGATCAAAAATACCCCTAAACTATAAGAAAAGGTTTAAAAATAACTTTATCCACCTTTTGGTCTAAAAATATCTTTCTACTCATCTTTTTGGTCTAAAAATACCCTTTCATTCACATTTTTGGCTCACTTATACCCTTAAAACTAACTCTCTTTCTTTCTTTATTTATTTATTTTAAATATTTATTATATGTCATTTTTTTATTAGATGAAATAAAAAATCCACCTCCATTAGATTTTTTCCCCATAATTTATTCAAACCAAAATCATATACCTCCTCAAGGCTCCCACAAAAATATTTCTAAACATCTAATAATTTTTTATATTTGTTGTAGTTTTTTTATTATTTTAAAAAAAAAAAATTATTTTGAGATTATGAAGAAGGATATTATTTTGACTTGGATAAATTATGAAAAAAAAATCTTTTAAAAAAACTTTTAGAAAACTACTAATATTTTAATATTTGATGTAACTTTTTTTTTTTTTTTAGTTTTATGGGATCATGGAGGTATATTGTTTTTTTAGATTTTGTTTGTGTATGATTTGCCCAATTTTTCCTTGCAGAACTTGTTGTTCCTCTCATTTATAGTTCATATATAATTAGTAGAAAGCATTACTAACAGGCCGGAATAGGAGACGGAGAAGGAGAAATCGATCAGGCGAAGGACATAAAAATCGTACAAACCAGTTTTTTTTTAAAGACTTTTTAAAATTTTTCTCATAATTTGTTCATAATCCCAAAACAATTTTTTTTTTAAAAAACCCAACAACAAACACAAAAAAAAAATAGAATTTTGAAGAGGTATATTATTTTGACTTGAATAAATTATAGGAAAAAATTTAGTTGAGGTGGAATTTTTATTTCATCGAATAAGAAAATGACACATAATAAATATTTTTTTAAAAAAAAGAAAAAGAAAAGAAAGAGTTGTTAGTTTTAAGGGTATAAGTGAGCCAAAAGATGAATGAAAGAGTATTTTTAGACCAAAAAGATGAGTAGAAGGGTATTTTTAGACCAAAAGGTGGATAAAGAGTATTTTTAGACATTTTCCTTATAGTTCAGGGGTATTTTTAACCCTTCTCATTCCACATTTACTTGTCACTGTTGGATGGTATACCTATTAAGAAAATAATTATTGATATGGGTATTTTATCAAACTATTCCTATTAAATGATGTTTAGTATTAATTAGGTCTTGAAAAATGATTTGGTGAATAAGTATTTAATGCTGAGGGTAAAACATGAAAAAAATAACTGTTTTTTCTTGATATGTCAAAAGTGACAAGTAAAAATAAAAATCTATTTTAGAAATAAGTGACAAATAAAAGTGAACGGAGGAAATATTTATTAATTCAGTCCATGTGACCTGTCTATTCTCATTAACCCATTCATTTAACACCTCTGCCTCCCTTAAAAGTTGCTCTAATAATTATGAATGTATAGATTGTTGTCAACTTGTCATGAGTTGAATGAATTTTTAGTTATGCCAAAATAATCTGAGGGAAGTTGTGTCATGGGCACGGGCGGAGCTAGTATACAAATTACAGATTCGATAGGCATAGATTCAATAATTTTGATTGAAACTCTATGTTTGCCTCAAGAAATCTATTGAATATGCATAAAAAATTATTAATTTAGAATTCAGTAATTTAAGTTGATTAAAATTTCTAAGTCATAAACTTTAAATTCTCGCTTTGCCAAGGTGGGATTGATCTATTGCTGGTATTCTTTCAACTTTAAGATTGTGAAATTTGTATAGAAATGAGATAGTGTGTGATACATTCATTACTAATTTCAGAATATATCCTGCTGAAAAATTTCAGTTATATCGACCCCACTAAATAGTTTTTCACCCTAAGATAAAAGAATTAGCAAATCAAATACTCCCAGAAAAACTTGTGCATAATGCAAGTAGATATCTTCTTCTTATTTGTTTTTCAATCCGATGTCCGGTAATACACGTTACAGTCGATTAAATTTAATTTGGATTCGCGTATTGCGTTGCTATTTTTGATAGGGGGAGGACGGCGATTAGCTCGAATGTGAGAACTTTGATTAAGGACGGAGAAAATCCAATCATACCATTCCATCATAATCCATATTGTCAAGTAGATATCTTTTCAAGTGCAAGTGTAATATAATTATATAAATATTAACCATGCATTAATTAACAGTAGATCTTTTCAATGTAAATAATTAATCACAAAATAAATTAAAATTGTTATATTGTAGTCGAATTAGTTTTCAACAAATCAGATAAATGTTGTTTTACCTTTCATCATTGTATTACAAAAGTAGAACTTATAAATTAAAAGAAGTCTATATTTCAAGACCAAAGACTCTCTTAAGTAATTATTAATTAATGTCTGCATGTTCCTTGTCCAAAACTTCAATAACCTTGTTAGCTACAACACTTGCATACACTGTACAACCTTCACAAATCTGCATACAGTTGTCAAATAATATTTAATTTAACCATACAGAAATATTTGACATCATGAAGCCAAAAATATATATTACTCCTGCGTTTCAATTTCTTTATCTTACTTTCCTTTTTTAGTCCATTTCAAAAAAAAATAAAAATTTGGCAACTCTTTTTTTTAGTTATCCGCATGATATATTTAAGTCCACCATATTAAAACACATTTTGATACATTCTACATATTTAGTTTCAGACTATGTTGTTTGGACTCTTCAAAATGTCGTGTCCGGTGCATGTCAGATTCTTCAAAAAATAGTGTATTTTTGAGGATCCGACACTAGTGCGGCGACATTTTGGAAAGTCTGAACATCTTAGGTTTCAGATTAAACTCTGTGTCAAGTTAATACCAAACAAACAAATTGAAACGGAAAAATTGTGTCGGATGCATGTCAAATCCTTCAAAAATTGTGTATTTTTGGAGGATTCCACACATGTACGACAACATTTTGAAGAGTCCAAACAACTTAGGTTTCAGATTAAACTGTATGTCAAGTTAATACCAGACAAACAAATTGAATCAGGAGCAATATAAATAGTGTAGAGAAAGGGGAGAAATGAAGCACCTTGGAGTTGAGGAGGTAGCTATAGTGATCTCCAATCACTCCACCAGCAACATGTTGGAGATCCAGCTGAAGCTCATCAAGTGCTTTTGATACCAACAGAAGGCAATTCACTTCCTTCATCATTTGCTTCTGTTGGACAAGTTTAACAATCACTTCATCTTCCATAACTCTCACATCAACTTCAGTACTACTATTCTTGGAAGAGTTTCTTTGATGATGCAATTTAATAGATTTGTTCATCGTCACTTGTTGATCATCCTCAGCTTGCATGATCACTGCACCATCTTCTTCTACTATTGATCTTTGTCTTTTGATTCTCTCTTTCTTTAAATCTACTTGAATCTTTAACTCATTTACTCTCATTTTCAGCTCATTGATGTAGCCAATAGCATCCGCGATAATTGTAGCTCTATCATTCTGCTATTCACAAAATTAAATTATGTGAATAATATTTTCGAAAACATTCTCTCTACTTCCCCAGACCCCACCGTGTGGCACTACATTGGCTATGTTGTTTTAATCCCTAAACAAGTTAACCCTTTTTTAAGTCCAAAATTTTCTTAGAACAACAATTGATACTCCTTCATTCTTGAACTTCCAAAATCATGTAGACTAATTGCATAGCAAAACTTATAAGATTATGTAGTCCCTAATCCAAAAAGTTCATTTTCTTTTGATTCTACAAGAATGTAAGAAAAACATAGACAACAAGATAAAAGCATACAAAATCCACACTACACAAAAAAAAAATAATGAAATTTACCAACACAAGGATTTGGTGCTAAAAGGCTCATTGGTACTACAACAAAAACAAACACAGTGAAATCCCACAAAGTGGGGTCTGGAGAGTGTAGAGCGTACGCAGGCCTTCTGTTGTTGCGGAAAAACCCTCGATTCTCAAGGCTACTACTAGTAGTACTAATATTTACTTGGGGGCATGTTTTCATCAAAACCAAACATGAAATATTTAAGGACCATTTTTAAAAAAAATGAAGTATGAACAAATTACATACATACCTTTGAGGGATTTGGGATTAAAGTCCTCAATGCTTGGAACTTGTCACTAAAATGAACTCTCCTTTGTTTCTCAGAAGCATGATGTTTGATATCTTTACCTAATTCCCTCTTTTTAATAGCTGCAGAATTGATCATCATATCTCCAGTTAACTCATGAAAACTCCCATCATGGTACAAACTACCTGTTACCTCTTCCTGATCATGACCATGGCTAAACAAAGAACCCCTCCCGGAGCTTCCTAATCCATAGGAAGACCCATGTGGGGAAAGATGAAACAACTCTTTGAATAAACTAGATTGTGGGGTACAAAGATTTAGAGGCCTATTCAATTGTGGGGGTTCATAAAAAAGATTAGTTGAAGTTGATGCTAATTCTGTTCTTTGATGAAAACCCCCCAAAAGGCCTAATGATGATGATGGAGTACTAGTCAAGAAATTTGATGGATTAGAAATGGGGTAACTAGGTTGTTGATTGTTGTAAGGATTAAAACTAATTTCTTCCCAATTTTGATGAAACCTTGTGTTATTAGGGTCATGCCCAAATTCTAATTGCATATTCAAGTTGTTTTCACTAGAATGAAACTGTTGCTGCTGCAGCTCCACTGATCCAGATGTTGCAATATGATTTTGAAAACCCTTTTCATCCTGCTGATCAGAAGTAGGATGAAAAGACAAGCTTTGTGATGCATGCATTCTTTACACTTTCTGATGAAATATTATTGTTTACTATACCAGTAGTGGTAGTACTAATACAATTTTTGGCTCTTGAAAAGAGTGAAAAATAGCAGAAAACTTCAAGTTTGAAGCAGGGAAAATGAAGAATGGAGCAGTTGTATTTGAGAAGAAAAGTTCAAAAAGAGAAGAAATGAGAAAAGTAGTGAGAGGTATAGCCTTTATAAGGTAGAAGAAAGGGAAAAAGGACAGTAATGGCTTTTCTTGTGTTTGGGACAGAGTTTGTTACTGAGATTCCAAATATTAGAGTGGGGTCCTCTGATGATCTCCGTACTCCAGTAGTTTCTGTTTCTGCAACTTGATTTGCAGTACCACAACAACAACCCGGTAGTTCCGTGGAATCTAGAGAGGATAAAGTATATGCAGATTTTAATTACTTTTAGAATCAGCATTTATTTTCTGTGTCTAGTAACAGTTTAGTAATTGTTTCTTGATCTTATGGTATGTATGTATAGTTGGTCCTGGCAACATTAATAATTACCTCTGATTTCAAGTTTTAATTTCAACTGGTGGTGCAAAGAGGAGTTATAGTATGTACATTATATATGACTTTGAAAATTGTTGCACTAATAAAGCTTTGCTTGTGTAGCTAGGGTATTAAAATACTCCATCCGTTCACTTTTACTTGCCACTGTTTGATTTGGCACATCCGTTAAGAAAATAATTAATGATATATGTATTTACCAAACTATCTCTTATTAAATGATCTCTTGGAAAATGATTGGAAAATAAGTATTTAATGCTGAGGGTAAAACATGGAAAAAAATTATTTTTTTTTCTTGATGTGTCAAAAGTGACAAGTAAAAATGAAAATTTATTTTAGGAATAAGTGACAAGTAAAAGTGAACGGAGGAAGTATAATATAAATTATAAAGTCCTTTCTTTTAGTCTTTGAGAGAGGTGGGGTTTTCTATAATTAACCACAAGTAATTCCAAATATATACCCCTTCGTTTTAATTTGTTTATCTAGTTTTGACTTGGAATGGAATTCAACTAAATAAAAAAGATTTTTGAATTTTATGATCTTAAACTAAAGATATGTAAAATGTACCAAAATGTTTTTTAATCATATAATCTTAAACATGTCACATAAAAAGTCGATATTAAAGAGTTGCCAAAAAAATAACGAAACATTCTTTTTTAAACGGATTGAAAAGAAAAGTAAGAGAAACTAGCAACTATATATTGTTTTCTATTCTATTCTTTTTAACATATTGAGCTTGGACCAATTCAAACATAGTTGAAGCCTTGAATTGTAGTGCCAAATAGAAAAACCCTAATGATAACAATTGTAAACTAGCAAGAAACTAACATGTAGTCAAGGCCCACTAAATAGAGTGTTTTTCCAAAACAGTGTAACTGCATAATATAGATAGACACAGATCTTCTGCAACACAATTTTTATTGGGAAGCTGCAGCCTACAACCATCTCTTCTTTGTACCCTTGTCTATCTCTAACTGGTAAAGGTCTTCATCAACATTTTGACTCACTATTTTTGTTTTTTTTTTGGCTTAATACATCGATAACCTCTCAACCTTGCTAACAAATTTTATCTAGGCATTCGAAACTAGCTGATCATCTTAATACATAATAAAGTGTTCTCATTAGACACTTTCTGTTTAAATTTTGAATAAACTTCTGCGTGTGATCTTGTATGTTCATTTCGTAGGTAAGTTAATCACTTAATTAAAATATGTCATCTCCTTCAATTATATGCATTATTCTCAATTGGAACATTTAATTTCCATGATTTTACGGCTTATTGAGACCAATTCGCAAGATTAAATATAGTCACATATTTTTAAAATTGATTAATAACTTATATATATAATGAGTATATTTGAGAACTCACACAAAAAATATAATAAAATTTTGAATCGAAAATATCTAATAGAAACCTTTATCATATATTTAAGTGTTCAATTAAAATAAATTATAATTTAATCGTTTAAATTAAATAAGCTCAAAAAATTTAAGAGGCTATTGATGCATTAAGCCTTTTGTTTTCTCAACCACATCTTCCATTATCAGTATGATAAACATATCGTTATTGTTAATTGACAGATGGAATTAATAGGCTATTATTTATTTTTATTTAAGATCTACATGTAATTAATTACATTTTTTTCTTTCAACTCTAACATGTTAAGTTAAGATACACTAAAATAATCCATATGAGTTGTGTTGCAGTGGTGAGATTGCTTCACCCTTAATTCCGATTGGGAGCACCACCCTCCAAATGGGCTCTACAATGTATGATTCGGATTCGGGGCTCCAATACGAACTTCGAAATGAAAAACTAAAAAACAAAAGATTGAAAAAAAATTATACAATAATTCCATCACGATTTGATATTGAATGTGAAGAAGTCTATTTTTCTGTTACAGTTTACACTAACTACATAGATTAATTAATACTATGTTGCCAAAGCATAAATATTCCTTATTAAAAATTAAAGATGTCAAATTAAACTTGAGTAAATTAGCCAATACTGTGTTCATTCCATGGATTTCAACAAAGTTATTACTCCTAAATCACTAAATTAATCACCATCATCCACTCTGCCTGCTTAAACCTTCTAGAAATTAATCTGCAATAGACATACCAAAGAAATATGGGACCACAGTCAGAATATCAGAGGTGAAAAAAACCAAGATAAATACAACATGAAACAAACAAGAAAAAACGAACCAAAGAAAATTATAAGTATTTTTTTGTCTCAATTTATGTCATACTGTTTGAATTTTGAGTAAATTTAGATACTAAATGTGTAAGTTTATTAAAAATAAAATTTCATTATTTGAAAATTACGTAAAAGAAAATATTATAAAAGAAAAACTTGTTTGAGTCTCGAAATCTAAAAGATTTCAATGAAGGCGTTAAAGAGATAAAGCAAGGTATACCATTTCTTTTGTACAACAAGAAGTGGTCCAGCAATAAACAAAAAAAAATTCAACGTGCATATACTTCTAACTGCTTGTCTGGGTGTACTTCAGAAAACATGCCCAAATTTAGAAATTGAAAGCTCATAAATCTTTATTTGACTCTTTTTTTTTGAATTCTTTCTACATATTCTTCATTATTACATGGCCCCCACTAATGTAAACTCTTGAAACTGAAAGAAGACAATGAGACATCCATAATTTCCCTTTTGATGATGCTCAAATAATGTAGTTCATCTATACCAATTTAATAATTGCAACTCTATATTTATGAATATGGTGAAGAAAAGAGGGTTAGGACAGTTTTGTCAGTCTTTCTCATAAGAGGATGATTCAAATGATGTGCTAGATAGGACAGAGAGATCAACAACATATCCAATGTAATCTCATAAGTAAGATCGAGAAAGGATAGTGTGTACATAGTCTTATTTCTACCTTGTAAAAGTAAAAGTATTGTTTTTGATAGATGTTCGTATCAAGTAAAGCATATAACATATCAGGACAGAGAGATAAAAAACACAAAATATAAGTATGCCTAGATTTTTAAAAATCAGACACTATAGTGGTGGTCTAATCCCCTTATGTTTGTTGTATTTTATTTTCCTCCCTAATATAAACAACAACAACATACTCGGTGAAATATCACAAGTGGGGTATTGGGACAATGGTGTGTACGCAGCCTTACCCCTACCTTATGAGAATAGAGGTTGTTCCCGATAGACTATCGGCTCAAATAAAACACAGCAAAACAAGGAAAAGAGAAAACAATAGCACCAACAAATAATACGATAACCGGATAGAAGAAAGGTTACCATAAATGAAAGAGCTGAAACTTAATTAATAGCTGTTAGTTGGTGCAATTGCTGCATACTGTATGTCCACAACCTCAATAAGCTTCTTGGCTATTGCACTTGCATACACAGTTGATCCTTCAGAAATCTGCATATAAATTTGAGGATTAGACAAAAATATTCAACACAACATCAAAAACTCTAAATGTAAACACCTTGAAATCAAATCAAACCAACCTTGGAGTTAAACAAGAAGCTATAGTAATCACCAATAAGTCCACCAGCAACATGGTGAAGATCCAATTGAAGGTCATCAAGAACCTTAGATGCAAAGAAAAGACAATTAATCCTCTTCTGCTGAACAAGTTTGACAGTAACTTCATCGTCAACAATCCGAACATCCACTTCAGTATTCTTAGACCTCCTCTGAAGCCATGAACTCCTTAATGAATTTCCATTGTACGATTGCTCCACTTCATCCATTATTTGCTTTGCATCAGTACCATCAACGGACGTCGCACCACCTTCTGTCTTTTGCCTCTTAATCCTATCTTTGTTGCATCTCTTCTTCTCAACCATAAGTTTCAACTCGTTCACTCCCCTTTTCAACTCATTGATGTAATCAATTGCATCCTTCACTATTGATGCTCTATCATTCTTCCAACACGAAAATAAGAGGTATCGATTAGTAGTCGATCACATTAAACAAAAAGATTAATGTACAATATTCCAAAAGAGTGAACTAGGATACCTTGCTTGGATTAGGAACCATACTCCTCAAAGCTTTGTATTTGTCATTTAAATGCACCCTCCTCTGCCTCTCAGTAGCAAAATGTTTAGTCTCTTTTATCCCATCTCTATTTTTGGCGATATCATTCATACCACCAGAAAACTCAAAAATCCCATTGTCAAAAGGCCTTGTTTCTCCATTTTCTTGGTATATACCTTGATCTCTTTCCTCCAATCCATTAAAGAAAGAAGTATTGTTGTTACTTCTCAAGTTTCTTAAGCCATAGCCATGTGGAAAAGAGTGGAACAATTCTCTTAGTAAAGGGGGCTGTGGGGGTAGATTCAATGGGAGTACTAAAGAAGAAGGATCATATATTGCATTAGAAGTTGATGCACCGCCGCCATCAATGTCACCTATAAGGCCAAGTGAAGATAACAAATTTGGAGATTTTTGAGGAAGAAAAGATGATTGTGAGCATCTTGGTAAAGGAAACATGTTGAGAAGATCAGGGGTTGTTAGATAAGGAGGTTCAGATATCGGATTCGAGAAATCTTGCTGTTGAAAGTTATTATTATTGTCTTCTTGATTTTGGTATGGAGGAAAATTCATTTCTCCCCAATTCGATTGATCACAAGACAACCCTTGATTAATAATATTATTAGATTGATCTTGCATATGGCTGTTGTTATGAGTATTATTATTGTAACATTGTTCCATTTCAAGATTCAATTGCTGCTGAAATTCCATTTCCAATGCGGCCGCTGCAGCCACATCTTGTTGGGAGGAGTTATTATTGTTGTTATGATATGTATGTTCTTGTATAGCAAAAACATCTTCGGCTAGTCCTTCATGTTGCACATGAGTAGCAGGATCATAACAAACACTTTCTTCTACATACATTTTCTTGATTTTCTGTTATACTTCTGCAGACCTGTGAAACAGAACAAAGGACATAAAGATACCATTTTCAAGAAATTAAACATCAGAAAAAAAAAGTAACTTTACCTAAACCTATGGTACTAAAAGTTTGCAATCAAGAAAGTAGCTGATGAACTTCATGAGATAAAACAAGGGAAGCTATTGAACAGTTCCATAATATGAAGAAGAAAAGATGAAACAGAAAACAAAAAAAGGGAAAAAAGGAAGAATTTTGAGAAAAAGTATAACAGAGAAAATGAGAGATGCTGTTGTGGGATTGGCAAATCAAGGTTGGTTGGTTGGTTTTGGTTTAGGAGACTGAAAACTAAATATATATGTATATATAAAGTTGTAACTTGTATACTTCGATTTTTATTTTCTACCCGGTGTTTGATAGGACTGGGCATGATATGGTAGATTTTGAATTTCATATCGACTTCAAAAGTTTTGATATCGCGGTTTCAATATTATGATATTTGATATGCATGATAAATCTTTTGGTATTTTGGTACGGTATTCGACGTTCGTAGAAAAAACATCTTACATATACAACGCATATATATTATTATTAGGGGTGTCAAAAGAATATGAAAAAGCGATCGAACCTAATCGAATCGAACTGATTTATGTTATTTTTTCAATAAAATCGTGAACTTTTATTTAAGCGTATAACCGTCCCGAACAATTGGGACGGTCTTTTTAATTTATGAAAAAATCAAAAAATTCTTGAACCGAACCGAATAACCTTACATGTATGTAAATATATTTTATATATTAATAATATATTAAATTTAATATATAAATATATTTTATAACATTTTTCAAATATAAATATAACTTAGGTCCTAGGCCTCTGTGACAAGATGACTTTGGGTATTTGTTCTTTAATCAGCTTTTACTTAATTAGGTTTAAAATTAAAAGATAGTGTAATAGATACTCTATCAAACAATAAAACAAAACCTATGCAAATACTCTTATTAAATGTTTAAGATCAAACAATATGGTTACAAGGTTTTAAATTCTTGTCTTCTTGGTGAAGAATTAAAGTGTTTTTTCAAGAACATATTTGCGAAAGAAATTTTTTAATAGTAGCATATTTTGAGGTTATATTTTAAAAGAAAAAATTTGAAAATTAACCAAACCGTACCGATACCGAAGAGAAATCAATATGATTGGAATGGCTTAAAAAATCTAATTTTGGTGATGTATTATAAAATACCCGAAAAATTGGGATGGTACAATTTTAAAAAAATAACCGACCGAACCGTACCATTGACACCCATAATTATTATAATACTAACGAGTATATAAAATAGTATTAGTACAGAATTAATAGATTTTAGATATTGAAACTTTGACTATTCAATCTTGGATGAAATATCTTTTTCGTGTATTGGTTAACGAAAGGCATTGCTTGTACTCTACTTTCTTTTGATTATTTTTACATGTTTAAGGTGTTAGTATGGTATAATTAAGATGTTTCTTGAAAATTCGAAGTTGAACAAACTATAATTATCAATTTATCGCATCGCAAAATACTAAATTGTACCGAATTAATTTAATATGATAAAAATATTTAAAATTTTCAAATCAAAATTATCGATCATAAATTTTCAATATCATATCATGTCCACCCCTAATATTTGATCTCCATCCCAACTAAATTTGGATTAACGTCAAGACTAGGAAAAGTCCACCTCTCCAAAAAAAAAGCAATTTTATAAAAAAAATTGAATCCAAAATTTCTTTTCCCTCCCTAAAACAACTTATAATCTTTTTATAATACAATTAGACCTTTTTATAACAACAATTCTATATAACATTATTTTATTATACTAATCAATTTTTCATGTTACATAATAAAAAAATATTCGAACAAACACATCATTACACACAAGTAGGCATAAATATGACTGTTTAAATTAGTTGGAGTGGGCAGTTTGCATGGAGGAAATTACTGAAGAGTGGGACCCTTTCCCACATGTCATTAGAATGATAAACAAATTGTTACTCTCAACTAACAATATCTCCACAAATATCACCATTTGCGTGAATATGTATACTGTTCCAAACATTTTATATTTTGAAATCAAAGTTTGATAAAATATAGTAATTTATTTTATCAAATGTGTTCTAAAAGGGAGATCAGAAATTGATTTCCCTAGTTAAAATCAATTAAGTATATAGAATCGAACTTACTTTGTGCGATTAGGAGCATTTCGTAAACTATTACATAGAAGTTGATTTATCTCGTGCACACTCGAAGAAATATAGCCATTGCGAATTTCCTAGGAATTCTCAAAGAAAAGAAAAAGGTTAAGCTATTAAGAATGCTAGCTTGATTTTTCATGTCCAAAAAATTAAACTACTTTATTACTATTACATAATTATAACAAGATACCTATTTGTCAGATAAATGTCTGACGACAATAGTAAATGTCATACTTCTTAGCAGAAAGTACTACCAGTTATTTATGTAAAAAGTTGAAATCAACTCACCTTCAAGAAACTTTTAATTAAATGTGCATTTTACTAAATTAATTTTATTTGATTACTATTATTTTTATGTAGATATTTGATATTAAAAATGCTATAGGAAAAAAATAATAAAATATAAGCAGATCGGATACATTTTTACTTAATATGTTCTTAACCTGTTCATATCTGACTTAACCCCATCCGTTTGTCACTCTTACCGATACAAAATATTTAATCAGCGGCCTCAAATTTAAAATGGAAAAATGTCCAATTAATTAATGTACATAATACTAGGGGTGTGCACTATTCGGATTAAACCGAAAAATCAAATCAAACCAAACCGATTTTTAGTTTGGATTGGTTTTTTGGTTTGGTTTGGATTAATAATTTACTGTGTTTGGTTTTTTGGTTTGGTTTCGGATTTAGAAAAATAAAAATCGAAAAAACAAAAAAACCAATTTTTATATATATATATATATATATATATAGGTTTAGAATTTTAAGCTGAAGTTTACCACTTTTGTCCCTTTTAGTTAGTCTTTCATTATTATTAAGTTTATATTTTATATTTGGACATCTATAATACTTATAAGTATTGTGTTTTAAGTTTTATTTATGATTTATATTAGGAAGTATATTTAAGAGATTCAATATTATTACTTCTATATATATTCATTTTTCAAATTGTAAATATAACTTTGATTATGTTATTAATTGTTAACATAACCGAATAACCAAACCGAATAGAGAAAAACCGAATCGAACCAAATTTATTTTGATTCGGATTGGATTACACTTTTTTAAAACCAAAAACTGAAAAATCCAAACCGAATAGTACAAAACCAAACCGAATGCACACCCCTACATAATACTGTGAGTTTATGATTATATTTGGCTTCAAGAATATAAAAATGTTACTAATTTGGTAAGTCCTAATTGGCAAGTGATAACATTTTTAGGCAAGTTTATCGCCGTTGAATGTGAAGTCATAGAAAGTTGATGTAAGGATTTTTAGGCATAACTTATCCAAATTAATTAGAACCGTTGCCATTTTTTCTTGACCTAGTTAGTCTATGATCACGTGAAGAAGTGAACCTTAAAAGAACGATAAAGTTAATTATTTTTGTGTGATTTGTATAAGTTATCGATTTGAGTCATACAAGAAATAAGGCATCAATGCTTGTATCAGGATAGATAAATTGTCTATATCACACCTTTTTAGAATGCATTCTTTTCTCAAATCATACGTGAATATTGTGAGATGTTTTGGACACTGAATTGCCTTTTTTAAAAGTTTAATTTGTGACCTCTAAAGTTTGGTGATTGACTAACTATAAGATGATTAATAAGAACATTAGAGCAGTGGTACTCTCTTTACCGCAATTTTTATGATTCACTTTCTTTTTCAGTTCATCCTAAAAAAATGACACATGCATTTCTATATTTGGTAACAATTTAACTTTAAAATGCTCATTTTATTCTTAATGAAATAATTTATAACTATACAAATATCTATGACTTATTTTAAACGATGAGTTTCAAAAGTCTTTCTTTCTTAAACTCTACGTCAAGTCAAATTACACGAGGAAATATTACTTTTCTAGATGAAAAAAACTCAATATAAATTATCAATAGAATAATTTGATTAGTATTTAATTTTGTCACCCATATTGTAACAGCAATAGCTTCAGAATAGGGAACAGCCAAAAATAAAGTGTTTCCAGTAATGTTGTTAGCTGTAGATGCTCAATCATTGACTATAATATATACTGAAAGGTCGATCACACATTTCTTGTGACTCCCAACTTGGATCATGCAGTTACTCACTAATATTAATTATCATACTCATCTGAAAAAATTAGAAAATTGGAATGAAAACTATCGGAAACAATCTCTCTACCCCACAAAGTCAAGGTAAGGTATGCGTAAAATCGGGCTTCGATCCACACACCCCACTTATGAAATTACACTGAATATGTTGTACACTGTGGAAAAATATTGTATCAATTAATTAAAGGATTTTACAATCAGTTAGGAAATGCAGAACATATTTCACAACTATTTTGTTACACTGCATAATCATCAGTACTAAATATTATCTATTGCTGCAGGTTGATGGCTCACTTAATCACCTACACTAGTTAAGTTGTTGATCTATAAAATCATATAGAAAACACATTTGTATATTTGCTTAATTATGACTTCATTACGACCCCTCAGGTGTGAGTCTGATTCTTTTTCATTGACTAAGCATATGAAACTTATTTTTGATAATGAGTTGCGGAGGGACTCGAAAGAGCTTTGAGAAAAAGCAAAGTTTTAATTAGTTAATCATATTATGTTTCAACGTATTCCTTCACGTATCGATTCTGATTTTTTTTTTTTCTATAGGCCAATCACGTAGAAATTATTCCTTTTTTATAATGGATGAAAATATGAATTTAACACACCTCTCATTTGAGTTGGTTCGAAACTTTTCTATTTTAGAATTTAAAATTAGACAAGGCAAGAAATGTAGGAGAAAATGAAACTCTTTTCCTACTTAAATTACGATTTACAAGTAATGTTTGAGGAGTCCTCTCTATCTTAATTAATTAGTACTCCCACCGTTTTAATTTGTTTGTCCTATTTTGACTTGACATGAAATTCAAGAAAGTAATGAAGATTTTTTAATCTTGTGGTCTAAAATTAAAAATATGTCAAATGAACCAAAATATCATTTAATCGAGTTGCTAAAAAAAAGAAAAGGAAAGACTCATTCTTTTTCAAACAGCCTAAAAAAAAGAGTAAAACAAACAAACAAACAGGAACATAATACTGAGTTTTACCGAACCCGTAGCTAACGGAAATTAGAAGATATATTTTCTGTTGTTTCAAGAAGCTAACTGAGATGCTTTCCTATACGTTACAGTGCTCTACCACCTTAGAACTCTGCTGCTAACTGCATGTTTCCCTTGTACGTCAATTATTGTCTTTTCGATTGATGATGAAGAAAGAGAATTCTAGGTTCAGTTCTCCACCTTAACGACAAAAATTGGATTGATCAAATTCTATTGTTTCACAAGAATTTAGGTGACCAACACAACTCAAACATCTCTACAATATTCTTGTCTTTGTTTCAAAAGAAATCTTTGTGGGAAGGCAACCAACACAGCCTCTCTCAAACCATTTGAGGCTGAGTTTGCAGTTATGAGTATCATGCTCATCAAATTTTTCGTGTTTTAGTATTAAACTAAGATTTATCCTAAATATATCAACACCGTCGAATTCAGAATAGCATTACTAATAACTTGTGTGAGATTTGGTGCAGATTGTCTTAGATTTAGTCATAAGCTAAGATATAGTCCTTTGCAGATAAGATAAGGTAACTGGGAAGAATTCACTTAGTGTTTGTTACCTTTGCTGAGAGGCTTGAACTTTTGTTCCCGCGTTGTCACTCCAGTTCTTCGACTCCTTGACCATCTCCTTGGGGGATAAGCAAGATCTCATGCCTTTTAACCGGCAATTCTGGACTTCAAATCATAATGCTTAGAAGGTAGAAAGCAATTAGTTAATGTTAAATCTAACGGCAAGCTGAATTTACTTATATATGTAATGTTTGATGTGCAAACTGCAAAGTGCAAGTATCCCAACAATAATCAAACAGATGATGTCACAAAAGTTTCTTGTAATGAATTGCCCATGACTCATGAGCTATGTGTAAATACTCTTATTATTCTAAAAATTTTGTAACAAAATGTACAAACGAATTGTCCTAAAGCTTTTTCAAGTGGCAAAGCTTCTAAATAATTCGTGCAATATAAGTCAAGAATGGAAACCTGAGATCAACTAGACAAATTTCATTTTCGGATAAAGTTACCTATTTCATTGCACAGAGCATTTACGTGGGCTTTGTCCAGGTAAAAGTGGCAAGCTGAGTAAAACAGAGTAGCAACGTATAGAAGAGCAGTGATTGAACTAGTGTCCTATCTAACTAACCATTCAACTAAGGGAATAATTGCAGTTTCTTTGCACGATTCAAACTTCGCAAGACTCACTTCCGTCTGATAAGGCCTCTGTACCAATTAGATGAAATGTCAATTGCTCAACCATCGCATATATGTCTTTACTTCGTGGATGGGCTTTGTCACATCTCCTAAATTCAGAAACAATACCCTCAAGTTCAATGGAGCTAAATCCAGGAACTTTCTTTATTTTCTGTCTCTTCATTGCTTTTCTTACTTTAAAAACATCTCTCCATTTACTGACTGAAGCATATGTGTTTGACATCAGTATGTATGTACCATCTTTTTCAGACTCCATATTGACAAGTATCTCAGTCACATGCTCAGCGAGATCAACTTTTCCTTGGATCCTACATGCAGCTAATATCGATCCCCAAATAGAAGCATCAGGTTCAATTGGCAAGTGTTTCACAAACTCCATTGCTTCATCTATCAAACCTGCACGACCCAGCAGATCAACCATACAGCCATAATGCTCTATTCGAGGTTTTAATTTGTGCACTCCCCACATATCTGCAAAAAGCTTGTGGCCCTCTTCCACCAGTCCTCCGTGACTGCAAGCTGTGAGAACACCTATAAACGTGACCTCATTTGGTTGTATGCCAATATCAAGCATCTCATAGAAGAAACTAAGTGCCTTCCGTGCCTTTCCATGTGTGGCCAAACCAACTATAACGGATGTGTATGAATAAACATCTTTAGTAGTCATACTTCCAAAAACTCTAAGGGCATCGTCCATGCTTCCACACTTTGCGTACATATCTACAAGAGCATTGCCCACAAATCCTACTACTTGTATCTGATTTCTATCTACATATGTGTGCACCCATTTCCCAACTTCTAGCGCCCCTAAACTGCTACAACAGTTTAGAACACCAACTAAAGTATTCTCATCAGGCTTTACTCGTTGATCCTGCATTTCAGTAAACACACTCAACGCCTGTTTAAACTCCCTTCTTTGAGCCAATCCAGATATTACTGTGTTCCAAGAGATCACATTTCTCATAGGCATCTCTCTGAAAACATCGAGAGCAACATCGCGTTCACCACATTTTAAGTACATATCGACCAATGCATTCCCAAGAAACACATCAAAATTCAACTTACGACTCTGCACGTATTTGTGCAACTTCTGTCCCAATCTCAAATCCCCTAATTTCGCACAAGCAGATATCACAACAACCATCATCCTCTCGTCAGCCCTTAATCCATCATCTACCATCTCAAAAAACAAATCCACTCCTTCCTTCCAATAACCATTGTCCACATACCCCTGAATCAAAATAGTCCAAGATACCAAGTCTCTCATAGGACTTCTATCAAACACCTTCCTGACACTCCCAACACACCCACAAACACCATACAAACGCATCAAATTGTTCACTACATACAAATCCAACGCAAACCCATTTTTTATCACATGGGCATGAACCAATCTGCCATATCTCAGCTCACGTAACTCAACACACGCCTTTATCACGAGAGGGTAAGTGTATTTATCCAAATCTAAACCTTTACACATCATTTCAACATACATTAAAAAACCAAGTAAAGCATTTTCCTTACATTTAGAACTTAAAACGCATCTCATTAAAGAATTATAAACATCGATATCTGAGTCATGTATTTGAGTGAAAAGAGAGTGGATATAGCTCATATACTTAGAGGGTATTGTAGAAGAACATAAAGATATGATTTTGGCGTAAAGGGGTTGTTGGGTGTGCTGTAGGGAGCTAGTTTTGGTGATCAAAGAATTGAATTGTCTGATTGATTTGCTGGTCTGGAGTTTATGAAAGACTGAAGGATCTTGAGAATTTACAGTGCAACCAAATATTAAGGCCATGGTCGCCGGTCGGTATAACATTTGATTTCTTGTTCAGAAACACAGAGAAAAATTGAGCTCCATAAATTGAAACTGTTCACTGTAATTTGGGACTTAGATGAATCAGAAACGGACTTTGGCGGGAAGAATTGTCGAACAGATTTTTACATGATCAATGGACGAGCGTGTTGATTGGGCATAAATACTTTGGTCCAACCAAAACTGTCTTATCCACATGAAAAACTACACAAATAACCATTTTCCAAATCGGCTAATTAGTCCATCGGGATGGCTCAATGGAGGGTGAATGACCTAGGATCAATCCCCTTCAACTTCTGAGTCGAGCTTGTCACATAGGACTTGCCGCACTATCTTTTGAGTCGAGTTTGTCGAAAGGCTTGGCTAGTGCGGTTGTGGTTAGTGAGCTCTATTTGGGGTGATGTCCTAATAACCGATGGAAGATCCATGCGTATCCAGGATTTCGAGATGAAGGGGTGCACTATTATAAAAAGGTGGATCTAAGATGTAAATTTGATCGGATATATCTATACATATATAAGATTCAGATTTCTAACCTCACATAGAGAGGTGCACCCAATCATCGTCACATGATATGATACTCCGAGTATGGGTTCACACATCTATATTTCAATATTTTTTTTAAAATATAACACGGTTATATATGATCTCGAGAGGGGAGCATGGGTTCAGTGAACCCGGTGACCCCCCCTTAGATACGCCTCTGGATCTATCTGTATGAATTTAGCTCAATTTTCTAAAATAAGTCTCTAAGCTTAAAAACAGACATTTTCAAGATTTTTAAAAAGGCGAAATGGTCTGGTGGACCCTTGTACTTGTATCGGTTTGTATTGTGAACCCTTCTACTTATCCCTTTGTCAACTGGACCCCTGAACCCATCCAAACGCAATATTTTAAGCACATTTTTTGATGTGGTATTATGTGTGTTGCACAAACACTTACACGTTAGCTAAATAAAAAAAACTTTTAATCCACGTAGGAATATTTCAATCCACATAGGCAATGACTAGTATGAACAAAGAAAAGTAACTTTTCATTGTTCATCTAGTCACTTCTGCCATTTTCATCTTCTCCCCTTTTCCGACGAGTTCTCCCACGAACTCATTGCCACAATTTCTCCTTCTCCCACAAGCTCAGTTGAAGGACGTTTTATCATTGTAAGTTTCTTAGTTTTTCAAGCTATTTGTTACTTTGTATTTCTTGCATTTCACTGTATGTATTTGTTTGAGAAATTTTTTATAGATTCTCACAGCATTTCATACAATGATGTTTGGTGAAAATGGGAAATGAAATCTTAAAAATAGAACCTGAGTGGGATCACCAGTATATGAATTTAGGGATTCAAAAACATAATACTAGATCTTCTAAAATAATAAACAATTGTGTAGAAAAATGGAAAAAAAGAACTAACATGATTTGGCGAGTTTAAAGCAATTGCCAGCTTTATCGAACAGATCAACGTAGAAAAGCATTCACCGCCCAAACTCCCAATACACTTTTCACTAAACCCTACCAAATTTCAGTTGGGGCCTGAGACCCTCTCTAACTTTAGACATAGAGTATTCATTTTAGGGAAAATTATATGTAAAACAAATATGTTATATGTATTTGTTATAAATCATTATAGTTCAACAAAGATTCCACTAGCAACATCAAATTATCATGGTGACGACTAACAAAATCAAATCAAATCAACAAAAATACAATAGAATCGCAAACAAAAAAAGAGATGAGTAAATCGAAAGAAAAAAATAAAGGAGAAGAAATTTGGAGAGACAAGATCGAGAAAGAGACTAGAAAAAAAAGCTTAAATTTGCCCAATAATGGTGTTGAGTGCAAAAAAGGAAGAAGAGATGGTCTTTAAAGGTCAAAAAAGGACTGCTGGTGCCTTTATAATGTATCTCACGCTCTTGTTTTGTGTGTTTCACACACTCCGTGTGGACCCTTGCCACATAGGATGCCACATCAAAAAATGTGTTTAAAATGTTGCCTTTGGATGAGTTCAGGGGTCCAGATGACCAAGGGGTAAGTAGAAGGGTTCACAATACAAACCGATACAAGTACAAGGATCCACCAGACCATTTCGCCTTTTAAAAACCATAGCATCTATACGAAATAAACTATTTTAACAGGAAACAGTTGAGCCAAGTATCAACCAAAGCAAAAGTACTAACTTTGGAATGCACATAAAACACATCTGTATCACTCTGACAGGCCAGAACAGAAGAAATCACTACAAGTACTAATAATTCTCAGGTTTCAACTTTTTGTTTTATCATATCTTAACATCTGTAGGAACAAGGAAATGTCATTCTCCATCTCTGTAATTCAGCTTGTATTTAGGGGACAAAAATTGTACGTCATTCAGAAGCACACTGACATCCTCGTGTATAGATCATCTACTCCATCAATGACAAACCATATACGACTAATAATTTACAGGAAGCTGAAGCCTCTTTGGAGATGATTAGAGATTCAAGTTGCACAAGAGAAATCTTCATCAAAGACTTGAAGTTGCTAGTACTAGAATCAAACATGAGCTGCTTCAAACCTGTTCGAACATGTCAGTATTTAGAAGTCAAGGACAGGTTGCAACTAGTAGGAAAATAAATCATGTATGTACATGTACCCCTGAAAGAATTGTTATTGCCGTTTTTTTAGACTTGTACACAAGGAAAGTGCTATTACTTGTGAAGAAATAGGATGACAATTACAGGAAAGTTGCCAAAAACAGAAAAAAATATGAGAAATGCAGAAGCTAAAGTTATTCACATGCATCATGTTTTCAATGAGTTTATAAGCTTGGGACCCCGTCCGTTATTGGAATTTCAAGTGTAGCTAGCTATCTACAAGAAGTTGATCATCTTATCAATATTCTTCAAATATGCTAAATTTTGTTCATTATACACTTTAAAGTTCAACTTATGCAAACACCATGAGAAAAATGTAGGAACTTTCAAAATGGACAGTTAATGTGATTGCCACCAGACTACCCCTAGTTTCAAAGAGAAGTAGCTCCAAGCTTCCCACAATAACGGCTTGCCTGAACAAAATAATGGCAAAATGATTATAGCAACCTCCAAGTGTGAACAAAACAGACTACTAGATCAAGAGAGCGGCAAACAAATTTTTTGTGTAGCTGATCCATCTTTACAGTTCACAAAAGCTCATGTTCAAAGCAGCTGATAGGTACTAATTAATATTGAGAACAACTTTGAAATTCGTTCACTCCTTGTTTACTCTCTCTACCTTCAGCTAAACCACTAATGAGATCTGTCTAGCAAATTTTAGAGAATGGGATTATCTTGTTTTTAGTAGCTACCAGTTAAATAGAAAATCATGTCCTGTCCTCAAGTATTTACCTTAAAATTCTCTGAGTTATTTATCTTGTTCTCTTCCTCAGAGTGATGTTTTGTTTATTCTTGTTTATTCTCATTTGATGCTACTTGAACATTAGAAAGAACCACTGTGCAAGAAAGAAAAACTAACACACTTCAAGTTCAGCTGAATGAAACAGTATGATTTATATATGCATAAAGGGAAGTAAGAACATGTGAAAGATCCTTCAACAACATTTGCACTCACAAGAAAATTGTCCGGGCTTACCGATAAACTTGAAAGTGCTATGGAATTTTGCCTTTTCTTAAAATGGAAAGAGAATATTCAGCAGCATCAATAAGATCTTGAATGTTATGAAGAGATTGCTCCTCGGAACCCAACATAAACATGGCACGGACCTCAGCTTTCTTTTGAAGTCTAACTGCTAAGCTAAATGGCAAAGCAGGTGAATTAAGGCTCCTCAAGATTTGTCTATACAAAGACAGAACTCTTCCTCTATTCTTTGCCAAGTCCTCTGCTGTAGCCCATATCAACCCTCCTCTCATTTCTCTGTGGCACACCTTGAGTTTAAGAATAAAGAAAAGGTTAAATATGCGCAACAATATGGTAACTCCTAAGGGTTCTACCATCCTAATTATTTTGGAGCTGCCTGGTCACCTAATTCATTTTACTTTTTGTTTAAATGAGTAATAATAAATAAAGGAAAAGAGAAAGACAACCCCTTAAAATGACTCCTAAAGTCTACTAACTTGAGATTCTAAGTTCAGGAGGTTATTAGGTTAATTTGACCCAAGGAGAAGGTGTTGGCATCCTCGAGTTACATGTAAAACACCATTACCTGACTAGTCTAATTATTTCCCTAAGTCTAGTTAAGGAATATAACAGAAACAAGAAAACAGTTAATGAGCAGATGAATCAAATAAATAAGAAAAACTAATAAGTATTACAGACCTGAATGAATTACATCACCGAGGAAAAACAATTACCAAATGAACAAAAGTGAAGCTCTCTTGTTATAATCATCACCAATTGTACTACAAGAAATTGGTTAACACGGCAAAGGATAACTTAAACATTATAAAAAGCTTGTCTTTTTCATACTCCATACCACAACCCATAAAGTAAAATTTAAGAATAGGTTGGCCAAACCTGCTAGCCGATTTGAAAATCTAACCACAAGTTCGAAAACTTTTAGTTTCCACGTCTTACTACCCTCAAATGAACTGATAATTCCAGAATCTAATTTCAAAACCAACTAGAATGTCTTTGAACACATTGCTATTCCATTGTTTACAACAATAACAAAGAAACAAAAAAAAATCTCCTCTCAAGTTATCTTTTTTATTTTGCACTAATTTTTATTTATTTTTTTAGAACTAAAATTTATTAGATTTAATCCTTCAAGAAGGAATAACCAAATAAACTGGAAGCAGACAAACATAAACTAATGCAAAGCATTCAAACCTTCTTTCTATTTATTTATCTTTTGGTTGATAGAAGAGCATTATATTTTCTTGCAATCCTGCTTCAAAAATTGTTCTTTTGAGCCAAGGGTCTATCAGAAACAATCCCTCTACCCCATAAAGGTAGGGTGTAAGGTCTACGTACATCCTACCCTCCCCGGACCCCAATTATGAGATTTCAATGGGTATGTTTTTGTCGTTTGTTGATGATAGAAAGAGCAAATTTATTCCCTTGCAAAATGTGCCAGGTGGTGGAACAACTTACTACATGGTTTCATCCATAGCATCTTCATTAAAAGACAAATTTTAGAATGATTTCTTACTTTCATGCCATTAGTTGCATTATAAGAATGGAGATTCACATTCAGCTGAAACAGAGTAAACGTATGGAAACAATATAGCCCAATATTGAGCAAAACATATAGAGTAATTCAATTACTTCCAAAGAATGAAACAAAATGCAGCATACTCAGTTTATTTTGGTCCAAAACAAAATTGAGCAAACAATCAAGAGTAATTCAATCATTTCCAAGGGATGAAAAAAGAAAATGCAACATACCCACAATTTAAAATGGTCCATTTTATTCAACCAAACAGTAAGTATAAATAATTGAAGGAGACAAATTGGCTTAGGAATTTCATCAAACAGTTTATAGGCAGTAGTCAATGCTGATGTTAAAACAAGAAATTTCCACAAGAATTGGAAACCCATCAAGAGGAATTTGTCTATAATGCAAAATACAAAATCTGGGAACAGCTTACCTTTTGCTTCCCGGAGAAAATTCCAACAGTTGCCGGCAATTTGGTTGAAGCTTTATAGAACTTACTGTAATTTGTAATGTAAAATGAGGAAGCGTTTATATATTTGCGCGTATGCACACAAAAGATTTGAAAATCACACTTCTTACCTGTAGTTTGATCTAAAAGTCTAAATTCTCCCAAGATTTAGGCCAAATACATCAATGACCCCTTAAACTTTACATTATTTCTTTAGAAGTAATGACAATTTGTAAGAAACACTTGTTTGGAGCTACATAATTTTAAATCAAATAAATAATTTATCCAAAACAATGAAGTCCAAACTTTGTATTTTATTTCATATCTTTTTAAAATGCAATTAGTATTTGTTCATAACTGTGGGTTTTTCTTTTTCCTTATCAAACTTGTAGAAGATTAACATTTAACTGGCACTTCATCACTTTTATATATATATATATATATATTCAAATAAGCCTAAATAATGAAGTTCCTGACAAGTTTTGTTTAATAAAATTTGACCCTAAAAATATCACTTTAAAAGAGTGTACTAGATTTTTTAAAAATAAAATATCACGAGGATAAAAAATTACTTTAAATTAGGAAAATAAAGCTGATTATAGCAACAACAAAAAAAGTCATAAAAATTGCTTATAAGAGAAAAATGAAAATATAATTTTCTATATAAAAAAATAATTAAAAGAAGACCTATAATATGTGAGAGCCGTTCCTAAAATATAGGAGATTTTAATAGGGTTTTTGGAGTGTTTATCTCAAATGAAACTCTAATTAACAGAATCTCCAAATATTATGTTTTGAACGTTTGAATGTTGAACACTTAACAACTGCTAAACAAAAAGTCACACCTCAATTACTTGCATACTAATTCTTTCTAATTTATCTCTTTCTGATTTCTCATTTATATTATACTTTATATTTACAAGAAGAAAGAAGAAAAATATTCAAGATTTTTCAGGTATGTTTTGTTGTTATGCTCCTAATTTCACAATCCCAAATGATTAAACATACTTATACGATTTCATCAATTTTATGCACTCATTCAGGTGGTTATTATTGTATGATGCATGTTTTTTCTTTTAATCATACTATCGATCTCATAGATACATATAAAATTCTAAGGAAATACATGTATTGACTTTTGAGTATTCTAAAATTAAGCCCATTTGATATCAGCAACAATCGGACAAGTGATGAATGTTGGGGTGAACAAAAAAAGTTTGGGTTTGATGAACGCCGAAAAAAATCAAAACTTTCTACTAAATTCTCTTATAGATCCTTAAGGAAAAATGAAACATCTCCAAAGTAAACAACCTATCATTTAGGGTGTGTTTAGCAAGGAGGAAACATTTTCTGAAAAATGTTTTTCGATTATCTCATGTTTGATTGATGGAATTTTTTGAAAAATGATTTCTCTAGGAAAGACTCACTCTCTTTATTTTCCTAAAGAAAATGTTTTCTTTCATATCCAACACACCCTATATTAATGTACATTTTACAATAATCTCTGCATTATTATACTCAACAGATAACAATCCACCGTATAGTAATCCTTGCATAAACTAGAACGTGAACCAAACGACCCCTTAACGTTACTGTAAAGACATAAAATAGTTTAATTTATACTTCTGGTTATATGTTTTGCAGGTTGATCAGAATACTAGCAATCAAAATCTACTGGAACCTACATATTAGCCTGAATTAAGGACCTAAAATTTGATCTCTTAATGACTTGGAAACAACAAAAATATGAAAAAATGGGCAAAAGCAAAAGCATAGGATCTCCATCCAGGTAAAACTTAACGAGATGGTCACTCAATTATGAGCTCTTTGCACAGAAAGTCACTCAACTATAGGCTCTTTTCACACAAAGTTTCTGCGAAAAGAGCACATAAAAAGCATTGCTTTCTTTTAGTTTTTTTTTTAATTCACTTATTACACTTTTTAATCTTGTTTTCTTTTCTTTTTTATTGTTTCTTTCAGGAAACTAATGCATGGTTCATCATCAGATGTTCAGCTCAACATATGTGGATTGCCATTCTCTTTGAATAGGGTAAGAATTACTATCATCCTCCAACACTGAAATCTTCTAGTGTAAGCGCGTGTGATCGATTCATGTGTCATGTAAGACACCAAGGGATATATAGCCATATAGGGATGATTTGGAGCCCTCCGCCCTTAATAAGAAGTCTCGAGTTTGAGCCTCAGTACTTAGTAGGAAATAAATAGACTCTTAATATGTCATTCCCTTGAGTAATTTTCAACTTACAGGAACTTTTGGCTGCAAGATCTTCAAAGCTAGCTGCATTGCTGAAAGAGAATCCTGAAGATGATCTTTCTCACTTGCTAGGAGATATTCCTACTGATTCTGAAACTTTTGAGATTGTAGCAAGATTTTGTCATGGCTTTGACATAAATCTGTCACCTGAGAATGTCATTAAAGTACTTTGTCTTGCTCATTATCTTGGAATGTCCGAGATTCACAGCACCAACAACCTCGTAAAGAAGGCTTGTTTCTACTTTCAAAACAATGTGCTTCCTAGCTGGAATAAGAGTATTAAAGCCCTCAAATCTGCAGAAAACATCCTTCAACAAGCCGCGGATCTTGCCCTGGTTGATGCCTGTGCTGAGTCCATCATCGCCAAGGTAATGCACGATCCAAGTCTTCTTGGAGAGCCGATGACGAATATAACAACAACAGATGATGACAGTGAGTACGATGAAAATGCCTATAAGCCAAATGTCAGGAGGAGGCTTTTTGTTCTTGACTGGAAATCAGAAGACTTGACACTACTTTCCATTGCTCTCTATGAGCCCATAATTCGTGCAATGGTTCATCGAAAAGTCCCTCTGGAATACGTGGCATCATCTCTGTTTCACTATCTCAACAAATGGGTTTTTTCGGACACTAAAGGAGAAGAAGATAATCCATCAACTTATGAGAAGAATTCTCAAAGAGTGATCATTGAGGCAGTGGAGAGACTGTTGCCTCAAGAAAGGGGGCTAATCCCCATTTCTTTGCTCTCTCAAATGCTGCAATCAGCGATAATCTTGGATGCTCATACTGAATGCAAAACCAGGTTGGAGATTAGAATAGGAAAGCAACTAGACCAGGCAACAGTCAAGGACCTCTTAATACCTGCACAAGGATATGCAAAAGAAGAGCAGTATGACACTGAAAGTGTGAAAAGGATATTGAAGAATTTCTACAGCAATTACGCAAGCCCAGATAAATCTGGCCTAGTCGTGGTAGCAGAACTTGTCGATAACTTCTTGGCTGAGGTTTCTAGTGACATAGATTTAAAGTTGAACACATTCTTATCACTAGCAGAGTTATCACAAGCAGCAACAGGAGGAACTAACAGAAATTCTGATGGTATATATAGAGCAATTGATATATACTTGGACAAGCACAGATATCTCACAGATTGGGAAAGGGAGGAGGTTTGCAGGGTGTTAGATTCCAGCAAAATGTCTCCTGAAGCCTGTGAGCATGCTGCACAGAACGAAAAACTACCAGTTCGAGTGATGGTGCAGATTCTGTTTTCTGTGCAGCTGAAGTTGAAGGATACTGTGTCCAAGAAGATACAAGGGGGTCCTGATAACCGATTGTTGAAGCTGGAAGAAGACGAGGAAGATGCAAGGGGGACTAGTAGCAATGAAGAGGAAATGATGAAAGCCGAGATGGAAAAGATGGGAAGCAAGGTGGTTGAGCTCGAGAAAGAATGTGATACAATGAGAAGGGAAATTCAAAGAGGTGGTTCCCAGCACAAAACTCAAAAGGGGAAAACAAGCATATGGAAAGAAATGAAGAGGAAGCTTGGTTGTATGACAAGCTTGCATGAGACAAATTGTCATGTGAAGAAGAAAAAAGTCCATCCTCCAAAATAGAAGTTCCATTTCCATATGCATTACTCTTAAAAACAAAAATGATTTTAAATGTCATTAGGTTTTCTTTCTCATGAATGTTACTATGGAGCTTGTGAAAAGGCAAAGTATTTTTGCCATCGATAAGTTTGGTTCTTCACGGATAATTTGTAGGTTCGAGTTGCCTATTGCTTGTGAAGAAATATGAGTTAAACATCAATACGCATTATAGAACATAAAGATGAATTTTCCTCCCAGAAGGAAGGCAAAAAAACTTTCACCAATTTGCAATTCTAGGTGGCTAACTCAGTGCATAGACTTCGGTATGGCGCAAGAATGGAACAAAACATGGAAGGTCTAAAACCATATTTTTTACCAACTTGTTCATTGCAAGTTTGCAACAAAGCCAAAATGGTTAACATAAGTTTGTTCACAGAGAGCTGTTTTCCAGCAAACACTTCCAAAACAAACATGCTTTCCTAGAGCAGAGTCAATACATCTTAATTAAGTTCAGAACTGTACATAATTTCACCAACAAAGATGCAGCTCAACAACATAGGTTTCACATTGATAACTAAAAAGCTTCTACACAGTCTCTGCTCTGCTTCATAAGGATTCAAGAGCAACAAATGGAGTCACTTCACCATCTTCCTCAGAAGAAGAAAGAGCCTCTGATCAAGCTTAAACTTCTGCGTCTTGAGGGCATCGCTTTTCAGCATCAGCTGAAGTCCTCCGAAGGAGACATAAACCACCCTGACATGAGGAAAAGGAAAAATGAACAAATCAATAGACTGTCAAAAGAGTTTGAATCTCTAAACTTGCTGACTTTTGAAAATCTGAGAAACATTACAGCAACAAACTTATTCCTATGAGAGGCCATGAGATGTTTTAAATCATTCTACAAACTACAACCGTACTGAAGGGAGCTTTTAGTTGTGTTAATTGACAACAGGCCCGGAGGTCTGGAGTTGTCTGTAACAGCAAGAACTGGAGAATAAATACAAGAATGAAATAAAGAGAAAAAAATTCTTTTTGTGAACACAAGTATAAAGAGAGGGTTAAGTGTGTTAGAAGAGAGGAGAGATATTGGTGAATTTGACATTCCCCTTTTCCATTCTTAACTAATCATTTTTCCAATCCAAATAAAATATCTGGCACCATTGCTGCACGATGAAATGGTGAGAGATCGGGCAATGTTGGCCAACGAGATTGGATTAGTTGGGCAAATAACTAGAATAGTAGAATTAGTGAGTGCTATGTAATCCAAAGTTGAAATTTAGCTAGTGGACTGCTGCAAAGCTGCCTGCGCTGCTTCTTCTTTTTTTTCCAATCTACCAATACATTGAAGAAATGGGACGAGCGAGTACATACACTTTTTTGTCAGCTCCTGATCCCTCCATTGAGACCTTATATACCAGCCCATGCACGACGTATTCAAATTTGTCAAGAAGAGTTTTTCCCTGCAATTGAAGAAGTTAAATGCATAGCCATTAGCCAGTATAGAAAAATCTAAATTTGGCGGCCACACCTCCCAACCAACGCATTACTGTTGGCAAAAAGCCTTGGAGTAGCAAAAACAAATTTATAAAAAGAAGCTTCCAACATTTCTTTTTGAAATAGTGAAAGTTATCCAAATTCAAGAAAATGAAAACCAAGGGGTTGCTTTGGTTTCATAAATACCTTTACTTCAATTTGGAGATCATCAAACAAAAAGAAAATAAAAAGGAAACCTACCCAAGAATTTACAGCAACGATAATGCGTAATCTGGATAACCAACTACTAGACCAAAATCAACGACTTCCACCCCAAACAAGATTTATGGATTTACCAAGCAGGCTACTAAAATCTTATAAAAGATTATATCTACCATATCACAGAGAGAAGATTACCATATTTCTATATCATCAAATGGTCCTTGCAAAACAATTAACGAGGAACATGCACTAATATTCAAAATAATTAAATGGAACAAATACCTCAGGAGGATAGCTAGTGACAGCCGACCCTTCCATTAGTGTCGTTGATATAACCATCCTATACAACTCTTTTCGCTTCATAGGATATAGTTCTGAGTTGATATCAAGCTGGATTGATGTCTCACCATCGCTACTTTCTGCTTCTATGCGAGAAACTAAAGAAATCGACAGACTTTAGTCCAAAAATCAGTGATATAGAAATGGAAATACAACAGCAGAACATCAGAAAAGTTGATAATTGATAATAATTTTGCCTCTCCACACATCTATTATCACTTACAAGAACAACAAAATCAGAACAAACATACTGTACCCAGCAAAATACACAGGTAGCTCTCATTTACGTTAAGAAAACTTGATGTGGATATAGAAACAACAGGAAATCCAGATATAAAATAATTAACAGCCAATGTTGATTTTGAGAAAGATCTTAGCATGAAACTGATTCTTTTTTTGAGATGGAAAACTGAATGACATTCTAACATTAAAATTGTTTCTTTTTTTATGGCACCAATTAATTATCGTCTTCTTCTCTACAAAAGCGCACAGCTTAAAAAAACTTTTGTTCCAACACAGGGGATCTCAAGGAATTCCTCTAACTGGCTGCATCAATAGGAGATATCAAACTATTAATTCTTTCCAATTTATTTTCCGATACCCACATACTAAGTTGCTCGGACTCAGGTGTGGGTGTCCGACACGGGTGCATGTCGGATCCTTCATGATCTAATTTTTAAGATTCAGGGATATGGATCTACATACGGATACGGGTGCGGGGACTCGGCAAAAAAACCTAAAAATATACATAAATATGAGACATTGTGGAAAACTTAAAATGTACTCTGGTCTAATTTTGATTTAAATAATACTCTAATTTGAACCGAAATTATTTTTCATTTAAATAATACTCTAATTTTGATTTTATTTTTAATAAGAAGACTACAAGGGACCTGGTCTCACTCATGTTGTGGACCATTATCCATGTCCAAATATTCAACCAAATTTATCCCAATGTTCAAAACCAAATCTGGCCCAAAACCATGACCAACCCGGCCCACCACTATTTCTCCAAATCCCCTCGCTCCCCTTTTCTCCATTCACGCATAGAACAAAGCAGCCAAAGAAACAAAACGATGAAGAACCCTAGCGGCGCTACATCTCTTCTCTCTCGCGAATTCATACACCAACGCGTGCTTAGCACGAGCTCTAGTACCACGCGAAGATTCTAGAAACTCCTCGAAACCTTCGAAGGAGACAAAGGACTAGTATAAATCACTATATAGCATAAAGATTGAAGGTATTTTGTTTCCGATCTATTCAAATCTTTACTTTGAGATATCAAAATTTCAATTTTTTCTCTGAATTGTTGGTTAACACACCCGATCTCGTTTGACCGGATCCGACACAGATCCCACACCCTTACCCGTGTCGATGTTGTGTCGACACGGGTGCGACACCAAAATTGCCGAGTCCGAGTAACTTAGCCCACATATTCCCTTTCCAGGGAAAAGACGTGAGCTCGGAGAAGAATAAAGGAAGATAGCACAGAGGGAGCCCGTGGAGACAGCAATCGTCATGGTAATAATGTTTCTTAAAAGCATAGCATGTAATATCAATATCATGTGGAGTAAATGAAAGAGGTATTACCTTTGTCATACTTTTTTCCATCAGCATCCACCTTCACCACCTTAATGATTTCGTCAAAGAGAAACGCATCCATTTCCAGAGGTAAGCTTCCCGAAGAAACAACGTCGCCTAATCACAGAAGGAAAAGAATCCAAAGGAGGATCATGATCAGTGGCAATCATACATGTCTAATGTTTTATCAATTAGGTGAGATAAATTGACTTCTGCAGTAAATAATTTTATCAGAGGTCCCTGATAAAATTGACTAAGCTTTTATCCATTACATGAGAGGTATATTTACTATTGTGAATATTTTACAAGAAAATAGAAAAAGACAAGAAGTCAGCAACATCCTAAAACTAATACAGGATTTAAAAAATGCCTAAATCAGGATGTCTTTCCGAAGGCACAGGACAGATCAGTTTTCAAATCACTACAACAGAGTATCTAAAGAGATAATATAATGGATATCAGAAAAGAAAAAGGAAAGAGGGAACACCGAACTCAAGGATTTTTTCAGAAGAACCTTCTCAATCTTCAGAGAAATTAACATCCAACCTCTCAGCAATTTTTCAAACAGAAACAAACAGCAGACTTTGACCAATTTTAACAAGTTTTTCTACTTCATCATAAATCTAAGCCTCTTAAGTTGAGAAATACCCCAATAAGAACAGACCATCACACCAGGTGAAAAAGAAACATAGAATATAGAAACAGGAAAAGGAAAAAAAATAGAAAGAACCTGAAAGTTGCAAAGCAAAAAGAGACTGAAGTTATCCAGCACAAGTATGTGTAATATTTAGAAATCTTGTAAACACGCTATAATAAACAGATAAATGAAGATAACTTATAAATGTTTTCCCAAATAAGATCAGTACCCAAAGAAGAAAACAATCTAACGATCTTGAAATCCAACCTAACCCATTCTAAAGAAAACATCGATACTATTCCTCTAAACTTAAATAAGCTGCACAAGAACAAGAACTAAGACAAGGAAAACCCTTCCAGTTTTTTATTTCTCCAATTCTTACATCAAGTTTTTACAACTTTCCACCTGTCTCAGAAAAAAAAAAGATCCTTCTCAGAGAGAAGTTTGCAACTTTTCACCATAATTGTCCTCACTAAGTTGCACGGACTCGGGTGCGGGTGTCTGACGCGTGTGCGCATTCAAGGGTCGGACTCGGCAAAATTTAAATTTTATGATTCGGGAGGGGGGGTGCGGATCCATGTATGGATACGGGTGTGGATTCGGTTAAAAAATCCAAAATAATAAAATAGAGCTATAAAGATATTCTAAATTTTGAAAGATCTTCTAGGTCGTCTTTCCCTAGAACCCCAACTTCTTCTTTCAAGCTCTCGGGTTCTTCCCCTCAAAAAAGAAAAAGGATGTCATTCAAGGCCTTCCACCAACTCTCGTTACAGATCGTTGCTACTGTCTACCAAAAGTCAGAACACGACCGCTTGAATTCTTAGTTTCTCTCTGTTTGGCTTGAAACATGAAGCATCGAATATTGACCAAGAGGAAAAAGCTTAAAAAAAGAAGACAAAAGGACTATAATAATGAAGGTATGCCATTTCTCATGTCTTAAATCTATTTTATCTTTTATCAAAATCTCAATTTTACCCCAAGCTTGTCCATGGACTCTGGTCAAAGTATCCGATGTCGGTTGACCGAACCCCACACATATCCCGCACCCGTCTCGTGTCGACACAGGGCGGCAACAAAAATGATGAGTCCACGTAAATTAGATTGCAAATACCATTACATAACTCGGCCACGTGTTAAACCTGTTCAACGACCTTTTTAATTCCACTGATATGGTAAATCCCAGATTCTTCCCCCCTCCCAAACCCCTAAAAGCGACCCTTTCACCTTTCTCCTGATGAATCAAACCCCCAACCTTATGGTTGGAGCACAGGGTCCTTATCACTAGGCTACCCCTCCCTTGTCATTAAAAACCTATTCCTGTAACATCTATAAAAAGCAACTGACCTAACAGCGTACCAGTTCAGACCAGCAATTGGCTCAGAACTTATTCATCTCTTCTTTAGCCTAACTAAATAAGAAATAAAGGGAAATCAGTAAACTTCTGGTGATCATCCAATATCAAACTCCCAGCATTTAGCGATGAAAAACTTTCAAGTTCAAATTTCTACAACTCAGAAAGTTTACTTCTCTATAACAGAAAGCTTATACACTTTTCTTATAATTGTGGTGTCCGAGCCAGCTTAGGCGCACCTCAGTTAATTCCACAATGTATGTGCTACCTCTACCAACGCAAGGCTTATACACTTTCTCCGAAAGAGTAGCCACACAAGCAAATCGAGAACTGTGATATACTATTTCATAAGATCATCAAATTAATGATCACAGGTATAAGCTACTCCCTCCATTTCAATTTGTTTAACCTACTTTCCTTTATAGTCTGTTTCAAAAAGAATGACTCTTTCCCTTCTTAGCAACTCCATAATTCCAAATTTTCCACATGACATGTTTAACACCACAAGATTAAAGAGCATTTTGGTACATTTGACATATCTTTAATCTAACACCACAAGATTCAAAACTCTCCTTTATTTTCTTAAACTCCGTGTCAAGTCAAAATGAGCCATACAAATTGAAACGAAGGGAGTATTCTTTACTAATTTTAGTAACATTACTAGTTCCCAGGTCCCACCCACCCCAGCTTGACGCATACGTATACGTGATTCCCATAATCCTTTTTATAGTAATTGTAACAACTTAAGCATTACAAATACAGTCTAGTTTAAGAAATTACCGCGTTTCCCCTCGTTTCTTGAAGAAAATCAACTACAATAAAAAGAATCCTGATCATACACCAAGCATATCTATTAACATTTAAGGTCATGCACAAAAACTTCCAACTCATAACAATTGACCTCTAGGGCAACCTAGAACTATACCTTAGTTTCTTCTCCCAAGTTCCAAACTTTTTACCCACTAACAAAAACCAACAACAACAAGGCTTTAATCTCAAACTAATTAGGTCAGCTATATGGATCCTAAACATTCACCCATTTCATTCAATGTTTTTGAGAATTCATCACAAATTAACAAGTTTTTTGCCGTTAAAGTAACCAAGAATCATACAAATTTGTTAAAAAAAACATAGATAATCAAGATTCAAGAACCAGTACATTATTATTAGTGGAGGAAGAGTGAAAGAAAAAGAGAGCCAACCTGCTGAATTTCGGAGATAATTAGGTTGATGTAGCAGTGAACCTTTGAAAGGAGGGTTTAAGCCTTTAAGGTGGGCTTTGGCGTTTTGTTTTTTGTGATTTGAGTCCTTAAGTTATATCTTTATTCTAATTTTGATTCTTATGTATTTTAATTACTTTAATTAAATATGTGAATTTGGTCCTTAAAACTAAGAAAGTTAATCAATTAACCAACGCACTCAATTTTTTTTAAAGAAAAATTGTCATAGGATCAAAGTAAGAAGGTAAGTTGGCATCTTTCGAAACACTTTTTATTTTTAGTTAAAGTTGTTATTTGATTACAGCTAACGCGCTTAACTAATAAGAGGTCATGGGTTCAAGTTTTGAAAACAGTTTTTCAGAGATATACGCGGTAAGATTGTATACAATAACCTTTATGATTCGACCTTTTCAGAATAGTATGCATAAATCATAAAACACAGAGAAAACTAGTGTGATGAAGCCAATCTGAATGGAGATTATGAAAATAATTATCCTCGATATTAATTGATAATCTAAAATAAATAGTAGTAGTAAACAAATTAAGTTATACTTAGGGAAAAAAATCTTTTTTTGTTGTAATACTATTAAACTTACATATGAAATCTAAATCAGCAACAGTATTTTTCAGAGTTTTCAAAAATGTTTTTTGGGCGAGTCCCGGGCTAGTCTCGGGGTGAGGCGTACCAAAAACCTCCAGGGCGCAAATTGAAGATGTAGATCCATAGAGCGTAAGTCCTAGAATTTGGGGCGTAAGCTCCAAGCTTAAAAATGTAAACCCTGGGTGTAAAAACGTACGCCCTAGGAGTTTTTTTTTTTTTTTGGAACCTTTTGTTACTTTAAATCATATTTCTTTATTATTGGTGTAATGATATTTCTCAAATAGTAATTGTAATACTTCTTTTTCTTCATTATTGGTCATTAATACCTTTCTCAAATAAAAATCATCCAAATATATTTGTTTCTATATATATTATAGGTTATTTATTAAAATTTATTTATAAAATAATTGAAAGTTTTACTTTTGTTTATACATGAGACTACGCCCCGTAGATCCATAAGACTTACGCCCCGTATCTTGGGGGTTACGTCTCGCCCCGTACTGCATAAAATGTCTCGCCTCACGCACCCGCCTTTTAAAACACTGATATTTTCAAATTTTGAAATTCGATGTGTAAATATTAGTTAAATTGATTAACTTACTAGCTCAAACATATCAGCTAAATAATTTTTAAAAAAAACTTAATTAAAGTAACAATCATCACACACCAACCAAAGAATGTGGTGTAGTAAATAAGACTGTTCCTTTTTTAATTAAAGGTCGCAGTTTCAAGTGTTGAATATAAAAAGATACTCCCTCCGTCACATTTTATGTGAGGTAATTTGACTCGGCACTGAGTTTAAAAAAGAAAGGAAGATTTTTAAAACTTGTGGACTATGGTCTAAAATGAATGATAAAAATTTGTGTTGGTATAAATCATTCATTAAGGGCAAAATGGACATTTTAAAGTTAGATTCTTACTTAATATAGAAATGTGTCATTCTTTTTGGGACTGACTAAAAAAAAAAGTAAGTCATATAAATTGGAACAAAGGGAGTAACTAAATAAGGAGAATGTTATACCCCCGAATGGGCCGCTATCCAATAAGAATCTAATTAATGGAACTCGAAAAATAGTTGATAGAAAGCCTACACTCAAATGGGCCTCATAAGAATCTGAATTAATAGACTTTAATATGGATACGAGACACCGAAAGAAAAACAAAAAAAAATCTTTAGACGATGGAGACCTTTTCGTATGTATCCCGAGCCTTACGTTTGTTGTGCCACATGACAACATCACATTGGCTTCCATTTCCTCACGTAACTTAAAAGACTTTGTAAGCTTCCCATTTCCAATCATTCTTATTATTTTTCAACCCAAAAATATAATACTGATCTTATCTCTAAGCCATGGGACAAATTCTTGAAAAATTCCAAGGTAATTAATTTATATCATGTTCTTATATAATTATGCTTCTTTAATACACAAATCATGTAGCTTGCATCTTGTTTGTGATATTGTTATGTGAACCATCCTAGCTCAAATTTGTAGTCTCAATCGATGTTGGTTACACCGGATGAAATTGATATTAGGATTTATATTTTAATTTTCTGCTTGTTTGGTTACACTGGAGAGCAATTACTGTGTCCGATTGATCATGAGTATTATCTACCAGCAATTCTGAACCCCGTGTAATTCTACCCCTTCATGATTTAGAGAAAAAAAATCAATTTCTACTGATGAAAGATGTATAATTTATAGAGACAAGATGAGATGACTACTGAGAAGAAAGTTAATTTTTATGTTTTAAATCTAATAACACTTGTAATTTCTTTTTCCCCAAATGCTATGTAATGCGTTTTCCATTATTTGTTATGTCTTCTTTACTTCTATTATACCGCTCTACTATGCAATACTTGAGCCGAGGGTTTATCAAAAATAGTCTTTCTGCCTCTAGGGGTAGGGGTAAGGTCTACGTACACTCTACCCTCGCCAAACCCTACCTGTGTAATTTCACCGGGTATGTTGTTGTTGACTATTTGTTGCAGGCAAGCAATGGAGAGAAAGACAGATGCGGAAGATAACAGACAAGGTGTTTTCTCGTTTCAAAGATGAAACAGGAAAAGCTTATCTCAAGTTTGAAGACCTTTACATTGCTGTTCTACTTGTCTACAAGTAACTCACTGTTTGCTTTTTTTTAAAAAAAAAAAACTTTTTCAGGCTAATCCTTTTGAGTTCCCTATATCTAATGACTTTTGTTGTTGCAGTGACATCAACAAGCTTTTGCCTGGTCCTCACTTTGATCCCCCTTCTAAAGAAGAAGTTAGAGCCTTGATGCAGGTACGGATTCAGATAAATTCAGTAGCTTTTGCTTAGACCCTGTATGTATTAGGGAATCCAATAAAGACAAATATTACAAACTCAGTAACTAAGACGAGCTATTAATTAGGTGGCTAGTTCTAAATATATCCATAAACTTCAAATTGTAACTCCGCCTCTGATAGTAATAGTCCCAACAATGCATCTTGTATTCCTTATCTGAGAATCTATGTTATTCATACTCTTCAAAAATGCCGCCAGGTGCGTCAGATCCTCCAAAGTAGTGTATTTTTGAAAGATTCAACAGGGGTGCGGCATCAGTTTTGTAGAGTCTGAGCAACATAGCTGAGAATAAGTGTCATAGTATTAGGGGGATTGTTTCCTTTTTATCACAGTATTATTTATCTTCTTGTTTTCCTTGGCACAGGAATGTGATATGAATCTTGATGGTGAACTAGATCATGAAGAATTTGTCAAATTTGTGAAAAGATTAACAAAGGATACCTTCATCACTGTCAGCCAGGGACTGATTATTACTTTAGCA